>JAHZTW010000002.1:64262801-64462882 GCA_020283515.1 Alliaria petiolata | reverse complement strand
TCTCTCTCTCGAGCCACCGCCGCACCTCTCTCTCTCGCCGGATCGGCTTCTCTCTCGCCGGATCTGCTCTTCGCCGAACCTGCTCTTACCGCCGGAGCTGCTCTTACCGCCGGATCTTCCTCCCTCGCCGCCGAACTCCTACACAAAGGTAGCAAATCCCATTCTCTTAGATCTATGTTAGATTATTAGGGAATTTTTAGGTTAGAAATTGTTAGATTTTTAGATATGAAATGTAGATTTTTGGAAATTGTTAGGTATATAATTTTAGATTATCTAGAAATTTGTTAGATTTATTTTGTAATTACTTTGATTTTATGTAATTTTTTTACAAATTGAATCGACTAATACCTAAATTAGAAATGGTTATTTTAGTTTTATTTGTTAGATTTATTATTTTGTAATTTTACTATATAAATTTTAGTTTAAGAATTTTATTTTCAAAATTTTAGTTTACAAATTTAAATTTAAAAATTTTAGTTTACAAATTTTAATTTTAGATTATAAATTTTTAATTTTAGTTTATAAAATATTAATTTTTATAAAACGAACGTGATTTTTAAATTATAACTTTCTTTAGGTTATCTTTTTGTTTTTATTTTTCTATAACTAACAAATTTTTTTTTTTGCACATGTCTACGAACAACGACTTTTTTCGTTACATGTCGCGAGGGTCTAGGCATCAGTCTATTCTGTCTACTCTAGGGGCTTCTTTCACCTCCCCATCGGTTCGAACTACATTTTCAGCTCCCGTTCCCGAGACAGCTCCCGCACAGCCTCCTCCTCCTCCTCAACCGGAGGAACATCAAGACCAAGGTCACCGTTGGCAAGAGATGGATATTCGAGAGCTTCTCGAGAGTCACGGGCATGACAGGCTGACACCCCTCGATCCAAACCGTCCGCCCGGTACCAAATGGTATTTTAAATTATATTTTTTAAATATTTTAAATTATAATTATTGCAAATCTTTTCGTTTCTAATTTTTTTTCTCCAGGTTCGATTATGATCCATCTGTGGCTGCTAAGGTCCGGGAAATCTTTGAAAGAGATTTCATAGAAGCTCATGCCAATTGGTCGCAAACTCCGAAAGAGACCATCAACCGGTGGTACAAACAATTTGCCGTAAGTATCATAATTTTTTTGCTATTTTTATTTATTTTTTCCCATGTTTAAGCTATTTTTTAATAATTTTTTTTGTAGCAAAAATATCATTGGGATTGGAGCATTAATGGAGAAGTCAGCGGAATGTTTGAGGTCAAGTTGAAGAAACGGATGACTGACCATGTGGGACGTTGGAAGGCAAAGAGTAAAAAGCTAGGCGGTGATGCGAGGCCCGAATGGATTGATCCGTTAGTTTGGGAGGGTCTTGTTAGATTTTGGAATGAGCCGGGGAGCGTGAAGAAGAGCACCAATGCCCGCAAAGCCCGATATAGTGCTCCCGTTGGAGAGCAACCCTCTAAGCATCGGTTGGGTCAGATTTCGTTTAAAGGACCGGGCCGAATGATAGTAAGTATTTATTTTATATATTACATTTTTTTAATATATAATTTATTTTAATCATTCTGATGTTTTGAACGTTTTTGTAGACTGAGCGGACGGGAACAGAAATTCCAGATCTGTTGGCGGTTCTCGAGGAGACCAAAAAAAATCCGGATGGAACTTTTGTCGATGGACGCTCGGAGAAGCTATACAACGACTTCACTGCGATGATGCAAGAGATGTCTCAGGCTAATCCTGATGATCCAGAAAGCACCGCATCTTACTCACTTAGTACGGCCGAGAAGAACAAGATTTATCTAGACGTAAGTATTTTCAAATTAATTACAATTTTAATTTACTTTTTTATTTATTAACTTTTTCATTATACTTATATATATATTTTTAGGTCGCTCCCCGTACAAGAGGGAGAATCTTCGGAGTGGGTTCTTTACAGTCGGATATCGAGGCTGCCACTCTTCCGATTTTTTCTTCCACCGGACCAGATCCCGCTCTTCAGGAGATAATCCAGACCCAAGCCCTTCTGATTCAGTCGCAGAACCAGAAGATGCAGAGCTACGATAAGTATTTCGAGTTTATGGCACAACGGGACTCGGCATTCGCAGAACTTTACCGCACCTCGGAAGCCGGTCCGTCGACCGGAAATGAAGACCCGCCTATCGATTAAATTTAGTTTTTATTTTTTGAACAATTTATGTTTTATGAATATTAATTTGTATTCGAATTTCTTTTAAAATTCAAATTTATTTTCTATATTTATATTTTGAAAATAAATTAAATTTTAATTCTAATATTAAATAATATTAATTTTCGTTAATAATTATTATATTAATTATATATTAATAAATTTGCGACAGCAGTGCGACGTCCTTTATTTGCGACGACATTGCGATGGCAGCTATTTGCGACGACAGCATTTTGCGACGGCATCATTTTGCGACGAGATTGCGACGGCTACAGTTGCGACACGTTTGCGACACCAATTTGCATCGGTTTTGCAGTCGGAATATTTCGTCGCAAATTTGCGACATGTTTGCGATATACCTTGATATTGCCGTCGCAAATTTGCGACGGATCTGCGATAAAAAATTTCCGTCGCAATCTTTGCGACCGATTTGCGACGGAAATTAATTTGCGGCTAACGATTAGCGACATTTTCGTCGCCGTCGCAAATCCGTCGCAAAAACCGATTTGCGACGGATTTGCGACATATATTGCCGTCACAAATCTTCAGTTTTCTTGTAGTGTGTTCTTGTCTACTCTTCTTTGTGTAAAGTCATCTTATTTTGCAGGGTTAGTTTTATCAGTTAGAGTTATGTCTCACAGAAAGTTTGAGCATGGAAAAGGTGTTGTTAAATACTAGGAGTAGTTTGTATGATGAATTATGCTCGTTTATGATGAAAAGTGTTTGTTTTTCGACTATAATGTGTGTTATATGGCCCGTGTTGTCTGATCTGACATGCCTATTTTGTGTTTCTAGTGAAGGTATTCCCTAAGGATGATCCCACTAAGCCTTGCAGATTCACCTCCTTCTTGGGATATAAAGCTGGGATGACTCACATTGTGAGAGAAGTTGAGAAACCTGGATCAAGTGTGTTCTCACTCTCTTCTCTTGTTGATTCATGACATACATAATGACTGCAAGTGTTTTATACTGATCATGTAAATTAAACTTTCAGAACTCCACAAGAAGGAAACATGTGAAGCTGTGACACCACCGATGGTGGTGGTTGGTCTAGTTGGGTATGTGAAGACACCACGTGGTCTGCGTACTCTAAGCACTGTGTGGGCTCAGCATTTGAGTGAAAAAGTAAGGAGGAGGTTCTACAAGAACTGGGCAAAGTCGCAGAAGAAGGCTTTCACCAAATACTCAAAGAAACATGAAACCGAAGAAGGTAAGAAGGACATTCAAACTCAGTTGGAGAAGATGAAGAAGTATTGCACTGTCATCAGAGTTCTTGCTCACACTCAGGTATTACTACATCTTTCTTTAAATGTAGATAGAATAACCACTTTTTATTGTTTTTTCATTTTCTTAATTCGTTATTGATTGGTTTTGATATGCATTAGATAAGGAAAATGAAAGGGCTTAAGCAGAAGAAGGCTCATCTGAACGAGATTCAGATTAACGGTGGTGATATAGCCAAGAAGGTTGACTACTTCTCTAAAGACGAGATGATTGATATAATCGGTGTCACCAAAGGAAAAGGTTAAGAAGGTGTGGTTACAAGATGGGGAGTGACCAGACTCCCAAGAAAGACCCATCGTGGACTCCGCAAGGTGGCTTGTCTCGGAGCTTGGCATCCGGCAAGAGTCTCCTACACAGTGGCTAGAGCCGGGCAAAACGGATACCACCACCGTTACTGAGATGAACAAGAAAGTTTACCGGATTGGTAAAACTGTCCAAGAGACTCACTCAGCCATGACCGAGTTCGACAGGTAAAAACAACAAAGCTAAGATCCTAACAACGTGACTGATTTTGACTTGTTCAAGGCTCAGATCATGACCTGTTTATGTTTTCTCTGTTATAGAACCGAGAAGGAGATCACACCGATGGGAGAATTCCCACACTATGGTGTAGTGAAGGAAGACTATTTAATGATCAAGGGATGTTGCGTGGGGACGAAGAAGCGGGTGGTGACGCTGAGACAGACTTTGGTGAAGCAGACTTCGAGGGTTGCTATGGAGGAGATCAAGCTTAAGTTCATTGACACTTCTTCCAAATTTAGTCACGGTCAGTTCCAGACTTCTCAGGAGAAGACCAAGTTCTATGGCAGAGTCAAAGCTTAGATTTTCTTTTTTTGGTAATTCTTATATAATGTTCTGAGTTTCATTTTTTGTTGACCATTTTGGTTTCGCTGAGAACATTCTCCTTCTTCTGTTCAATGGGTATATTATTGAATCTTATTTTGTTTGGTTTTGCCACTACGTATTTTTGTTTTTTTTGCCAATTAATTGTGGTAAAATTGTTGGCTACGTAGCAATATATACAAATTATAAGAGTGAGACATTTTATTAAGTAATAACAGTAGCTTTATTTTTCTTCCCTAAAAACATCGAAGTAAATAAGTAATTCGTCGAAGCGATAATCTTACGGTTACACCAATTACACACATGCTGTGAGAGTTTTTATCATCTTTTTATCACATGGTACGAAAATCATTTTCCACTAAATCGCTCAATCTAAAATTTACTCAAAGTAACGATTATATAGAGAACTCTCTTAAAATGTGTAACAGAAAAAATGTAATTAAGTTCATATATATATATATATATATATATATTATATGTAACCAAATCAGTTATTATAAATTTCTCTTCAGTCTAAATCGGCTTTTTCATACGTCAACAGTTGCGTTAAGTTCAGTTTATACACTAACTTAGAAGTTGATTCAATTCATACATCAATTCATATTTTTTTATCAATTTATACACAAACTTCAAAGATTCGGTCAATTTATATATTTATTGTTGACCGATGATGACGTGGATCATTTATGTCGCCATGTCATATTTAAAAAAAAATATATTTTTTAAATATTTTAATTATTTGACATAATAATTATAAAAATTTAAAAATAAAATTTTGACATTACAAAATATTCAACAATCTATTTGCTCATCACCAATTGAATTTTTAATCAGCAATATTTTATTTTTACACAAAAAATTTTAGTCAACTACAATTCAGCCTTTATAGTAATCGGCTATAATGAGGCTCGCATAAACGTCAGTGTAGTCTACAAAATTAAAAAATCCTTGGTCATTAACAACAAGATAAACTATAGGGCGACTTAAATTTCTGATTCATTTAACTTGAAAAACAACATTGGTGCGTTTGATAATTTATGTAAATCCATTATGCGTTTGATAATTTTAAAATTACTAACCAAGACAAGATCTAGTTTAATTTTAATTTACTTTTAAAAAATGAATATTAGTTTGAATCAAATCTAGTTTTAATTTTAATTTTGTCGCGCACGCACATGATTAAAAAAATGACATACACACTCAACTACATTAAATTAAATTGTGCAAAGGTTTTTATGTTGGTGGTATTATTTATGATATAAGACTATAATTATATTTTAAATAAAGTATACATAATATTTAGGATTTTTGTAATATCAAAATTTTATTTTTAGGATCTAATGTCAAGTAATTAAAATATTTTAAAAAAAACAAATATGACGTGGCGTGTTTTATTATTTGTGACTCAGACATAAATGGTGACATGTCATCCACGTCATCATCACTCAACGATATATGTATCAATTGATCGAATCTTTGAAGTTTGTGTATAAATTGATTAAAAAGTACGAATTGATGTATGAGTTGAACCAATTTCTGAGTTCATGTATAAACTGAACTTAACACAAATGTTGATGAATGAAAAAGTCGATTTTCCTCCGTCTTCACGCACTACCATTTTTCCAACAACCAATATATTACAGTTTAGGTATGTTCGATTATGGTTAATAAGTGAGATATATATTATGCGACTTTAAAAATAAATAAAAAAGTCGTGAAACTAAATCATTAACGTCAGCAAACCACCTAAGTTTTTCTAAGTTTCAAACTCAATTAAAATCATGAAAATGTACTACACTTATTTACAGCCTGTTGTAGTTTTTCGCACACAGCTCAGTATCATTTAATGGCTTTTTACTACGTTATACAATGCAGTGACGTTATTATGGTCTCAAATTGCTAATCATATTATAACATGGGAGTTTTAATCAATAATGATGTGTAGTAATTTCGTTTTCTTTTCTTTATCTCTATGGCAGTGTGGTTGTTAGGCCCAGGATATTTATAATAATCTCAGTATAGTCAGAATCATATTTACCACATCTGAACTCAATTCAGATACATAATAGCAACAGAACAGTTATTCATCATTGCTAACTTACGTAAGTAATATAAAAATGTTATGATAGTAAATTGAATGAACAAAGTAAAGGTGGTCTTTTAGTTAATAGTATCAAACTATCAATGGTTCTCTTTGTTGTTTCTTTCTCATGACACGAAGGACCCATCTTTAGTAATTATTATTCTTAATAATATGTTATTTCATTTTATTCTATCTCGTTTGCTTCTGGATCGTGGACAAAAAAACGACAAAGCTATACCCACTAATTAAAGGGCATGAAACATCAAAGCCGTTTTAGAAAAAGAAATTACAAAAAGATGTGGCAAATATATAATTTTTTCAACTATATCGGAAAATATTATATATGTTATACTATAAAGAGGGTATAAAAATAAAGGGAGAGCATAATATAGCTTTGTCTTTACATTTTGTCTGTTTGTCATGTTCCCCAAAATTTTACCGACGCATCTTCACGATGCCAAGACTAACTAAATTAGTTATAGGACAATAAGGTTGGTTTTCGTTGGTCTGAAATTAGTGTTGTAGGCTTTTAGGCTGCACCATTTTAGGTATAACGCAATGGTTCGTCTTTTCAACATGCTACTAAATTCTAAGTATCATTTTGCGAAATTGTCCCATTCAAACGTGATTTTATCATTCCAATAATGAGAACAATATTTTCTACAAAAAAGTATTGTCAATGTTTTTAACGGTTTTTTTCATCTGCATTATTGTTCTAATATGAATCAGAAGAACAACTATAATCCTGAGTCGTGCTTGAGATAGTCCGGGTCCGATACAAAATTTCAAATCGAGGCCATAAATAGTGTATAAAAAAATTTCAAATTGTTAAAACTGATTTTTTCTTTAAAATCTTTTTTTGAGGTCATATTCAAATGTTTCATATGTGTTTGTTAAAGCACGGCTCTGCTATAAACACAACTTCTTCTTTTTTTAACTCAATTTATAAACACAACTTTTTAACGCACAATTTTATTCGTTGTATAAAGATCCATGACAGAAAAATTTCACCTGCATCACACTCACGATATGCAACTGTATTCTTAACATACGAGACCACGATGAACACTTATACTTGCATTACACTGGAGATTTCTTGTAAATTTGTTTCCATTAATCTGTAAAAATAACATTTTTTGAAAATCAAACCTCAAACCTCTGATATAAAAATTGTTAACCACTATACATTAAATGGGCTTACACAACATTTTTTACATTTAATATTGTCTTTTTTGGGGTATTAATAAAACCATTCAATATTTGTAACTGTTTGTTAGTTTCCAAACTGATCAATACTGAATTCGGCAATAAAAAAAAAAAAAGATAATTCCTCCGTTTTTTAATAGTTGATGTTGATGACTTTTTTCGTTTGAAAAGAAGTGATGTTCTCACAAATCAAAACAAAAATTAAGACTCAGTAACTTTTTATTATTATATAATTAATGAATTTAAAATTAAACAATGATGAAAAATGTTACAATATGTATTATATAAGCTTTTTTGTAATTTATGTGTACAATCCTAAAACATCAAGTATAGAAAAACGGAGAAAGTATTTGATATTTGCTCATATATACAATGGTAACTTCTATTCTAGGTTTTGGTTTCATAAATTGTATATATAATAAATAATTAATTAGTTCACCTCCTGTATTTCTTTTAAGTTAGACATAAATTATTGAGTGGCTCTTATTTTTTTAGGTCCTATGCTCACTACAAGAAAACATCACGTTTTTCTACCAAATTTCCTACAAAAAGGTTGGAAAAAAATATTTATTATCAAATTTCTACGAAATTATGACGAAATATATCATCGGTAAATATTTGGTATGAAATTTCCAACGAATATATGTCGTCAGATTAGGATCAGATAGTTTCTATCAGTTTCTTACGAAACTAGTGTTCGTAGAAAATCTGGTGAAAAATTGGTAGGAAGACGGTTGACAAGTTTTGACCGTATCAGAGGTAGCTAAATCGTCAGAAAAATTCTACCGGTTTCCTACGAACATATAGATGTTGGTTAGTCGTAGGACTTTCGTAGGAAACTTAATGACCGTTACAAAATATTTCCGTTGTAAACTTTTGAAAGATGACCGTTGTAAATTCTTTGGAAGAATATTCATCTTCTGATTATGATTAATTTTGTTTTTAGTTTACACATTTTTAATTTTTACAGTTCTAGACGTTATGTATCAAATATTTCGTATTTTATTTTATTTTATGATGTTGAACTTTTTAATATCCTAATTATATAGTTTTAACTTGTTTAACCAATATAATTTTAATAGTACTCGGTTGATTTTTATTTTAATTTGACGTTATACTTTTAATACTTTTTGTTGGTTTACCAAACCAAAAACTAAAGCAAACAATTAATCCAACCAAAACAATTTTTTGGTCGGATCTACACATCTCTAGATCTCGATTCTTAATATCGATCTCCCTCTCTCTCTCTCTCATATTCTCTCTTGATCTCGTTCTGGATCTCTCTCGATCACCATCTCTCACCGATTCTTAATATCGATCTCTCTCTCTTTCTCGCCATCGTACGAGAGAAGGCGTTCTCTTTCTCTGTCGTTCCCTTTCTCTCAATCTATCTCGAGATCGCATCACATGATCACAATCTATCTACGTGAATTTGAAGTTTTCTTTCCGAATTTGAGTTGGGGGATTTGGCTCGATTGTTGACGCTGACCTTGTCTGAGATTCGATGGTGTATCAGCGTTCATCATCGTTTAACAGCGATTGCTTTTCATCAGCGTCCACGTGTACGGTGAGTCTTCTTTCTTTTGGGACATGGGTTATGTTGGGCTTAACGGTTTGAGATTAAAAGTGGGCCTCAAAAACTTATAAAACCTATTTTGAGATTTTACCGAAAACAATCTTACGGCCGACCAAAAATAATATAATGATCTTCTACCATTAACCTAAATCAGTAAATCAATCGAGACCTTTCACTTTCCCCCGCTCAACTTTTCACTTTCTTCAGCTCAACTCCTTCTTGTAGATGTCAAATTCGCTTCTGCCTGAGAGTGAATCATCCCCGAATTCGGGTTTGAGGCGAAATACTATGTCTTCAACGCGGATTGCTAACTCCCAGCAGTTCTCTCCACCCATCCCTCCCAATTTCACGGTAAAAACTTATCTCCTTTGCTTTGTTTTGTGGATTTGGTGAAAAAATGAATTCTAAATGACACGACACGGATTGACCTGAATTGTATATTGGTTTTGGTTTCTTGTCTCGAACATGCTTGGTATTGATTTTTTTTTTTTTTAAATGGAGTTAAGAAAGAGATTTCGGTTTCGAGATTAAGTTTTAAGCGTTGCTTGTAAATTGAGATGCTTACCTTTGTAGTGATAGATTATGTTTATGTTTTAAGCGTTGCTTGTAAATTGGACTTGTTGCATATTCTCTGACATAACCGAGAAATCTGCATCACTTGTTGTCACTTAATATATATGCTGGAATGTTTCTGTTACTTACGTGCTGGAGTTTCACTTGTCATTGCTATATTTAACATGATCCATTGCATGAATTAGAGAGATTTCTCAATTCTTTCTTGAAATATCAACTTAAAATTAATATTTTGTTTATTTCTAGCTTATTTGTTTGTACCGAGTAATTAAGAAGCTTGTTTGTTTTTGGATCATGTTTGTATGTCAATTAAACATGCATCAGAAATCATAGTATATAAGCAACAAGCTTGTTTCTTTTGGTTTGTAGGACACTACTCGTGGAGAATTTGACCATTTCATGTCTCAAGAAAGGATGTTTGGTAATGTTTACAAACTTTCTTTACCGATTATAAATATTATGATGCTTACAAAGAAGATTAAATTGCTTTCGGAACTTACTATTTTGTAGGTTTAAAAGTGATCCAACTGGAAGGATTACAAAGCAATTGTTGAAAATGCTTAAATCAGACCTTCCAAAACCGTGGCCTACGTATGATAGTCCGCCGATGGAGATCAAGAATCGTTGGTTTAGAGCATTCACGGTAAATTAGTTTATGTTTTAAATATTGAATTAAGATCACGGTTCTTTTTACTTAGGTTTCTTATAACAAATACTTTCATTTCCAGCAAGAGTTTAATTGGGACCCAAGCATTACCGAAACCGTCCGAACTGCTTACCAAATTCAAGCCACTGCGTCTTTCCGATCAAACTTGTGTGAGTGGAAGAGGACATTGAAAAGGAAAGCACCAGAAGACATACCAGAGTGGATGAAGGCCAAGAAAGCTCTCTCCAGGTGTTTGTCCCCCGTATCCTTCGTCGACTCCGAGCGAAGACGATTTCGAGCTCTAACCTTAGGTCTTTTAGAATCTTATGTTTCAGATTATTATTTTTTGCTTAGATTCCAAGATTTCAGATTATAATTTTGTGTAATTGTTGGAATATTCGGGTTTATATATATATATATATTTGGGTTTTGTAATGTTAAAAGATTTGGCTTTTATATTAGTTTTGAAATTTATAAATAATTTTAGTTAATTAATACAAATTTTAAATTACCGAAAATAATTTTGTTTCAAAATATTTGTAATTTAATTTTTATTAAAGCGTAGGAAAACGGAAGGAAAAAGTTGGAAGGAAATTGGTAGGAATATATATTTTTGTAGGAAAACAGTAGAATAAGTTTCGTGGGAAAATGGAAGGAAGAACGTTGAATATTATTGATAGGTAACTGGTAGGAAACAACTTTTCTACCGATTTGTTTGGTAAGAAATCGGTGAGTAAATAGCTTCCAATTTCCTACCAATATTTCCTACGACGTTTTCTACGGCACCTTTTTCGTAGGAAATGTCTTACAATTTTTCTACCACTAAGAATTTCCGACGAGAGATACCCTACCGCATATTTTCTTAGGAAAATCATAAGAAATTACTGTTTCCTACCAATTATCTACGATATCTTCCGTAGGACTCAATTTAGTTTAAAGGAGAGTTCATGGTAATTCACACATCTCGCATCAAATTTTCTTGGCTAATAAGTTATCCTTTGCTAATTCCAAGTTCAAAAATAGTTTGATCAAGAATCGAATAATTCTTTATTAACAAAAAGAGCTAGGTGTGATAAAGTTTGTGTTAATTTTCAAAAAGGGAAAGGAAACTAATATGTAATTTTCTTAGACTTGATATTAGCTAGGAAAATGAAAGAAAGACAATCTTCCAAAAAACAAAATAAAAATGAAAGAAAGAAAGAAAAAAGTAATTAAAGGTAAACAGAATTATATAAAAGAAAGTCATGGAGAAGTGTGAAGTTATCACTTTAAGTAGACAGTGAAGGAGATTATAGGATCCAGGGACCAAGATTATGTCTCCTCCTAATTCTTAGGTACTATTATCACACACACTCTTGTTAAATATATTTTTTTTTTCTCTATTCTTTATTTTATTTTTTTGACGTCTATTTTTTTTTTTTTTTTTCGTCTATTTATCCTTTAAATATTGACATGATACATGTATTCACACACATGAAACTATAATATCAGCTTTTCTAGAGTGTGTTCTGTGTTTTCTCTGTTCTTCTACATCTTCAGTTCTACTCACTTGAAAGAAAAGAAAAAAAAAAGACAAAAGAAGAACTACAATATTATTAAGTGAAATGATCTTATCTTTGGTTTTCATGTTTTAGTCTTGATCTCTGATTCTCCTGTGTCCACTTACATAAGAGCCAAAAGCTGAGAGTTGTAGATGAATGAGTCAAGGTCGGATTCGGAAAGATCGATAAGAACATGGAGCATATACACAACTAAGGATGGTTCAGGGTCATCGATGAATGCAATATCGTTTGGGTTTGTGGCGACTGCGATATTGATATCAATGTTCCTCATAATGGCAATCTTCGAGCATCTCTTCAGGCCCGATCATTCATTTTCTCATGATGGGTCTGCTCAATGCCAGAAACTTGATGAACAAGCTTCTATGGTAAACACTAATCACCACCATCATTTTTTTTTAATAACACAACATCACTATTATTATTCTTTGTGCCTTATTTTTTCCTTTTTCTCATTTTTGTTTATTTAAAGAGTTTTGTCTTTTTATCAAAAGAATTTTAGTTTTTTTATAAAGCAGAAACCCATGAAATTGAATGGCACCAAAAAAGCTATGTTGGCTACAATTTGTAGTATGATATTACTTGAATTCATTTATTATTTTCGGAAAAATAAATATATTAAATTTGGGATTTTTTCCCGTTTTTCTGAAGCAGACCAGTCCCTGACATTTTGAAGACCACAAGCCCAAATTGAAAAAAGGGTTTAACATTGCTGGGATTCAAACTCATGAGCTGAAGGAAGAAAAGGAAGCCTCTTACCACTAGACTATGAACATATTTTAGAAAATAAGGGCCGATATTTTATATATATAAAAGAGGGCCGCAAGCATGGGTTTGGCCCGCTTGAGCTCAGAGCCGGCCCTGTTTTGAAGTTCTGACCACAACAAAGAAAAAAAAATGTTAAATATCTACAAAAAAAAAAACAGTAAAACTTCAAAATATATTAACAAAAAATCTTCAAACTTCTTATTCTTTTGTTGATTTATTTATTTTTATTTGTTAAAACTTTCGCTGATTTATTTACTAAAACCTTTTATAAAAAAATTCGTTAAATCTTATTTTTATGACTTTTCAAACATTTTGGTTGTTGTTATTTTTCCTTAATTCTCCCTTTTTGTTTAACATAAACATAAGCACATGTAACGTGACATGGCAGGTTCCGGTAACTACGTTAGAATTGTCGGTGGTGATGCCGGGAGAAAAGCTGCCATCGCACATAGCACTTCCGGCACCGTTTCCTTGCCGGAGAGAAGGCATTCGCTGGCCTCCCCACCTCTAATATATCATTGCCTCTTAGTTTTACTCGTTGTACCATACTTATTCTGATTAATTCAATTCTAACTCATTTCAATTAGCTAATCAAAGTTCACTCCTAGGAAGCCACTTCGTTTAATTAGTTGAAGCGATATGATTGCCTTTTCAAAGTCTTTACTCTTTACCTTTGTTCGTGTTATTTTTTCATCTTTTTATATCTTCAATAGTGAGTGATATGTGTACAGAGTTTTGCGCAAAATTTAATATTGTTGTTTACTGATATAGTTAAAAAACACGATAATTTTATATATACTTAATAAAAATAAATTTTATTCTAAAATATATAATATATAATCAAAATTTTTATCTATCAATTCTATAAATATATTTATTGAATTCATAAAAAAATCTTAATATTTAATTAAATATCAAAATTTTGAATATTTATATTCACATACCAAATTTTAGATAGTTTCATATTTAGTCAACCCCATATATAAGTGTAGGTCGTGTATATATTTTTCAATCCGTATATAAATTATCAAAACTACGTCGTTTTGATAATTTTTTGAAAAATTAAATAAGACAACTGATATTCAATCTCATGATTTTTAACTGTCATACACATACAACGCTGTTATATGGATTGAAAAATCTATACATTGTGGAGAGTTATATTGTGGGTTGACTTCGACTTGGTATGTTGACATGCATTTTTTGCATGTTGATGGTAAACTTGTAAAAACAATCTCTGTGTTTTTTCAGAAAAACCCTTTGTACTCAAAGCGGATTCAAGACCAAGATAGATTCAATCTCTATAGAGCTTTCTTAAGATAGAAAACTAAGAATTGAAATGGAATAGCTCATTAGAGAGCTTTATTATGCAAGAAAAAGAAAGGAAAAGGAAAGCTTGGAACACCAAGAACAAAATGATTCTTTTGATTGATGAAAAGGAAGAAAGGGAGTTGCTCTCGGCAACCATAAAATTGATTTCACACATTGAAATCTAAATTGTTAAAACCCTAAATATTGAAATCTAAATTGTAAAACCCTAAATACATGAGCTAATGGGCTGGATTGTATTCTTTTGGGCTTGTGCTCTAATATATACAACGTTTCATAATTTATTCTTTCTAACGCTAACGAGGGATTCAAATGTAACTCCCGGAGGATGTTTTGGGCTTGTGACCTAATCTTTCATTTTTCGTCATCAACCAAAATCACTGCAGTTCTTTTTATCATCAAAACCAAATCTAAAGGAGAGTAACAGAGTTCTTACTTCTCTTTCAAAGAAGTCTGAAACAAAAACAAAGGGCAAGTAACCATTAAAGCAGCTGAGAGAGCTCAGAAGTCAGAAGATTATTTCTGGTGGTCACATGGTACAAACACCTCATATTTTGCCATTTCTTATTCAAGAGAAAGACGAGGAAGTTGAGAGTCCAAATCTCTTTCATGAAATATGGATTATTATATAGTTTTTTTTTTGTAAAAATAATTATTAGTTTATTAAGAAAATATGGATAATTATTGAAATCCAGCTTGCTTCTCGTCATTTGGTGGAGAAGACATCTTAGCTGTCTGACAAGGAAGAGCCGTTTTCAACGTGGTTTTCACCCGACTCTTGACAGCCGAAGAAAAGTCAAACTATACGAGACTTGATCGTGGTTGACTCCTAATTACAACATGTTCCTTAAAAGTAGGAACGAGACATTTAAGGGCATATTACACAATGTCTAAAACTTTTTTTATTAAATTTAATAATTATTTTAAAAGTGGATGTTTAAAACGGTCTAAAAATATGTTTAAAGCCCAAAAATAAATTCTATATTATTCACTTTTTATCAGTTTTGGATCTATAATTTTAAAATTTATTATTTTAATAATGTTTAAAAAAACTAATTAGATCTCTCTGTGCAATGCACATGCCATTAGATAACTTTGTTTGAAAGTCTTTAAGTACTCCGAATTTAGCAATTAAGTTTAGTTAGCAATCAATTACAAGAAAACATAATGATAAATAAAATAAAATAAAATAAAGCATTCATAAACTATGAATCACTTCAACATAAATGCACAAGCATTTAAAATATTAGTTTGAGTTTGTCACGATAAACGATATGATGTAGGATCGTGTATTTCATCAAATTAATTCAATTTAATATATATATATATATATATATATTCAAATAAAAGATTTTATAGTTTACGTAAAAATGGTCGGACGAAATGGAGCAACATTAACATTAAGAAATGAAAAATTACACAAAAATAAATTAAATATTTAACAATTTTTTTTAATAATTAGAATCTATATTGTTATTCAACATTTACATAAACAAAAAAAATCTTCGTAGTTTCTAAGTAATTTGAAAAATAATAAGTTGAATTTAAAATTATAGCTTTAAAATTAGAGAGAATGACACATGGCATCTTCACATCAACCGAAAATAATGACATGACAAGCAACTGCAGAGAGTTTGACCTCTTTTATAATAGGTTTATGTTTGTTTTATTTCAAACTATTTTTGTCTCTCTACATGTATATTCAAATAAAATGTCAAAAGGTTTATAAAGATAATGTTAAAAAAGGCTTAATAAAAAAGGAGACATGCTTATAGCTTATTGTCTGTTAATCTATATATTTTACTCTAAGAATTTTTTTTTTTTTATCAAAATCAAGTAGGTTACATATTATTAAAACAAGTCCTCCATTGTGATGTCCAAAGTCCGTGTAGTAAGGGTTTCCAAGCTAGTAGATTAGTATATATATCGATCTTATGAGAATTTGTAATGTAATTTTGGCTGCTCAAAACAGCAGCTTCCTACTCCTATTATATGAATCAATCTATCAATTAAAGGTCTTGAAGACAACCTAAAGCTTTCTTCTTTCTTTTACATTCATTGCACAATAAAGCTCAAATGAGTTATCTTTATATTTTCTATCTCAATAAGCTCAGCAACAATCTATCACTGTTTTGAAACTGCTTTCGCGTATTTTACTGAATTGATTTTTTTTAGTTTATTTTAAGGCGACATTAAGTCTCTAAGTTTGTAGGCACGCCACTGAATTTCGATATAATTATCCTAATATGAGTTTCTAACTAATATAACTTTTTTATGATAGTTATTGAATATTTGAATGAACAAACTAAAGGTGGTGTTTTAGTTAAAAGAATATTTGCTTCAAGTAAGGCACGCCACTGAGTTTCTATATAATTATCGTAATATGACTTTTTTTTCTCTTTTGTCTTTGCATCCTAAAATAAACCTTTTGCTTTTATATCTGATATTGAGAAAACAGAACTATTATCAAATATTGACATCAGGGCACTGAATGGTATCGGCTGAATTGTCGAATTCAGAGAAATTCAGCTGATTTTTTTACATATGTCACCAGTTGAAAGATGGTGGAAATTCTGTCGATAAGATTTTTTCACCTTTTTGTGGAAAAATATTGTGGAATGTTGAAGTGTAACATGTGTTAACGTATTAAAGAAAAAAAAATATATTTTTCAATTTTTTAAACTGATATTTTTAAGTGTAGAGGAAAATGCATAGTTTTTTTTCTTAGAAATATTAAAGCCAAAAGACACGAAAAAAAAAATTAAAAGTTAAAAAAATTTTAGAAGAATTTGGTCGAATTAAGAAATTTGATTGAAATTATGGTCGGTTTAGTTCGGTTCCGCCTGAATTCGGATCAGTTTTGAATATTCGAATTATCCAAAATTTATGCAAAATACCCAAAATAAATTTTAGATTTTTGGGTATATCAGTTATTTGGTTGGCAAAATTTCTTTATTTTGATAAATATAACTATAGATTTTTGAGTATTTTAGTTATTTCGTTCTAAACATAACTAATATATTTGATTTATAATTGTAATTTTATTTAGTTTCTGGTAAGTTTTAATATAACTAATATTTTTACGTACATAAATGTATTTCAGATATTTTGGATATCCATTAGATTCTCAGTTTGGTTCCAATTAAGTTTTTGCTATTTCAGTTCTTGATTTTATTTTTGCATTTTTATATTATTTAATACATTAATAATATATTAAAAGAGTTTTTTTTTTACATATTTATTAACTTACTTTATATTTTTTTAGTTATTTTAAAATAATGTTTTTCAGCAATTCAGTAATTTTTTTGTTACCATTTGGCTTTAACTAGTGTCAGCAGAATTATGAAATTGAACTTAATAGTGGCTGAAAAAACAACTGTATACCAGTTGAGAAAAATGGGGGAATTGAGGAATTTGACAATCAATTGGTTTTTGGTTTTTGGTACATTTTATTTATTTAACTTTATTTTATTATGGGTTATACATGGATTGCATATTTCAGTTATATGAAAAAAATATTTACTTTTAAATGATTCACTTATTATTTTATTTTAGGTATTCGCCATATAAATCATATTACATGTTTTATTGGTGATAATAACTGTATAAGAAGGGTGTCAGGTTTTGTCTGAGTGAATTTGTATGCTACTTTGTTTGAGACTGTTAGGATCTAAGTCTTTTTTTTCTTTTTTTGAATTTTGTTGGGATCTAAGTTTCACATAGTAATTTCAACTTCTACTGAGATATTTTTATTTCTCTACATGACAAAAACTACTAAAAATAAATGTGATATTCCAAAAACACTATGGAAAATTATTTTCTAATGATTGTCTGACGCAAATCAGTTAACCGTTTAAAGAATCTTTAAGAACTCAAAAATAACTGTTAATTTTAAATAAATAAAAAATTATTTGTTATTTTAAAAATAGAATATTATAACTTTATAAATTTTATATTGAAATTTATAACATGATAAATACTAAAGTGAAAATTTTAAACTTTTGACAATATATTTTATTTATTTTGTAACCATTTAGACCATTTAACTTATAAATATTTTTAGTTATTCAGCTAGATTACTCGGTTACCATTTGAATTCATAGATATTCAGTCAGATTCTGCCAAAAAGCACACGAAAATTCAGGTAGATTCCACATTCAGCAAAATTTATATGTTACCATTTGGACCCCAGATGTAACGTGATGAACCGATTATATAGCTTTCCGGTTATAGCGTAGAAAGTAGAAACTTCGTTTATGTCCAAAACTGATGTGTCATTTTCAAAGATCTTATTTGTCAAAGGATCATATATGATGATATCCCTTATTGAAACATTTTTAGAGAGTAACCTTAATTTTATATATTATTTATAATGGTGACATACAAAAATGGACTTATGTTACTAGATTAATTACATGTTCTGCCACTCACATTAATTTGTTTAAAAAATAGTTTTATTAGTTTATATCATTTATTTATACACAATTCAACATTTATGTTATGAATATATTCTCTTTCTTTCTATTTCTTACCAAAAATATATCATACTAATTATTTTCTTAAATACTTTCTTTTCTTATTTTTGTTTAAACTTAATTTTGTAAAAATATAAATCATCACAACAGTCATATAGTAAAAAATATATAGATTTTTTTATACATGTGTTATAATTCAAATTTTTAATACAAAAATGGACTTATGTTACTAGATTAATTACATGTTCTGCCACTCACATTAATTTGTTTAAAAAATAGTTTTATTAGTTTATATCATTTATTTATACACAATTCAACATTTATGTTATGAATATATTCTCTTTCTTTCTATTTCTTACCAAAAATATATCATACTAATTATTTTCTTAAATACTTTCNAACTCTAAAAAATAGAGATCTCTTTGTGACTCAAAAAATGGAGTTAGAAGTGATCTCTATTTTTAGAGTATGATATAAAGTACCATTGAAGATAATTTTACTCTAAAAATAGAGTTTAAAGAGAAAAATAAAGTCTCATTGGAGATATTCTTAAAAGAATATTTGCTTCAAGTAAGACACGCCACTGAAGTTCTATATAATTATCCTAATATGGGGTTTTTGATAAAAATAAAATAAAAAATACAGATCAATTAAACAATACAGATCAAGCATAACAAATACAAATTAGAAAAAAACTATTTGATCGATTTTTTGTGATAAAAGCAGAACAAATTCATCTCCATTTATTTTGATCTACATGCAAATTATTATTTTATTATTATTATATTTTAATTTTGCATTAAAACAGATGGATAGCAATTAAAATACATATTGATCTGTTTTTTTTGTAATCTGCATTTGTTGTGCATTTAAACCACACCTATGACCTATCTATCAAATATTGACATCAGATGTAACGTGATGAACCGATCATATAACTTTCCGGTTATGTCCAAAACTGATGTGTCATTTTCAAAGATCTTATCTGTCAAAGGATCATACATATATATATGATGATTTCGTAAAAAGATAAGAGATATTTTTTTAATTATTAAAAGAAATATATCGCCGCCAAGATGGAACTAATCATTGTTTAACGCGCACTTCTCCTCAACCATTCAAATAAATTCAAAGATAAACAACTGGAATATATTATATAAGATATCCTGAGAGCAAGAAAATTTGCATATTTAAAAATCTTTAGAGATTGAGATTGAGACCAGAGGAAAACTCACGGATATGTCAGAAGCTTCCAAACAGATGACAAGAAATGGTATTTTCACTGTCTCAACAAATATTCTATGATTTTATATATTTAACAGTGAGAATTCTAATTTTTCTCTAACCAAACAGAAGAATCAGAACAAGTTCAGAATCCAGAACCGGACCAGATCTTGGGCCAAAGAAGATCGTTGTTGCTAACTCAAAGAAAATGGTGGATCTCTGTTTCGTTATGTCTTTTCTTAGTCTTGCTCGGAGATTCTCTCGTCATGCTTCTCTTGAACTTCTTCTATGGTCAAGACAATCGAGAAGATAGTGACCAAGATCTCCAATATAAAGGAACTTGGACACAAGCTCTGATCCAAAACGCTGCGTTTCCAATCCTCATCCCTCTCTTCTTCATTTTCCCTTCACCTAAACCAAACCCTGAAACCAACAATACTCGTTTCCTCTCCTTTCGTCTCCTCTTTCTTTACTTCTCTCTTGGTGTTCTTGTTGCTGCTCATAGCAAATTATTTGCACTCGGGAAATTATACGCAAACTATGGCGTATTCACGTTGATTTCCGCCACCCAATTGATATTTACAGCAATTTTCACAACCATCATAAACCGTTTCAAGTTTAATAGATGGATCATCATATCAATAATCCTCACTCTTGTGGTATACGTTTTTGGTAGTCCTGAATTCAGAGGAGCGCCTGATGAAAACGAAGAATTCTATAGCATCCAAGCTTGGTTAACCTTTGCTGCTTCGGTTGCTTTCGCATTATCCCTCTGTTTATTCCAACTCGGGTTCGAGAAACTTTTGGTGAATACGAAGAGATATGCTAACAAGAAAGTGTTTAGGATGGTCCTAGAGATGCAAATATGTGTTTCTTTTGTCGCCTCGATTGTTTGTCTCATTGGTTTGTTTGCTAGTGGCGAGTTTAAGGAATTGAAAGGCGATAGAGAGAGGTTTAAGAAAGGGGAAACGTACTATGCTTTGAGTCTGCTCGGGTTGGCTTTGACGTGGCAGGTTTGGGGGGTCGGGCTAATAGGTTTGGTGCTTTATGTTTCGGGTGTGTTTGGTGATGTTGTACATATGTGTGCTTCACCTCTAGCGGCGTTGGTTGTTGTTTTGGCATTTGATTTGATGGATGATGACTTTAGTTGGCCTAGAATAGGTGCTTTGATAGGAACAGCTTTGGCTTTAGGATCTTACTTCTACTCACTGCACAAGCAAAACAAGAAGGAGATGATGGAACTTAACCAAGGAGAGAACAATGTTGAAGTTTAATCTCTAATGTCAAATGTATGTTTGTGTCTTTTTCAAAATATTTACTTGGAAGTCAATGTCCAAATATGTTGTATAGATCTGAAAGCTGTTTAATTTATTTGTTAATTGTTTTATTTCGAATTATTTTTCTCCTCTTTTACAATACTTCGTTTAAGATAATTCTGGTGTTCTTGGAGTAGACATTTATAATAAAACAATTAACAAATAACATATTGAATTCTCTATTTTTAAAATAAAATATAGAATACAATTGAAGATGATTTTACTTTAAAAAAATAGTTTACTTGCAAATATAGAATTTTAATGATTATTAAAAAAAAAAATTGAAGTTATCAGTAACTGCTTCAAATGATGCTAAGAACGTATACATCATCTATACATGTTGCATACATGGGCGGACGTAGGTTACAACATACAGGGTCACGTGCTCCATCCTTTTTTGTATCTCTATGTTGCAAGTTCATTTAAATACTGATAAATTGATGAGAGTAAGAACACGAATGTGTTATGGAATAATTATATTAGGCTCTCATAAGAATAATATTACAAGATGCATATGTTTATATAGAGATGAAACCAATCTAATTTCCTAAACTAATATGTAAATAATACTTTTAAGATAAAAGTAAATTTCCTATTATAAATATTGGTAAATATCCATAATCTTCTAGATCTTCATGATTTCTATAATCTTGATACGCTCGATCTTCTCGATCTCCCAATAAATACCCTTAGTAATATATTTTTCGTAGTATAGGTGTGCCTCCGATTCAATTTTAGTTTGCAGATGGCCATTGATCCATGTCGTGTTCGTTGAGTCTCATGTCTTGTGTTCCTCTGCTGGGATTAGAGATGCGTCCAATATCGTATGGCTGGAGGAATACATTGAGTCAAATTTGCATGGTCGAGAAGACAAACCCATATTAAGTCAATATCGTATTGTCTGGTGCTGTCTGGTTTGCTTGTTTGTTTGATTGAGATAAAGCATAATTGAGTAATGATTAAGATTGAACCTAGAAGCACGTTTAAAAAGGTTAGGGAAATAATACGGTATTGGGTGAAATGCATGAGATGAGATTGAGATTGAGAATGTTTGGTGCCATGTGGGCAATCTGGGCTGCATGACATCCCGACAGGGAAGACTGCCCATTCCCGGGGATTAGCCGAGAAGTGCCAAGTGAGGCATGATTATGACTGAGCTGACGAGTCAAGTGTACGGCAGTTCACAACCATGAGATATCGTTGGTAAAACGTGTAAAACATCTAAGTGCTGCAGTTCACACTGCAATATGTATCACAAGAGAAAAATATATATAAAAAGAAAAGTTTAAAATGGTAGATTGACAAAAAAAAATTCAATAAACAATAAAAAAACATAACAAATTATAAAAAAGAAGCACCGCTTGTGGCTTTGGTTATTGTGTTGGCATTTGATTTTATGAATGATGAGTTTAGTTGGCCTAGAATAGGTGCTTTGATAGGAACAACTTTGGCTTTAAGATCTTACTTCTACTCACTGCACAAGAAAAATAAAAAGGAGATGATGGAACTTAACCAAAGAGAGAACAATGTTCAAGTTGAAAAAACAAGAACTATAGAGATAACACTTAACACATAGATTTCTCAACCAAATTCTTCAATTAGATTTATCTTTAATGGTAACTTACAAGAAACCAAAATAGAGAACTTACAAGTATTTCTGTTAAAGAAAATCTAATCTCTCAATTGATTCATCTTACAAGAAGAACCAATAAACCCTTTTGCCTTTAGAAAACTCAAACTTTTTAATCTCTGATTTTCTAAAGAAGCTATCGACCTCTATATATAGCCATAGAGTATCAAGCTTTTACAATTTCCTAATCCTAGAATAAGACTAATTTCTTTCTAGCTCTTATCCCTTGATTTCTTTTTCTTCTTATTTTTCCTTTTTCTTTTAAGCTTACAAGTTTTGATTTAACCATCTTCACTGTTTTCGTTTTCATCTTGTATCTTAACCGATTTTCCTTATTTTTTGTTTTGTGCAGCTTTTGTCTAATTTCTTGTCTTGAAAATGTTGCATCTTCAATCTCCCCCTTTTTAACTCATTTTGATTCTCCAAGAAATCTCATAAACTAGTTTCGACTTAGCCGAACCAAGTCTTAAGCTTGCTCTGCCGAATCACAAAAAAAAAAAAAAATCTCCCTCTTAAGCTGAAACTCCCCCTGAAACAGAAACTCCCCTGAAACTACTCCCCCTGCTTGGTGGCATAAATGAGTTAAAAACTACTCCATCGTTTATCTCCTTATTCACACAAAAGCTTCGTTTTTATGCCTCCTCCTTGGTTGTGATGTTAGTCAAAATTGGCCCACAAAATATTACACCAACTAGCCCAAGACTTTGATTATCTTAGATGGGCTAAAATAGATGGGCTCTTCTTTTTCTCAAAACCAGCCCAATGCTTACCTTGACAATTAATTGTCGGTGAAAAAGACTACATTTGCGATCAGCTTCTTCTCTTTGAGCTGAATTCGTTTTTCCCGTTTGTTTTATAAAAACAAAATTCCAACGACTGATTTCTGATTTGTAAACGGGATTCAATCGAAGTCTTAGCTCCGAACGTGTATGATTCCTTGCTGAAACAGAGTGCTTGAACAGCTTCTTCTTGGTTCCACAGAGGAAATCAGAATCTTGTAAGGTAAATTTTTCAATCTCCCTATAGTTTTCACCATTGTTGCCTCTAACTTTGCTAAGATCGCACACTCTTCTGTTTTGAGTTTTGTTGTGGTGCTCCCCTTTTTGATTTCGTGAAGCTCCCCCTTTTGAATTCATCCTTATATGTTGAACCCAGATTTCACCTTTGTCGAATTTTGAGTGATTGATGTTACCGGAATTGACATCACCATCTTCTGAAAAAACTGTAACAAGTAAGCCTTTCAAATATCATGCAGATGCATTTTTCTGTTTTTTTTTTAAAACTCTTTCTCCTTCTTTCTGATTGCGTTCTAGCTTTGCCGATTTAGGGAAAACATTCTTTTTATAACTCCTTGTTTTAACTTAAACCAGACCAAACACACTCAAATCAAAACGAAATCCAGCATGTGGTCTTCCTTCACAATACACGATCATATAGCACAGAGCCGCCAAGATTTAATTGAAAGATCGTCTTTGCTCTGTAAACCGAAATTGGTAGCCCATTTCACCATTATCTTTTCTGACCAAAATCTTGTGAAGTTCTTTCTGCAGCTCTGGATTTTTTTTATTGCAGTTTCTGTAACACCTGCAATCTCTGTATCGGTTTTTTCAATTTGAACTCTGGCTTGTGCTGTTATCTGCTCTTCTAATCTATCTGCACAACTGTTACAGGTTCTATTGGTTGCATTATATGGAAGCTTATTTTCTTGTACTTGAGGATAAGCTATGTCGTAAAGATCTTTTTTCTTCATCCAGACTTGATTCTTCCACCCATTCCAAGTAAATTTTCTCTGTCTCAATAGATTGCCTATTCTGTTAAGAAACATGTAGCAGTGAGCTTTGACATGTCCATACTTTCCACAATAGAAGCAGCCGGATCTTCTTGGTTGTTGTTTTCCTTGGGTATGATGATCTTTTTTCTCAAAAGAACTCTTCTCATCTTCAAGTTTCTCTCCACTCACAAACACAATTTTATCTTGAAAACTTGATCCTTCAAATCCTAAACCTCTGCAGAATTTTTCTACTCTTCCCATGGTCAGAATCTTGTCGAGATGCTTTGTGCCAGAATTCAACATTCTGATCTGCTTGAGTTTTTCATCTAATTCTGACTGTAATTCCAAAGAATGACTCTTTTCTTTAGCCACTCCAGCCTCCAATTTCTCAATTAAGACTCTGAGGTTAGCCTTTTCCCAGATTAGTGCAGTATTCTCCTTTGTAACTTTGATCAGAGTGTCACAGATTTCTCTGTATTCATGCTTTAGATTATCTTCACTTTCGACATCAGTTGTATACTCATCCTTGATTTCTGATTTTGTTTCTTTGCTCCTTTCTAATAATTCAGAGTTCAAAACGTCATCTTCAAGCACATTACTTTCACTAATAAAAGCTACAAGGTTGCTCAGATTTTCTTCACTTGCTTCATCTTCAGAATCATTTTCTTGCATGCCTATTATTGGGAGTTCTCCTTTAGTTTTCTGATCATTTATGCACTCTATCTTAGTATGACCAAAACCTTTGCACTTGAAACACTTGATTTCTCTTCTTTTAGCTGTTGGACATTCTGATTTTGAGTGCCCATATCCTTTACATTCATAGCACTGAAAACCAGATTTTCTATTTCTCTTTTGTGATTCAGCTGATTCTCTGTTGCTTCCTTGATCTTTTTTGAATCCTTGAGTGAATTTCTTCACTAACAGCTCCACTGTTTCTTCTAAGTCACTCTGTTCTCTTTTTCTGTAACAGTAAGAGCAATTCTTGTGTACTTCTCAGGATTTTCAGCAACTAATTCCATTTCATATGCTTCAATCATCCCAACTGCTTCTTCGAACTTCAGAGTATATGTGTTCAAAGAGACTCTCATGGACGTCTTCTGTGCTGCGAATCTTGGTGGTAGACATCTTAGAAGTTTCTTGACGAGCTTCTTGTCGTTGTATTTTTTCCCAAGTACATCTGCTTCATTCGCAATAGCACACATCTTAGCACTAAATTGTTCAACTGTCTCATCCTCTTCCATTCTCAGATTCTCAAATTTTGAGGTAAGCAAATCAAGTCGACTCCTTTTAACCGTTGGTGTTCCTTCAAACACACTCTGTAGAATCTCCCAAGCAACTTTCGCAGATTTGCAGCTTTGAATCAACTCAAACTGTTTGACCTCCACAGATTTAAAAATTTCACAAAGAGCTTTTGAGTTCCACCTCGCTTGCAACTTATCTGATGTTGTCCACTCATTCTTTGGTTTCAAAATAATGTTACCATCTTTGTCCGCCTTGGTTGGTGGTGACCATCCTTCTTCAACAGCAGTCCACGCATCTTCATCAATACTTTTAATTGTTGCTGTCATCTTTGATTTCCACCATCCATAAGTAATCTTGTCCAAATTAGTAGGATTCACGACCATAAGTGTTCTATAGCTCGACATCTCTTATGCAGGATCACACCTGTTTTTTCGAGAGAAAAAATCGCTCGGCTAGGTGTCCCGCTGTGATACCAATTGAAAAAACAAGAACTATAGAGATAACACTTAACACAGAGATTTCTCAATCAAATTCCTCAATTAGATTTATCTTTAATGGTAACTTACAAGAAACCAAAATAGAGAACTTACAAGTATCTCTCTTAAAGAAAATATAATCTCTCAATTGATTCATCTTACAAAAAGAACCAATAAACCCTTTTGCCTTTAGAAAACTCAAACTTTTTAATCTCTGATTTTCTAAAGAAGCTATCGACCTCTATTTATAACCATAGAGTCTCAAGCTTTTACAATTTCCTAATCCTAGAATAAAACTGATTTCTTTTTAGCTCTTATCCCTTGATTTCCTTTTCTTCTTGTTTTTCCTTTTTCTTTTAAGTTTACAAGCTTTGATTTAACCATTTTCACTGTTTTCCTTTTCATCTTGTATGTTAACCGATTTTCCTTTATCTTTTTTTTTGTGCAGCTTTTGTCTAATTTCTTGTCTTGAAAATGTTGCATCTTCACAAGTTTAGTCTCTCATGTCAAATGTATATATACTTTTTTTTTGTCTTTTTCAGAAAATTTTCTTGTTCTTGTTTATTTTGTAAGTCAATGTCCAAATATATTGTATAGATCTGTTCTTTTTATTGAAAATTGCAATAAATGAAATTTGTTTCTACTTCTTGATTATTATGTTTTTGAATATATTTTTTTTTTTGAAAAGGAAGTCCAGTAGAATACATATCATACAGCAAATCAAGCAAAGGTGAGCAATGCTCGAATATTTGTTTTCTTTCTATAGATCAGATGGTGATGTTACTTTTTACCATCTGAGTAATCATTCAAAATTGAGTGTAACTGTGGAATACTTACCATATTTGAAAAAGTGGTTAGATAGTTCCATATTTGGAATCATATTTTCAAATAGTGTAACTTATCAAGAGTTTTTAATAGGTATTTGAAAAAAATAATCTCTTACATGCACATATATAGCAACTCTTAGCAAGTGAAAACCACTAAATATATTACCTCTTGTTTCAATTTTCAAATGTTTGTAATACGAAACTAAATTTTCATTATTTTAATGATTTTTTTTTTTTAAAGTTGAACTTGGGAGGAGACTCGTCGTGGGTATCTTTATTGGGTGACATAAGTAATCATGCGTTACATGAAAAACTAGACAATAACATATTTTTCAAACTAGACGACATCGAATGGCTAAAGTTATCCCTAAGTTGAAAATAACATATCTTTCAAACTTTTCATTTTCCACTATCTAATATTCTTTATGTTGAGGAAAAAAATATCTTCTTTATGCTTACAAAAAAAGTTCTCTAATGAGATGAAAAAAGTTTTCCTAATCAAAGTAGATGAAAAAAAGTTCTCTAATGAGATGGATGGTTTCAAGAATTAATTAGACATAAGTTTGAACATTTATGAAAAAAAACTTTGAACATTTAGCATATTTTTATTTGGTGGATTGAGTTTCCTCAAGATTATTCATGATGTTATTTCTCAAAACGTGATATACATTATTATTTTTTTCCTTCAATTTAAAAAATCAAGCATCGAAATTTAACCTGATTAAAGTATTAATTACGATGAGCTTTATTTAGAATTTTAATTCCTATATTATCGCTTAAACCTCCTCTCTCTTGTTTTAAAAAACGGTAACAACTCGACAAAAGAAAACCACAGAGAAAAAAGAAAAAAAAAAGGGGGAAAAAAAACAAAGAAACAAGTAAAAATCTAGTGATCAGCTTTTTCCAATTAGTGATCAAAATCAACAGAAAAATCTTCTCGATTTTATTTTAATCGAAGAAGACGAAGAAGACGAAGAAGTAGACGATCATCAAATGCGTGATTCTACCTTCCCTTCTTCAGTTCATCTCAAGGTGATCGATCGACTTCAGTTTCTTAACCTCACGAAACCGCTTCGAATCGGTTGAAACGTTTCGGTTTTTTTTTTTTTTTGCTTTTAAATGTGAAATTTTGAACCTTGTTCTTTGGAGGAATTTTAGGGTTTATCCACTGATTTTCTGATTTTTTTGTTAGTGTCGAAACTGAGTTAAAAGGACAAGCCTTTTTGTTGGCTTTAGTGGAGAATAGATCTGGTTTTGTCATAATTCGTCTGGGTTTCAATTCTGCAAAGTGGAAACCTCTTAGTCCTTATGGTAGTATCACTGTTTCGCCACTATTTCAAACTTCAATGGTGCTTCTGAAAAAAGCTGAAATTTTAATTACGAGTTTGACTTTTCGTGTTTCTATGTGATCATAATAACTTCAGAATATAATCAAGAGTTCTGATATTTTATTTGGTAACTTTTCTCTCATGTAAAATAGTGGAATAAAGCTAGTGACTTTGGTTTTGTTTTTATCATTTTCCAACGATTTCTTATGCAAGACGACCTTAAAAATTCTATTAGGAAGACCGGTGCTTTGATGGGATGGGACACCAACTTGCTAAGGCTTATGGTGCTGTCAAATACTAGTAAGTGTTATCTGGAAAACGATCATCATGGAGTCTCACCTGGGAAATGGAGTAGGCAGTTCGAGATCCGCCAAAGTTTCAAAGAACACTTCTAGTTCAGTTGATTGGTTGAACAGAGATATGCTTGAGATGAGGATAAGGGACAAGACAGATGCTGATGAGGAGAGAGTAAGCTAAATCTGTTTTGTTTATTTTCTCCTTGAACTGTTCTTAGCTTGTTTTCCTTCTCATGCGCTCATCTTTCTGATGAAGTAGTTTAACATGTATCTGATGTTTTTGCTGTGTAGCAGGACAGTGAACCAGATATCATTGATGGGGCTGGTGCAGAACCTGGCCATGTGATCAGAACCACACTCCGTGGACGAAATGGTCAATCAAGACAGGTTAGATGGTTATAGGAAAATTTGTTTCTAGAATGTTATCTGAAAATGATTCCTATACAAATGTTTTATCTTTGATTAGCAGACAGTCAGTTACATAGCAGAACACGTTGTCGGGACTGGTTCCTTTGGAATGGTTTTCCAAGTAAGTTAAGATTATCTTTCTTGTTGTCTTACTTACTATTGGGTTATAAGATTCCACCAAACGTTTTATCTTTCCTTGCGGTAGGCGAAATGCAGAGAAACTGGGGAGGTTGTTGCCATCAAGAAGGTTCTACAAGACAAGCGCTACAAGAACAGAGAGTTGCAGATTATGCAGATGCTAGACCATCCGAATGTTGTCGCTTTAAAGCATAGCTTCTATTCAAGAACAGAAAATGAAGAGGTTTATCTGAATCTTGTCCTCGAATTTGTTCCCGAGACTGTTAATCGGACTGCCAGAAGCTATAGTAGAATGAACCAGCTGATGCCGTTGATATATGTCAAACTCTACACTTATCAGGTGATTATTTCCTATTGAACTCTTACTGTGAATCGGACCTGAATAGTTTGTTCGACATTCTCCAATGATTTTTGAGAATTTTATGTTAATGGTTACAGATTTGCAGGGCGCTTGCTTACCTTCATAATTGCTGTGGTCTTTGTCACCGTGATATTAAGCCTCAAAACCTGCTAGTAAGTTCCATTTATTTTTCACCAAAAGAAGATGATGACAGATTTCACTTCAAGCAGGATGCTAAAAACTAACTTTGGAAGTCTCTTTTCTTGTGACTTCATAAATAATGAACTTGTTTAATAATGTTCAAATGTCTAGCTAAACCTGTAATTTATTAGAATTTGTCTTAAATATTAATTAAACTGAACTTATATTTGGCTTTACACCTATTGTGATGTGCAGGTGAATCCACACACACACCAGCTGAAGATTTGTGATTTTGGGAGTGCTAAAGTGTTGGTAAAGTCTATCAGCTATATACAGCTCTTAGTGGTTTTAGTTTTCTTAGTCCATGCCTCGAATATGACGTGTTCTTGCTCCACAGGTGAAAGGAGAACCCAATATTTCTTACATTTGTTCAAGATACTATCGATCCCCGGAACTCATTTTCGGAGCTACTGAGTACACATCTGCTATAGACATATGGTCCACAGGTTGTGTGATGGCTGAACTGCTTCTTGGACAGGTTGAAGCGCTGTTTTTGCATTAGCGATTGCTTTTGTGCTTGTAATTCTATTTATTCACCCTCTTAGATGTTTCAGCCTCTGTTTCCTGGCGAAAGTGGAGTCGATCAGCTTGTTGAAATCATTAAGGTAGTACTCTTGTTATCAATTCTTGTAGGATGAGTTTTAAATGCAAAGAAAATCACATGTATTGGATCAGATTAAAAGCTTTATTATAAAGGTCTGTGTCAGCGACTACAGCTGCATCTTATTTGCATATTGTTTACTTTTTATCTCTGAATGAATCATCAGACTATTGCGCTCACTGCTTATTAATTTTACCTTAGGAGTCCTCTTTCATATAAAAAGAGAGCAATAAGATTTGAACTGTCAAGTGTGAGTGTAGAATGTACCACAACATTTTTTCAGGAACTCTTATGATCTTTCTTCATGGGTTTTTAATTGTCGTGCAGGTTTTGGGTACACCAACAAGGGAGGAGATCAAGTGCATGAATCCAAACTACACGGAATTTAAATTTCCACAGATAAAACCTCATCCTTGGCACAAGGTATGCCACTAGTAGTATCCATTGGATTCTAGGTGTAAATATTTATCCAAGGGTTGTCACCCTTTAGTGAGGTTGATTGGAGTATATGTGATGAATTAACTTCATATTTCGTTCCTCTGGCTTATAAAGCAACCTGTCGGGGTTTAGTCTCTGTTTAGTGAGTTTTATTAGAGTATTTATGATGGATTAACTTCATATTTAGTTCCTCTGGCTTATAAAGCAATGTGTCAGGGCTTAACTGAGAGACATGACCTAGTGACATAGTACTGTGGATTAAAATAAATTATTTTTTGTGGTCTTAATTACTGTATGTATGATTCTTATGCAAACAAATAAAGAAACAACTTACAAATTTGGCTTGAGTGATTGTTTGCTTGGTTTTGCTTCTCTCTGGTCTTGTTCTTACAGCAAAAGAATCATGTGTTTGTATCAGGTATTCCAAAAACGTTTGCCACCTGAAGCAGTAGATCTTGTTTGTAGGTTCTTCCAGTATTCTCCTAATTTGAGATGCACAGCTGTAAGTTATTCATGGTTTTGTCTGATTTTGTTACGTTCATATTTTGTTCGGAATCAGCATGGGAAGTCCTAAAACCATGTCTCATGGTGTTTTGATAGGTGGAAGCTTGTATCCACCCTTTCTTTGATGAGCTAAGAGATCCAAACATTCGCTTGCCAAACGGCCGGCCACTTCCTCCGCTTTTCAATTTTAAGCCACAAGGTATGGTTCCCTTAATTGCTTCTTCTTCTTCTTTTTGTGTTGGAATCCTTTTGAGGGGAAAAAAATGGAACAATGTGGGATTCTCTTGAGCCTTCTAATGTGGTTAAGATGAAAATTGTGCGTGTCCTGTAGTACTGAATACCTTTCAGTCTTTATATGAATCTCTGTGATGCTTTCGTCAACTCTTCTTCTGATGTAAGTGTTGCATGAATTGATTGATACCTTTGTGGCCTACAGAGCTCTCTGGCATCTCTCCTGAAACCTTGGACCGGCTTGTCCCAGAACACGCCCGTAAGCAGAACCTCTTCATGGCGTTGCACTCGTAAGACTCTACTGCGCACGACCTATCAGTGTTCTCTTCTCTAGAAGCTCTCTGTATCTCAGTTCTTTGGGGAATTGTAGGTCCCTTTTGGTTTTTGTTTTGGTGAGCTCTTTCTCTCTTCATCCCTCTCTCTCTCTCTCTATGTTGGGTCTATAAACTTTGTGTTTCTGTTTTTGCTTAGTTGTGTCGAAGTGGGGATGCATGCATGAATATATAACACTACTTTGCCGGATAATGATATAGAGGAACATATACTTGCTTACATTTTGTAAGACTCGATATGGACTGACAAGCACAAGTACCAAGCCATAGCACTAATTATCCAAAAAAAAATTGAGGATCATTTAGTTCAATTTGGTTTACGAACTAGCTTTGAACCAAACCACTACAAACCGGATTAGGCCAAACAAATTATGGTCCTATCTTGAACCTTTTTAGGACACAAATTATACAAGTTTTATCCTTTCGAACCAGTGAGAACCGCGAGTCCAAAGAAAGTGATTCATAACAAACAACCTAAAACGTAAAATCACAAGCTCAGATTTTGTTTTTTTTTTCTTGAAAATCATGGGAGTTCCAAGCCTTCGGCCCATAATTTTTCTCAATTCCCGGAAATCAGTTTTTAAATAGTCCGAATAATACCACCTATAGGGAAATTATTGTCAAAGTGGGGGGATGCATGCATGAATATAGCACTATTTTTTCCGTTTAACGATATGGAGGACCATACATTACCAATTTTGATTCCACTATAATAGAGAAAAAGCAGTCCACAGTCTATGGAGAGAAGGCGACATGGGGAAGTTCCAACTACTCTTTCGACCCTTACCCGTTTCATTGACAAGCAAATTCGGAACAAGATCTATGTGATTCGTGTTTCGGAAGACAACACATATGGTGTGTGCAACTCAAGGATAGTTTCTAAGTTTCTCATAAATCGGTTTGGTTGTTTTTTTTATTCAAAATTTTCTTTTCAACTTTCAAATCTAAGTTGCATCTAATACCAAAAAAAAAAAAAAAAAAAAAAAAATCTAAGCTGCATCTGATGTAAAAAGGATTTTTTCATGAATTAATTTGGAGTTTATTACACTTAAAGGTATCTCTCTTTCCGTACTACATTATTATTACAAACAAAGGTACTTTGAAAGATTGGGTGACTTTGAAGAGTTAGAAATACCAAACTAGGCCTGGATATTCGGGTACCCGTTCGGGTTCGGGTCGGTTCTTTTCGGGTTCGGATAGTTCGGTTCTAGAGAATAGAACCCATTCGGGTATTTTGCTTTTTTGGTTCGGGTTTGATTCGGTTCCGTTCGGGTCCGGGTCGGTTCCGGATATCCAAATTATCTAAAAAAATTCTAAAATAATTAAAATTTGATAAATATAACTAATATATTTGGTTTATAATTGCTATTTTGAGTATTTAAGTTATTTAAAGTATAAATACAACAAATATTTTGGATATATAATTATATTTTAGGTATTTAATGTACCCATTCGGTTCTCGGTTCGGTTCCGGTTCGGTTCCGGGTTTTCGGATATAAAAATATAAGACCCATTCGGATATTTAGGTTGGTTCCGATTCGGTTCGGTTCCTTCTAATTCGGTTCGGTTCGGTTCGGTTCTTCGGGTCCGGTTTTTATGCCCAGGCCTATACCAAACTATCCTTATTGCATTCGATTAACCTTCTTCCTTTCTCCGATTACTCTCCAACTTTACATAGATATTTTACTGAGATTTTTTATATCTCAGATTCTCAGTAAATAACGACAAACTCAACAGGCACCGAATACACCGCAATCCGAAATCGATTTCCCCGACAGCATCGATCTTGAGAGACTCAAATGTATCATCGAAGATTATCCTAGATTGACTTCTCCACCGAGCAATTCCCAGCATTGCGAGGTTCCGAAACCAACTCTCCCGTCACAGAGCTTCGCTTCACAGACAACAATGCCGGTGAAACCTCACTGCTCCGGCGAAACTACGCTGCTCCGGCGAATCCATAAACCACACATGCCAAAGCATCATCCTCACGATGGTTCCCAATTAGAGGCACTCGAATAGGAAGAATCACCCTTCTTCGAACCACTTCAGTGGCCACCGTACACATCTCGGACTTCGTCATGGAAGGTGAGGACCATATACAACGAAACTACTGACAGTAACGAGTGGATTCGATAGATTGTGTCCATGAGAGTGTTTTTTTTTATTTTTGATAATGTCCATGTTGCTAGGTGTTTTTGTCCATGGATCTTGTGCCCATCTGATTGCCTCCATGATGATTATCATCACTATCATTTTTATGTGCTTTGTATTCATGAGTTTTTGTCTATGTGTTGTGTCCAATAGATTGTGTCATGAGATTTAAATAATCGAATTGTGTCCATTAGGTTGTATCCATATATATGTGTCCATCTAGACGTACATACATATGTTGATAGCATGTCTGATGTCTTTATCATGTCCATGACTTCTAGCCACTAGTGTGTCCAAATAGCTTTGTCAAAACTCTTGTTAGCTTTGTGGAAATGCCTCCAATGGACATTGTGTTGAAGAGACTGTTCCTCTTTGCGTTCATGGGCGGTTGGAGTATCATGAACTCAGCTGAGGTGGCTCTGCTTTTCAGGTTTGTTACTTCATATAGTCTGCTATTTAATATAGGACGTGTTAGTGTTTGCATTTCACCCATTGATGATGTGATAAATCTTCATAAGAAGAGTTCAGCAATGGCCTAATGCCACCAGCTTAAATAAAACAAATCGTTTGTTCAAAAAATTGTTGGTCTCTGCTCTAGAATTCTACTTTCTGGTTTGTTCTTGGTTATGGTTTAGTTTCTCTAGACTATAATGATCCAAGAGACTTATTAATAACATATGAAACTGCGGTGAGAATTGAAAGATGCCTATTGGGAGTGAGAAGTGAGCTTAGCGAAGTAAATTTAGTTTCGGTCCGTGGATAGAAAATATGTTGTTTCTCTCTTACTCTTTCTATTCCCATCTATCCCCATTTCCTAAAATGTTGTTTTGTATTTTCAGGTAGCGCTATCGCTTATTAATAACAATTTGTTTGTTTGTTAATTTGTTAATCGATTGTGTTGGATACGATGATAGAGTGTTAAATTTAGATGATGTGGATAGTTTATTTCATAGACACAAATTGATGATTAATGGTTGCTGGACAAGATTTGATAGATATAAATCAATGGATACGATTTGGTGGACAAATTCTTACATTTTGTCATTTGTGGATAGCTTATTTTAGGGACATTGATTTTCTTGATGGTAGATGAACAACATGTTGCTTGTCACAATTTGGTTGATAGATTGGTAACTTTGGTTTTGGTGGACACTTTTTTATTTTTCATGGTAGATGGACACGATTTGATGGACACGATTTGATGGACACTTTATGGTTGACCATGTGCTCATATCCATGTGTTTGTTTGTGTCTATTATGGTGGCCCAGGTACTCGTATCAGGACATAGTTGAATGAGGAGAATGTGTTCCAAAGTGTGCTAAGATCAGGCGGAGGCTCGAAGATTTTTACTAGGACCACTCTTTTGTTAAGGAATTGGGTGGTGATGCGAGAAGATTTAAAAATTCTGTTTGTTTTTTGTTTCGATTTTGGGCAGAGATAATTGGAGAAATCTTATTTGTTTTGTTTCTTTATTTGTCAATACTTTGTTTTATGTGGTTTAATGTGGAATCATGAAGCTGATATTTGTATGCTATAGTTTTGGTAGATTGTACTCATGGTTAAGATTTTATTTTTAGAATAAGTTTATTGTGCTTATTGCTCATTTGACGTCTACTCAACTGAATGTTCTCTGCATTTGTGTTGATAGATCATACTTGTTTAAAAGCTAAATTCTGAGTTATATGAGAGTATGTCCATGAGAGTCCGTCTATTAGTGTCCATGAGAATCCGTCCATGAGAATCCGTCCATGAGAGTCCGTCCATGAGTGTTTGTCCATTAAAGCGTATCCATTAGAGTATGTTCACTACCACTGTCCATTAGGTTCTATACATATAACATACATGTCCTTGCCAAATTTGTTAGTTTGTATGCAACCATCATTATCATCATCTGCTTTTTTTGATCAAATTGAGTTGTGAATGTATGTTTGATTCAGGTTTGTGACAAAGAGAAGATGCTTTTTGTGCTTAATGGTGACAACGTGATTGCATTCTCATTAAAATCTCTGGATTGATGAAAGTATTGCTGCTTAGACATCTCTCACTCTGTCTATACTTGAACTGGATGTTCTTTGGCCTCTAAATGCCATTGCTCTATGATTGATTAGACTAGGATGCCTTCATGTATTGTATTCTTTCCTAGGCATAGTTGGCATATTGGTTTTGTTTGTCATCCACGGTGCTGCATCCACGGAGCTGCATTCACGGCACAAAAAACTGGATAAAGCACATGACACAATGTTACAGAAAATAATACTCTTGGACCAAGCATTATCAAAATGGGCATTTAATTTCACCCTTATGGGGACATTATCAGTCATTTACACACACAGGCTCTCGCGTAATTCATTGACATCTCATGTATTTCATTGATAGGTGCATCTACCGCATCTGCAAGTACAACAAGGACCTGGAGGTCTTGGAGGAAACAAAGAAGAGATACAAGGAAGATTACGTAATCTCCACGAGTGTATAGAGTTTTGGTTCCTCAAAACAATTATATATGTAAAGCTATTATTACATTTCTTACATTCAAACATTACTAAACTTGAATGAAACTATGAGTATTGTGAACAGCTTTGTAAACTATATATATAATCAGTGTTCATCTCATCATCTTCAAGTTGTGGGGATGACACCGGAATTGTTTCTTCTCGCTGCATCCACGGAGCTGCATCCACGGCGCTGCATCCACGGCGCTGCATCCACGGAGCTGCATCCACGGCGCTGCCTCCACGGAGCTGCATCCATGGAGCTGGAAAATGGACACATTCAAATGGACAACCTCGTTTCCAGATTGTTCTCAGATTTTGGATTTCATTAGGAAAAGTGTGATGGGTTGTTCGTCCAATATACGACGGCTGTGAAAGCTAAACAAAAAGAATTTGGAGATTAATTGAAAATCAATTAACATAAATCAGAATCGACGATCTCGGCCAACAAGAACACGAACTATTTCTGCTTGGAAAAAACCCAGAATCCACTATCTTTCCTCCATGATTCTTATCAGCCGTTTCCATCTCAACACTCGATGCTTTAAAAAATCTGTGCAGCGGCGTTGGCCAGACTCGTTGATCACAGTTAATAGATGGTAACAGAATCAACGATCTTGGGCTACGAGTTGATGGTAGGCGTCGCGTTCGCAGGTTCGCCGGTCACAATTTCCGGTAAATGACATGAAGCACTGTCGACTACAGTTACAATATTCTTTTACCTTCATTAAGGATACAATTGGGTTTTCAAATTTAACAATATAAGGAAACAGTTCATCAAAGTCCACTAGTAGCACTAAGTCCCTTTTTTGTTAGTTTCAAACTTAAAAGTGCCTTTAGATGTAATTCAACAAGAACCTAGAACATAACACAATTATCCAACCAAAAATATTGTTAAAATAAATCTGAGGATCTTTGGTTCAGTTTTGACCTAACACATGACAAGAACACATAGGGATTGCTAGTTAAAAACCAAAAAACAAGAAAACCCACAATGTAATAAAATGAAAACTTGTAAATTCTTGTTGTTCCCTTCATCTAAACTCCCTCAAGGAATGGGGATCAAACTTGGAACATAAACACAGCAGCGTCGTAACTCACCAACCACTTCATCTATTTTAATCGTTTTGCACATATCTCCCCTCACAATATAGACGCAAGCCTGTTCCGTCTTGTTGAGGCAACACATGACCAAGCTCTTTCCATGGATATTATTATCGACCAAGTAACTTGTAATCCCGGGGCGTAAATTAAGGAAGTTAGGCATTGCTACACTCATGAACTTAATCCACACCACACCGTCCCCATCATCCCCATTAGTGACTTTCTTCTTTGTCACCCAAATCTTAATCTTCCCTGTTTTATGGCTTTTTTCTAACAACGAAAACCGATCTCCCTTGAAAACCGTGTGGGCATGAATATGGGAAGAATATCTCTTACACGGTAGACCACAAAAGGTCTTCAATATCTCTTTCGTACAATCGAGGATTCGGATGGAACACTGATGAGTTTCGTAATTATAAGCAGTCCAATACAAATTACCATTCAGGAACACATTATAATCTGACGATCCAGTAATTCTTGTGTAGTTTGCTGTCGATGATACTTCTGTTATGTAGTTTTCTACCGATTGGACATCATCAATATAATTCCACGTATTGGTTGCACATTCGTAGATGACAAGTCTACAACCAAAAGTATACCCAACGATCTTGTAAATCCTTTCGGGACTATGACTTATTAGGATCACACACATATGGAAACACGATCTCCACACATATGGACACTCTCCATTTATGTATAGCTCTTAATTGTAATTAGGTTAACGTAGTCTCCTCATTACAATGTATAAATATTATCTCCTCTATGATGAATAAGATATCCTTCTCAACATTCTATATGGTATCAGAGACTATACGACTCCTTACCTAAACCCTCTAGCCGCCTCCTCTTCTATTCTTATCTCTATTTCTCTCATCTCTTCAATTTTCTTTCACTTACCATCACTTTCTTCTCTCTTTTCTATCTTCGTTACTCTCTCAAACACCATGTTTCATTCAAACATCAACACTCCTCTCAACACTGGTGTCACTGGATCTGACACCATCGCTACAACACCTGCAGCTCTTCTCAATGTCAATATGACGAACATTACCAAACTGTCGACAACCAACTACCTTATGTGGAGTCGACAGGTCCATGCTCTAATGGACGGGTACAAACTCGCCTCTTTCCTCGATCGATCTACCTCTGCTCCGCCAGAAAATCTTAGCACCGCTGGTACCTCTGCACCAAATCCAGCCCACGCCCTATGGAAAAGACAAGACAAGTTGATATTCAGCGCGTTACTCGGCGCCATCTCCACCACCATTCAACCACTTCTCTCTCGGTGCAACACATCAGCCGATGTGTGGAGTACTCTTGCCGCCACATAGGCAAAGCCGAGTCGTGGTCACATAAAGCAATTGCAACTCCAACTGAAGCATTGGCACAAAGACACACGCACCATTGATGAATACATTCACGGCCTTACAACAAGATTTGACCAACTGGCGCTTCTGGGAAAAGTCATCGACCATGAAGATCAAGTGGATACCATCTTCGAAGGCCTGCCGGAAGACTATAAACCAATCGTTGATCAAATTGAAAGCCGTGAAATTCCACCTACAATTACCGAGTTACATGAGAAGCTGTTAAATCATGAAGCAAAGTTGTTAACTTTCACGCAACCAGCGACGTTTCCGGTATTTGCCAATTACGTCCACAACAAAGCACGGAGCAATTACCATAACAAAAACAACTACCGCCAACACCATCAGTCTCAAGACACACAGAGGAGTACCGGCAATCGCAGTCCAAGACTCTACCTAGGTCGATGTCAGATCTGCCACGTTCAAGGCCATTCTGCTAGATGGTGTCCCCAATTCAATTCCGCCTCCAATAATAAATATGCTCCACTGCTTCCCACTCCTCCGTACCCACCAGCTCCATGGAAACCTCGTGCACATCTGACCATGAGCACCCCAACATACAACAACAATCCCTGGATTGTTGACTCCGGTGCGGCGCACCACATTACTTCTGATCTTCAGAATCTTGCTCTCCATCAATCATACAATGGGGGTGAAGAAGTTGTCCTCGGTAACGGATCCACAACACCCATATCCCACACTGATTTTGTCTCTCTTCCTTCTTCTTCCAAGCCTATATCTCTCCTTGATGTCTTACATGTTCCACAAATACAGAAATATTTGATCTCCGTATACCGACTTTGCAATGCTAACAAGGTTTCGGTCGAATTTTTCCCTTCACATTTTCATGTGAAGGATTTCAGCTCGGGGGCTCAATTACTCCAAGGCCATACTAAGGGTGAGCTCTACGAGTGGCCGAATTCCATCACTTCACCACAAAACTTTCACACCTTCACCAATGCCAAAACAACTCTCTCGGATTGGCATTCACGCCTTGGCCACCCAGCTCTTCCCGTCCTTCAATCCATGCTTTCTCAATTTTCTCTTCTTGTTTCTTCTTCGTTGTCAAAACAGTTCTCTTGCAACTATTGTTTCATCAATAAAAGTCATAAACTTCCTTTCTCTCAAAACTCGATCTCATCATCCCGCACTCTTGAAATTCTCTACACCGATGTTTGGACATCACCAATAACTTCAATTGATTGCTTCAAATACTATCTAATCCTCGTAGATCACTTCAGTCGCTACACTTGGTTTTATCCTCTCAAATTCAAATCCCAGGTCAAAGACACATTCATACGCTTCAAAGCTCTAGTCGAAAACAGATTCAACGCCAAAATCGGAACTCTCTTCTCCGATAATGGTGGAGAATTCATTGCCCTGCGTGACTTTCTCTCGTCCAATGGGATCAATTACTTCACCTCTCCTCCTCATACCCCTGAACATAACGGCTTGGCCGAACGTCGCCACCGTCATATTGTCGAGACAGGACTCTCTCTCATGAGTCATGCCTCTGTTCCCACCTCCTACTGGCCATACGCTCTTTCCACAACTGTTTTTCTAATCAACCGAATGCCTACTCAAACTCTCTCTAACAAATCACCTTTACAAATTCTTTTCGATACTACACCAAACTACTCAAAACTCAAAATCTTTGGCTCTCTTTGCTTCCCGTGGCTAAAACCATACACCACCCACAAACTCCAACCCAAATATATTCCTTGTGTATTCATTGGCTACTCTCTAACCCAAAGTGCCTACCTATGTCTAGACCCCCACACACAACGAATTTACACATCTCGACATGTCCAGTTTGATGAAACAAGGTTTCCCTTTTCCACACTCTCAAAATCTCCTTCGCCAAACCCAGAAAATTTAATCCCTAATCCGCCTCTCATGATTATACAAAACAACACCGTGCCACTTTCGGAGCTCGCCCCACCACCACCATTTCCGCCGTCGCCCCCAGGCTCGGATTCCTCACCGTCGACACCAGGCTCAGATTCCTCACCGTCAACACCAACATCGAGCTCCTCTCCTCCGTCCTCGTCACAGGAAGAAACGACATTAATTGGAGAAATAACATCAACACCAAGCCCAACTGAAGCCCAACAAAATAACCAAGCCCAACAAAATAACCAGGCCCACTCACCAAATACGGCCCAAACCACAAACACAGCCCACCCAGAACCACGATCCCCAACTCCAAATCCACCAGAACCCTTACCATCGTCTTCTGAAACAATCGCACCACCACCCCCAAATCCCAATGATGAACATCAGATGCGAACTCGATTAAAATCGGGTATTGTCAAATCTAATCCCAAATATGCTAACCTCGCTTCTATCCAAGCCTCGGATTCCATACCAAGGACAGCCACTGAAGCTCTAAAAGATAAGAAATAGAGAAATGCAATGAGTACGGAGTTCGTTTCACAAATCCTGCATCACTCGTGGGATCTCGAACCACCGTCACCATCTCAAAATCTGGTCGGAAACAAGTGGATTTTCACCAAGAAATACAAAGCTGATGACACCCTCGACAAATACAAGGCTCGACTCGTGGCGAAAGGCTATCATCAACAACCAGGCATTGACTACACTGAAACCTTTAGTCCAGTGATAAAATCAACGACAATTCGGATTGTGCTTGGCGTTGCAGTCTCTCGGGATTGGGCCATCAGACAGCTCGACGTCAATAGCGCGTTCTTACAAGGATCACTCACTGAAGATGTCTACATGCCTCAACCTCAAGGATTTGTTGATCCTGATCGACCACACCATGTTTGTCATCTTCGCAAAGCCCTTTATGGACTCAAGCAGGCTCCCCGTGCCTGGTATTTGGAACTAAAAAATTACCTACTTCAAAGTGGTTTCAACAACTCCCTGGCCGACTCCTCTCTTTTCATCCTCAGACGAGGTACCGCTATTATCTACAGTCTAATTTATGTAGATGATATTATAGTGACAGGAAACTGCACTGAGCTCCTTGAAGAAACAATCAAGGCTTTCTCTGCAAGATTCTCCATCAAAGACATGGGAGGACTCTCCTACTTTCTCGGTATAGAAGTTGCACGCACAAAATCTGGACTCCATTTATCACAGCGAAAGTACATTGCTGACCTCCTTCATCGCACCAACATGATATCCGCGAAACCGGTGACCACACCATTGGCAACTTCCCCAAAGCCCAGTCTCCACACAGGGACTCCTCTCCCTGATGCTACCGAATACAGAGGAACTGTTGGCAGCCTCCAATACTTGGCGTTTACCAGACCGGACATCTCGTATGCGGTGAACAAATTGTCTCAATTCATGCACTCTCCCACTGAAGACCACTGGCTTGCTGTCAAACGGGTGCTTCGTTACTTAGCAGGAACAATAACTCATGGTATCTTCTTGTCTCGCCAAAATACTCTCTCGCTTCACGCTTACTCTGACGCAGATTGGGCTGGAGATTCTGACGACTACATCTCCACCAATGCGTACATTGTCTACATTGGACAACACCCCATTTTATGGTCTTCTAAGAAGCATAATAGTGTTGCGAGATCATCTACTGAGGCAGAGTATCGATCTGTCGCCAACACCTCCTGTGAAGTTCGTTGGGTAGCTTCACTCCTTCAAGAACTCGGAATTCAGACCATTTCTCCACCGGTAATCTATTGCGACAACATCTAGGCCACATATTTATGTGCCAATCCTGTCTTCCACACACGGATGAAGCATGCAGCACTAGATTACCACTTCATCAGAAATCAGATACAATCTGGCACTCTACGCGTTAGTCACGTCTCCACAAAGGATCAACTCGCAGATGCATTAACAAAACCTATTGCCCAAGCACAATTTCAGACACTTACAAGCAAGATTGGAGTGACTTCAGCCCCTCCATCTTGAGGGGGCATATTAGGATCACACACATATGGAAACACGATCTCTACACATATGGACACTCTCTATTTATGTATAGCTCTTAATTGTAATTAGGTTAACGTAGTCTCCTCATTACAATGTATAAATATTGTCTCCTCTATGATGAATAAGATATCCTTCTCAACATTCTATATGACTATCGTATACTATGCCACATAAACTGAAGACGTCTTTGGCCTCAATCAGTCTACTCTGCTTCAACCACGGGTTCCAAGTCGAGGCTCGATTATTCTTGTCACGTAACAATAAGTGTCCGTAGCAGCTAACCATGTTTAGAAGACCGAGGATATCTGAGGTTAACTCACGCACTTTTATATATGGATCGTCGTCATTGAGATTGATGCTTATCGAATACATCTTGGATTCGGTCTGTAACGCGAATTCTGAGCGTGAGGGAGCGCATGCTATTGCGAAGTGGTTGTTGAAGAATCTCTTCTCGTTGAAAAGAGCGTTCCATTCTTTGCAAACGGCTTTGAAGCGAGAAGAGTTGGAGATGGAACCCTAATGAGTATCTCTTCCTCTAACTCTGACGGAAGCCTTCTCGGCATCATTAGGTTTTATTTTGTATCATTTCTTTTCCCTTATCTTTAGTAACGAATCATATATATAACTAGAATAGGACCCGCATATATGCGAATTTTTAATAAAATATTTTAAATTCATAAAAATAAATTGAAAACAAATCTGATAATCTGTAAAGAAAAAAAAATTTACTTTTAATAGAGGAATTGCTTAAAACAGCCCCTTTTTGACTTTTCACTTCAATAATAGCCTCAAAAAATTTATGCTTCATTTATAGCATTATTAAACTGAGCAAATGACCAAACTACTCCCTTTTATAAATAAACCACTTACGTTTTGAATTAAAACTCGACAACTGATTCGCTGCAGACGACGAGAGATCGGCGACGACGAGATTTAAGCTTGAGGATTGGATTTGCCGTCGACAAGAATTAGGATTTGCCGACGACGACGGGTAGTGAGATTAGACGACCGAGATTGACGAAGACGACTGATATCGATGACGATGCCGGATTGACGACGAGAGATTGGCGTGATTTGACGACGAGAGATCGGCGTGATTTGACGATGAGAGATCGGTGACAGAGTTTGAAGAGGATGGAGATTGAAGAGAGAATCGATCGATCTTCGATATACGCGATTCAAATCGAAATAGAGACGAATATCAAGTAGAGGAGAATCGACCGATCAGGTTTTTTTAAGCTATCTCTCTGTTTTGAATTTCGGAGTTGAATCGTCTTATCGATATGGACAATTTGTTTTTTGAGTGAATCTTTCATTGATCACTGGAGTTTTTTGTTTTTGACAGCTATGGTGAAATTGTATTGCGTCTGTGGAGTTTGGGAGACAAACGAAAACAGAGAGTGGCATTTTAAGCTCGATATCGAAAAAGGATCATCAATTTTCGATGTTGATGAGAATGTGAAATTCAAGGAATTGCTTGAAATGGTCATTGAAGACTTCAAGATCGTTGAAGATAGAGATGTTAAACTTAGCTATGGACTCCCACCGAGGATGAAAGTGTTCGTTGAGGATTCTCCGCCTGCGTTTGTAAAAAACGATCGCCAACTTCGAACCTTTATCAACTATATAAAAGAAGATACAGAACCGATTCGTCTGTGTATCACGGTGAGAAATCCTCTTGTGAATGTTGAAGTCGAGAACATTCAGGGCACAAATCCAAGTGGAGAACATTCAAGTAACGGAGATGTATCTCATAGAAACCAACAAGTAATGTTTATCTTCCTTAGTTGTCATTTTAGAATACTTAGGATAGCTTCCCTAAATATGTAGTAATCCTTCTTAACACTGGTTCACTGTGATGCAGCTGTGTGATAAAGACTATGTTGTTTCCGTTGAGAACGAAGGGAGTGATGAAGAGGTTCGCCAAGCTAGGAATAAACAACTACATGTAATTCTTCTCTGATCTCAAATATCCATTTCTTTCATGATAGCTTTCCTAAATGCTTATTAAACATCCTTAAAACTCGTTTCGCCTTGAGACTTAGGATACGTACGGCTTGAGACTTAGGAAAACTTAGGATAGCTTTCCTAAATATGTAGTAATCCTTCTCAACACTGATTCACTGTGATGCAGCTGTGTGATAAAGATTATGTTGTTTCCGTTGAGAACGTTGGGACTAATGAAGAGATTTGCCAAGCTGGAAAAAAACAACCACATGTAATTCTTCTCTGATCTCAAATATCTATTTGTTTCAGGATAGATTTCCTAAACGCTTATTAAACATTCGTAAAACTTGTTTCGCCTTGAGACTTAGGATACTTACGGCCTGAGACTTAGGACAACTTAGGATAGCTTTCCTAAATATGTAGTAATCCTTCTTAACACTGATTCACTGTGATGCAGCTGTGTGATAAAGACTATGTTGTTTCCGTTGAGGACGTTGGGAGTAAAGAAGAGATTCGCCAAGCTAGGAATAAACATCTAAAGGTAATTTTTCATTGTTCTCAAATATCCTTTTGTTTCAGGATAGCTTTCCTAAATGCTTATTAAACACTTGTAAAACTCGTTTCGCCTTGAGACTTAGGATACGTACGGCTTGAGTAGTGAAGAGATTCGCCTTGAGACTTAGATACTTACGGCTTGAGACTTAGGATACTTAGACTTAGGACAACTTAGGATAGCTTTCCTAAATCATTCAACTTAGGATAGACTTAGGATAGCTTTCCTAAATCATTCAACTTAGGACGACTTAGGATAGCTTTTCTGTCTTGATCACTAATACGCCACCATTGATGTTTCTGTCTTTTTTTAGGTCACTCAGAGATGTTCTCTAAGTGACATGTCAGTATCTAGAGCAAACAACAACACATTATCGACTGCCGATGAAGGAGATTATTCGAGTGTATTGCATCATGTTCCAGATTTTTCTCCTCTTCCTATAGGGCTTTCACATTCGACGCAAGGGCCTGATGATATATATGTCAATAGATATTTCAAGAATAAGAAAGAGATGATGTGTAGGATGAGGAGTTGGGCATTAGAGCGTAAGTTTGAGTTCAAGTCTCTGTGGTCAAACAAGTCAAGAGTGGTATTAGGTTGCGTTGATGATAAATGCACTTGGAGGATGCGTGCAACAGTTCTCCCTGATTCCGATTTCTTTGTGGTGAAAAAGTATGTTCATGAACATACCTGCGACACAACGCATAGGAATGCCAACCATAGGCAAGCAACTGCAAAAATGCTTGGATCTTTAATATGTAGCACTTATTCCGAGAAGAAGGATGGTTTCAGGCCAAAACAAATTATCGATCTAGTCAGGATGACACATGGTGTACAAATCAATTACACAAAGGTTTGAAGAATGAAAGAACATGCTCAGAAATTGGTCAGAGGAACCCTCGAGGACAGTTATATCAACCTTTCAAAGTGGTTGTGCATGGTTAAAGAGAAGAATCCAGGATCAACGTGTTTCCTAGAGATAGATCCCAATGGAAAGTTCAAGTATACCTTTGTTGCTTTTGGGCAATCCTTGAGAGGATTTAAGTACATGAGGAGAGTGATTGCTGTAGATGGTACATTCCTCAAAGGCAAGTTTAAAGGAACACTACTAGGAGCTTCAGCGCAAGATGGAAACTTCCACCTGTATCCTTTAGCTTTTGGGATTGTAGATTCCGAAAATGAAGATTCTTGGACATGGTTTTTCAGAGGATTGAAGAGTGTGATCCCTGATGCGGAAGACTTGGTTTTTGTGTCTGACAGAGCTCCTTCAATCGCAAAAGCTCTCTCAATAATGTATCCTCTCGCACATCATGGTATATGCAGAGTTCATCTTTTGAGGAATATCAAAGCAAAGTTTGGGAAGAAAGGTCTTATCCCCCTTGTAGAAGCTGCTGCTGACGCCTACACTAGATTCGAATTCAATGAGATTTTCAGAGATGTGAATAGTAGGAACCCGAGCCTTGGTACCTACCTGGAGGATGCTGATTTTGCTAAATGGTCTAGAGCATACGCACCTGCTAATAGATATAACATCATGACCACAAACATAGCTGAGTCTTTGAATTCTATGTTAAACTCTCCAAGGGAAGTGCCTATTATATCTTTACTTGAGACTATAAGGCTTACCCTTACCACCTGGTTTCACAAGCACAGAGTAAAAGCTGTGAAGCTTGATAAGTACGCTACGCAAAAGGTAACAGATAAGATTTGCGGAATGTATGGTGATGCAATGGCTCTTGATGTTTACCAAATTGATGAGAATGAGTTTGAGGTCAAGGACGACTCTGACAAGTATGTAGTACATTTGAAGAACAAGCATTGCACTTGCAACGTTTTTGACATAGACCGGATCCCATGTATACACGCTTTAGCTGCTGCTAAACGCACAAGAAAGGACAAATACAAGCTTGTGGATGATTTCTACACAAAAGAAATATGGGCTAAAGCTTATGCTGAGAGCATACATCCTTGTGGCGATCTATCTAAATGTTCTTTCCCCGATGGTGTTTATGATTATGTTTGTTGTCCTCCAACGACCAAGCAAAGCAGTGGAAGGCCTCCCAAAAAAAAGAAGAGAGCTGCTGGAGAATTTGGGGTGCCAAGCTCGAAGTCTCAAGGACACAAGTGCAGCAGATGTGGCACAGGAGGACATAACAAGAGCACATGCAGGAATCAGATATGATGAACTTGTATTCTGACAGAGCATGAAACAGAATAAGACATTCAATGTAGTTCAAAATTGTTTTTTGGATGATATCCACACTGTTTAGGAAGACTTTTAATTGTTTTGGATGATCATCAGGTTAAAACACTATTGGATTCTTCCTCTTTATCGAATTTCTATTTTATACCTTTGATTTACATTCTGTATTTCTTTTGATTCCGAAATCTAAATACTTAAGAATGTAACATTGCTTTATATTGAGTATTTCTTTTGGAATATGGCTCACTGTCTCTAGTATCCGGACGTTTTTAGGAAGCATGTAACTGATTTTAGGAAGGATGTAACTGAGTTTTAAACAAAATATTAACCTGAATGAACAACACGTCCAACTCAGCACATTGACGTCCCTTGATCGTAATCTCGCTACCGATGTTACTATTCTCGTTTTTCAATTCCATTTGTACGATAGCCTTCCTAAACATATGTAACATATTCCTAAATGTTTAGGAACATATTCCTAAATGTTTTGAAAATGATTTGTCTCGAAAACGAAGATGGAAAATGGTAGTGATTTGATATAAACGAAGAGTTTTCATAAATATATCTTAAATGAATTTTCTCCAAAACGAAGAGGTTTCATAACTGACTCGATTTTCAAGCAGTTATTAAATGAACGTTTACATTGCTTCATATAGGTAACTACTCGAATTCTCATTATATATATATGACATATTGGGCTTATAGATTTTGCCACAATCTTTTTCAAGCGGTTTTTTTCACAAATTTCCATTGAAAACTTCCAAAAACTTCCATCGACGTGAATAATGATGCTTGAATTCGACGCCATTTCTCAGTTGGGTACACACAAGACGGGTTGGCGCATCTGCGTTTTGATCCTCAGGATTTGGAAACATATTAACTTTTTTGGGGACACTTTGGAGATGATACTCTCTGACGACCAGGTAACCTCCTATGTTTTCAATTTCTTTTTCTGGAAAAAAAATCAGATGCTTTATGAATTGAATACTTTCATTTACGTTTAGGATGTGTTCCTAACTTTGCATTACATTCTTTGATTCCAAAATCAAAATGCGTAAGAAGTATGTTTCATCTGTATTGTTTTTGATTGATTCAATTCGTATATGGCTAACTGTCTCAAGTATCCAGACGTTTTTAGGAAGCCCGTAACAGGTTTTAGGAAGACATTCTTAATATTGTTTTGTTTATGTTGATCTTTAATCAAAAACACTAACGTTTTCTGTTTTTGTTGATTGTTTATGGGGACACATATCTCGGCCACCATTATGCCTGATTATATATTGAAGTTTGCAAATTACTTCCAACAAGGTCATTGGTTTACGATATATAATTTCGTAGTCAAAAACACGTCTGCAGCGGTGCCCACGACATTCAACAGATTTCATTTGATGTTTCATGGCAAGACAGTTGCCAAGACTGCTAGAGGGATGTCTCACCATCTATACCTGTCATGCCCTCGAATATTGATATTAGGGACCGAGCGTTTGAGACGGGGAGTATAATTGGTAAGATTTTTTGGAATTATTTTTTTTCTTATTGCTTTGTATAAAATCTTAATATTCTTCCTTATTTTCTTTCCCGCGATCTTGAAACATATGTAATGGGTACGGTTGTGAGGATGGGTGTGTTAGAAGACCATAACAATGATGCTTACGAAGAGGATTTATGTCACCTTCGATTCGAACTCGTGGATGCGAAGTAACTCATTTGTCACTTTTTTAAAGATATTGGAATAGATATGTTTGCGGCTTCTTTTAATTTCTTTATGTTATTACAAATAACAGGAGAGAGGGCACTATCACATGTATTGCTTGCGGATCCATTGCGAGACAGCTTTTTGAGAAATATCAGCGAAACACGGGCGGATCTGTTGTGTGTGTCTTGAGATTTTGGAAGATTTCAAAAGGCAAAAGTAAAGATTTATTTTGCTTTATTCGTTTAATTTTCACTTTTTAGTTATATTTTTTTTCCTAAAATCGAATGTTTATTTGTTGTGTAGGAACTGATGAGAACACTATTGTCATGCGATCCCATTTTCCATTTTCCATGTTCGGAGTTCATCTTTGATCCACTCGATGCTGAGGTCCAAACGTTCAAAAAATCGTAAGATTTAGGAAGACTTTCATATACGTTTGTCATGCGTTCCTAACTTTTTTATTAGAATTGTCAACACTTTTTCATTTTATGTTTGCAGGTGACTTGGAAACTAAGGTCTTCAACGTGTGTTTAAAAATCTTACACAATGTTTCTCCTTTTTGAATTTTTGTGTTGCTACACAATCTTTATGTATGATTATTTTGAGTTTCAGTTTTTATCGTTTCAGTTTTAGTATTGGTCGATGATTATTTTGGCAATCTTACACAATGTTTTCTCCTTTTTGAATTTATGTGTTTATCAATCTTCAGAAAAAGAAAAACAAAATTCCCAAAACGTGAAAACAAGTATCAAACAACCAACAAAATCCCCAAAACATTCATGATTAAAGTTTTCATTTCACAATGAATAGCTCATTCATGTCCATGTCTTAAAAAAAAATATCATCTGAAAGAAAAATTAAAAACACCAACCTTAATCAAGTTTATAAATATTTAACTATGTCTTTGAGAAAGCGTTTTCAAATTTATAAGAACTCTAGATTCATTTGTTAACAAAACAATCAAAAATTTCCCACGCCAAATTGGTCCTGATATCCTGAACAACCTCATCCTTGATCTTTGAGAAGGCTTCGATCCTCAATGAGTGACACTCTATTATTTTTAGGACGAATGTGCCACAGTTCTCTAATGTGCCTGACTTCGCAACCGCTTCTTCATAATCATGAACCACCTTGAAAGGAAGAAGATCCTTCATCGGCTTTGTGTCATTAGCAAGATAGAGCAGTGCATGTATCATCTCTGCCACAATACAAAGATTCAGAGCCATATACTAAATTACCTAAATATATGAGGAAGGGTTCCTAATTTTTTCAGAATTGAGAAACAATCGTCAATAACGAGAAGCGGTGAACCAACAGAATATAGTACTTTTCAAATTCAAGGCAAGCAACATCAAAAATAATCATTTACATCTTCAAATATTGATATGAGGAGTACATGCGATATTGGTAACCGTTTGCAAGACTTTTTGTTTTCCCTCTGTTTGATGTTTGCAGGTAAAACAATGGATTTTCCTGTTCTTTATATCTATCCCCAACCCTATATAGTGCTGAAAATTGTTGGGGTTAACAACTCCATAAACAACATCGGCATCTCTCGACCATTTCTTGCCGGGAGACACTTCTCCATTTACAAACTTTACAACAAAATCAGGGAACGGCTTCCTGCACCGAGGTTTACTGAAATCTGTGTAGGACTTTAAGAGATCCTTGAAGAACCCTAAGCTGCATAGAGAAACTCTAGGGAACCGGTTGTTGTGAAAGTACGCAGCATGTTCCTCTCGTTTTGAATTAAACAACATCATTGCTGCATCTACTCCCTGCATCATGAACACAAAGAAAGAAAAATTAAGATTGCCTTCCTAAAATAGTTGTCAGGATTCCTAAAACAGCTGTCAGGATTCCTAAAACATTGAATACTTTCCTAAACATATGAAAAGGATTCCCAATTCAGCTAAGTATTGCAATCTTTTCTAACACAATAAGTTTTGTTCTTGTTTATCTCTTCGTTGATATGAAGTTCGGGATTCTCTAGTCTTTTGAACCAAGCTGCAGTAGCGTAAATGTTACCAAATCTGTGTCCATTCAAATAGGTTAGTGACAATTAATAGGGAAACATAAAACGATGTTAATGAAACGATGGTAATATATATAGTACCTTACTGTCTCGTTTTTTTCCATCCATTCTGTATATGCTGTTACTTGATCAAACTTTGGTGACTGGAATGGATCCAACAGCGGATACGCTTCAGGTGTCGTGGTTCGGAGGCGCTCTAAACGGAGTGATCGTAATCGCAGATTGCTTGACTTCCCGTGTGCTCCTCCTCAGAAACTTGGTGCTCATCCCTTCAGCTCTCATTTTCTTAGCGGGATGACCGTCTTCATCAATGTCTCTAATATTCTTCCCTTTCCCCTTTTGGAAAAAAAAACAAACCGATTAGTATACAAATGTCCATTTGTTGGTATCAAGAAATTTTTTCGCGTTTAACGTAATTAGCAAATAAGGAATACCCTCCTAAACATATGAAAGGGTTCCTAAGAACTTGGAAGTACATCAATAACGTAATAATCAAATAATACCCTTCTAAACATATAAAAGGGTTACTAAGAATTTGGAAGTACAGCAATAACGTAATAATCAAATAAGTAATACTCTTCTAAACATATAAAAGGGTTACTAAGAATTTGGAAGTACAGCAATAACGTAATAATCAAATAAGTAATACCCTCCTAAACATATGAAAGGGTTCCTAAATAAGCTAAATATCACGATTTTTCGAACAAAATATGTTTGTTTCAGTTTCTATTCCAGAATTTTTCGGAATTTGTACCTTTGGATCCGGATTTTGAGGAAGAGGAGAGGGATCTTGATGACCGATATGTCCTCCTTCACCTCCCTGCAATTTTCCCCAAAATGAGGAATGAAATACCTTGACATCAATAAACAAATAAATTTTACCAAAATATAATACCTTAACATCTGCAGGAGGATCCCATGCACCGTTAATCCATTCTCTATGGATTATTACATCCTTAGTGTCGAATTGAAGTATTTCTTCGGTGTGATGCATGTGGACAGAAACAATTGTACCTTCGTTTAGTGTCTTCACAAAACCTCTGCACCAATGGTCTCTGTGGAAGACATCTACGTCTTGCATTAGATCTAAAATGGCAGAACAAGACTCTGCCTGAGGCAATCGTGGCAGAGGAGGACGGATCCACGCATCTCTAACATACTCAACACAATTCTCAGTGTTATTAGAAGGATCAAAAATGGAGTACTCCACAATAAACACCGCAATCCCATCTACCATTGCTGATGTCTCTTTCACCGTAGCAGGGACCCAGATTCCATCTGGACCAAATATCTCAACAGCAGCACCAACTTGCAAGTATTTTATTCAATTGATATCTTCTGGCTCATCGTCAGCAATTGGTTCTTGGAGAGTAGGGGATTCCATCTGATCTTGCACTGCAATTGTTTCTCTCTGATCTTGCACTGCAATTGTTTCTCTCTGATCTTCCACTGCAATTGGTTCTGTCTGATTCTGCACTTCAATTGGTTCTTGGAGTGTAGGGAATTCCATCTGATCTTGCACTGCAATTGTTTCTGTCTGATCTTGCACTTCAATTGTTTCTCTCTGATCTTCCACTGCAAATGGTTCTGTCTGATTCTGCACTTCAATTGGTTCTGTGGACGAAGGGGATTGCGTCCGAGATAAAGGCTGTGTACCACTCTGCAAAATTCTCGGCGTGTTAGGAAACCTATACAATATGTGTTAAGAACCTTTGCTATATGGTTTAGTCTGAACAGTTTCTTACCCTATCAGCGGGATCCTGCTGTTCAATTGGTTCTGTGCATGAAGGGGATGGCGTCAGATTGAAAGGCTGTGTACCACCCATGTATTTACCACTCTGCAACAATTTTTGGCATGTCAAGGAACCTATACTATATGTTTTAGAAAGACCTTCCTAAAACGATTTCTGATGATTTCTAAAAATCACGTGTCAGGAACCATTACTGTACATTTAGGAAGACCTTCCAATACGATTAATATTCAGAGCCTTAAAATAACCAGATATCTTACCTCCGCAGTTAAAAATATCTCTTGGGTCGTATCCAGTGTTTGGGTGCACTCATTCGTTTCAGCTTTCTCCATCTTCAAAACATCCAACAATATTTTTTATGTAAAAGAGTTTTTCTACTAATATTGGAATGGTTTAGTGGAAGTTCCAGGGACTGATTGTCTTACCTCATCATTCCAATCCTCTTCTTGTGTTTCCTTATTCACATCTGCTACAACATCTCTGACGATCTGCAAACAAATTTTTGCATAAGCCAACTAATAAATCAGTTTTCAATACAAATGATTTAAATTTAAGAAAAAACATGAATCCCTACATCATCAGGAGAATCTTCTATCGGCTGTGTGTTTGTCTCATCCTTTGTTTCAGAATTTACATCCTCCTCAGATGATTCTTTATCGCCTTCGAGCTCTACATCCGGTAAGGAATCGTCCTTGTGCACAGGTGTTCTCGGATTCTTAGAATCACGTGAAGACTTTATCAAAACAGAAAATGACAACCGTTAGTTGTCTGATTAACTTTTTCTAAACAATCCATAATAGAATGGAATAAAAGTAAGAGTTATATAAACTTCTTTTTTACCTCATCATCTCTATTTGTAGGAACCTTTATTCCGAGCTTTTGCTCGATCTTTGATAATCGAGCAAGATCTTTTCTCTGTCCATCTGCAACCAACTTTATGAGCTTGTTCAGCTTCATGTCTAGCGAACTCTCTGAAGAAGAAGGTCCTCCTGTCTCTAGACCCATAGCAGCAGGTCCATAACTTTCCGAGTTGGGAAAGAGATATGACTGCGATGCAATCTCTTGCAGCGCATCATATACATCTAGAACCCTACTCGTCCAGTGCTCATATCTCAATTTGAATCTCTTCTTCAACACATCAAGTAATGAATCAAGATCTTCGTCTTCATTATCTTCCAAACATACATCGTCTTCGAGATCACCCGATATCTTAGGAAGGACATGCACCACTGTTAGCTGCACCAACCAGTGGGACAAAAATAAAGAAATGTTAAATCATCATCATCGAAACAATAGGAAGACGTTCTTTAAATACTACGAATCCTTCCTGAAAAAACTATTGGAGAACATTTAAGAAATTAGGAAGACGTTCCTAAAATATAACGAATCCTTCATGAAACACTATTACAGAACATAAAAACAATGTAGGAAGACGTCCCTTAAATTCCACGAATCCATCCTGAACAACTATTATAGAACATAAAATTAGGAATGTACTTACGTTTTGTCTCCCTTCGATCCTTAAAACATCTTTAATGCTGGGTGATGATGTACGCAGGTATTTCTCGCACAAATATGCTGTGATTGGTACGGTCCTATCAATCGTGGAGAAGGCTGATTGTAGCTTTGGTACGGATTCCAAGATCCATAGGTGCAGGGAAAACGGGAACCCATTCAGAGAGTACTTAATTTTCTCCAACTTACTGTCCACAGTCTTCTTCATTGTTTCCAGGAGCAGCTCGTATGCATCTATGCCCCACGGATGATTCAGCAAAACATCCATATCTTGGGCCTTCTCCAAAATCGATTTTGGGAACCTAAATTTCGAATACCTATGAAAGAAGATGGATTCGATGAGGAGCAGCATCCCTAAACAGAACTTCTCATCGTGAGCATCCTTATCAGCCAAGACCATGAGGCTTAGTAGATCGTTTGGTGTATGACCATCCATCCATCTACCCCATTCATACTGTTTTTTTTGTACTTCTCTATGTGGAACCCATGCAGCGCATCTTAAGCCTGTCACCATATGAAATTCTCTAATTGAGAATCTCATAGGCTGTCCACCGAAGTGGAACCGGAGCTCTTTGTCCTTTTGAGTTATCAAGCTCTTAGTCAGAATTGTATGTATCATCTTGCCAGACATCAACAAATCTCTTGCGCATAATTTCAAAACAGAACCAAAAAAAGATTCCTCTATCCTCCTAAACTGAACAGTCCCGATAATCTCTTTCACCTGCTCAATGTAGTTGTAATCTGAATACCTGTCTATGGACTTAAAGCCTTCCAATGGTTCTTTCCGCATTCTGTAACGCAGACCAAGCATTGTGATTTCACCACTTGGGAATTAATCGCCCATTTTCACCTGATAGAGATTAAGAAACAAAATCAATGAATTAGGATGAATTATGATGACCATCCAAATCCTTCCTAAAAATACAGCAGATCCTTCCCAAAATCTGTTTTTGCTCCCAAATTTTTGAAATCTCAAGTGCAAATCTATTCCAAACAGTATATAAAACTACAATTGATAGTGAAGAAATCACAGTTTTTTACCTATTGATGGTTGACTCTTCAAAAGATCTCTGAGACTTGTAAACAAAAAGTTTTCAATTGTGTGAACCTGCAATAAACGAAAACATTACCATTATATCATCTACGAGAAGATCAAAAACATTAAAGATACTACGAATCTTATCAAATACAGGAAAGCCTTCCTAAGTCTATGGTTATATTAAGTTGTTGTTCCCATAACTTAAAACAGTAAGATGGCATTCACAAAACCAGTTCAACTTAATTTTTGTCTTCAAAATGATTTCTCAAAGACTCTGCAACCCCATCAAACTTTTTACAGTATCATAGTGACACTTAGAGCTTACAACAATGGTGGGTTAAGTTTCATTCGGGAATTTCATCAAACACGTCTACCGCATTTTTTGGAAATGCTCCCAAAATCCATAAAAACACGTTTATCCCAAAATCCATAAGATGACAATCATAAATTAGTACTAATCTCCCCCAAATCCTTCCAAAATCACTACTGATTTTAAAGCTATCATTAAAAAACTAGATTTCAGAGCCATATCCCAAAGTTAAACAAAATTCCCGATCGTAAGAACACATATAGACGTGATGAAAATTAGGGATTTCTGAAGACTTTACCTAAGTAAGTGATGGAATTGTCTGTCGCCGTCATTATTGATCTGTGGGTTTCTGAAAATCGCCGTAGTAGTATCGCTGGTTTTGCGGATTGGAAATGCACAGCTTTTGTGACGAATGGGGGTAGAATCGTCAATAGAAAACGTCCTATCATTTTTTTTATCATTTTCCAATCATTTAATAATACATTGATAAACACATATTTTCTTACATTTTACCAATTAACTAACACGGCTTTAGCGGTGTAGTCTTTCTCCACAATAGACGAGGTCGACAGTTCGAGTGCTGATTAGTATTTTTTAATTATTTTTTTAATTATTCAGTTATACACATATAATCAAAATAGTTTAGTGAAGCCTTCCGAAATAGATCCAACTGATTCCCAAACCATAAGAAACCATAGTCTTTTGAAGTACTAACCTAATAGTAGATACCAAGGTCACCAGCATTTTTTGCAATAGTCGTTCTTTTGTTAGTTATTTGTTCTTTTTAGAGAACCCTTCCAAAATAGTTATAACAGATTCCTAAATGATAAGTTGCATTTTAAAATCAAGAAGGATACATATCGTGTATTTTAAAAACACACGAACCAAAAAGAACAATTAGAAACCTTTTCAACCATGTCCAAAATGCTAATTAAAGGGAACAATAGAATCCTAAATCCTATTTGTTCACAAACTTCCCAAAAATATCCAATACAAGCTTGCGCCTTATATCTTCAAGGCCCATGTCAATGATCTTAGAGAAGTCCTCGATCCCCAAGGAGTGACACTCGATCATCTTGAGGACTAACAATCCACAATGCTTAACTTTAAAACCGCTCATTGTGCTTAAATTTGGAACCGATGCTTCAAAGTTGTGCACCACCTCGAATGGTTTGAGATTTCTCATTGGTTTTATGCCCTCGGCAATAGAGACGAGGGCAGGCATCATCTCTGGAACAATACAAAAGATTACATCAGAGATCATGATTAAATATGATTTTTAGGAATACATTCCTAATTATACGCAAGGTTTCCTGAATCATCTTAAAAATTGTATATCTTACGAGAAAAGGAAAAAGGGTACCTGCTATCTCCGTAGCCGGTTGCAACACTTTTTCTTTCGGCTCTGTTGGATGTTTGCAGCTGAAACACTCGACCCGCCTGTTCTTAAAATCAATCCCCAATCCTATCCAATGGGGATTCATAGTTGATTTAACCATTCCATATACTACACCTATATCTTCTTTCCAGCTCTGGTAAGGAAAAACCTTTCCTCTTACAGTCTTGATTACATTAACAGGAAACAGTATTTTACACTTAGCGTTCTTGAAATTGGTATGCGACTGCAACAACTCACAGAAGAAAGATGCGCCGCAGAAATACGCACTAGGGAATTGATTAGTCTGGAAGTATGCAGCATGTTCCTCTCTTTTCGAGTGGAACATCAATAACGCTGCTGTTATTCCCTGCAAGAACATAAAGGCGGGATAAATTAACAATGTCTTAGAGCGAATCCAATAAAAACAATTTTGGTATGACTCAACATAATCTCATCGACTAGACTATTACCTCTTCACTGAAACGAGCTTCGGGATCCTCAAGTGTCTGGAACCAGGATGCAATAGCATCTATGTCACAAATTCTGTGCGTTTTATGATAGCAAATGTCAACTCATTTAGATAAGAGACACACTATATCGAAAACATATACCACAAACATTTCAATAATATATTAACTAACCTCGCTGTCTCATCCTTCTTTTGCCATTCTTTATATGTTGTTAATTGATCCGATTCCGGTGTCCGAAACTGATCCAGCATTGGATTTTGACTGATGGTCGCCGCAGATTGCACCTGGTGAATCTTGCTGGCGCATCCTTCTTGAGCATCATCAGATGATCCTTTTGCGATCCTCCTTAGCGATCTTCTTAGATACGTTTTGGTTTGCCCTTCACCCTTCTTCTTCTTAGCCGGATGATTATCCTCATCTTTGGCTCTCTTCTTTCCTTTTCCCTTTTGGATCAGACAAACCATTTGTTGAATGTGCGCATGCAAAAGCTTTTTGCTATATATATATATCATAAACTGAATTTTCCAGAGAATTTTTACCTTTGGATCCGGTTGTTCAAGTGTAGAAGGGATCTCAGACTTGCTTGCATGTTCTTCAACAACTCCCTTCAATATTCCAAGAAGCTAGTTACAATATTTAGGAAGGCAAGTTTTAGTAAAGGTTTAAATACCACAGTGGAAATTGAAATACCTGGAAATCCACAGGAGGATCCCATGACCCGTTCACCCATTCCCTATGAACCCTTACATCCTTAGTGTGGAACTGAACGACTTCTTCGATATGATACAGCTGGATAGAAACTTTCTCACCCAGATGAATAGCCTTCACGAATCCTCTGCAATAGTGGTCTATATGGAAGGCATCTACGTCTTGCAACAGACTTAAAACGGATTCGCCAGATTTTGACTGATGCAATGGAAGCAGTGGAGGACGGAGCCGCTCCTCTCCGACACACTCCATTAGCTGAGCTTCTTTGTTAATTTTCAAGGTCGAGTACTCCACACAGAACATACGCACATATTGTATCTTTGGTGCCTGCTCTATCACCGTACCAGGGTACCATTTGCCATCTGGACCTGATATCTCGACAGCAGCGCCCACCTGTAAGTGAGGTTTAAGATACGCCTCTTTATCGCCCAGAGGATCTGTGGAAGTAGCCGATTCCATTGGAGCCACATGCGCGATATCTCCCTGAAAGCACAACATTTTTTGTTAGGAACGATTAACAAATATTTAGGAACACATCCCTAAATTTTCAAAACACCAAAAAAAAATCCATAAATCATTACCGCAGGCAGTTCCTATGTTTGTCTATCATCAGCTGTCTCTTTATCACCAAGTGGATTTGTGGAAGTACTCGGTTCTATTGGTGCCACAGGCGCGGTAACTCCCTCAAAGTACAACATTTTTTCTGTTAGGAACATTTAACATGATAATACATTCCTAAAATATCAAAACCAGAAATCTTTTACCAATTGCGTCTCCTGCGTTTTGCTCCCACAATCTCTCTCTTCATCAGCAGGTTGATCTGCAGAAGTAGCCGGTTCCTTTGGATCCGCAGTCGCTCTTTTGCCTCTCTCTGTTTTCTGAAAGTATAACATATTTTTTTGTGTCAGGAAAATTTAACATGATTTAGGAATACATTCGTAAAACTTCAAAACACAAAAAGAAAAAAACCAGAAAGTACCGCAGGCGGCTTCTGTGTTTTGCTCACACCAGCTTTCTCTTTATCAGCAAGTGCTGGTTCTGTGGAAGTAGAAGGTTTCTTTGGAGCCACAGTGGCTTTTTTTTGCTCTCTTTGTTTTCTGAAAGTTCAACATATTTTTCTGTTAGGTACATTTAACAAGATTTCTGAATACATTCCTAAAATATCAAAACACAAAAAAGAAAATTCCAGAAATCTTTTACCACATTCGCTCTTTCGGCTATCAATGTTTTCTGAAAGTACAACATTTTTGTTGTTAGGATCATTTAACAAAGTTTAGGAATACATTCCTAACATATAAACACAAAAAAAAACCAGAAAACTTTACCACATAATTTGATAGTGTTTCATGTTCAATTACGTCCACCTCCATTGGTGGTGTCCCATCAGTTGAAACTCTTGATCGTTGCCTAGGCGGAGATTTCTGTGGTGGTGGGACGAAGATAAAATCAGAGAAAAAATCCTTCAACAAAAACAGGAAATCATGTAATTGTTAAGATACGTTTCCTAAATAATCTCTAAAATAATGAAATCTACTTTAAGTTTTTTTCACCTCGTCATTTGCATTTTCAGGATCATATATCCCCAGCTTTTGCTCGATCTTTGATAATCGAGCAAAGACTTTTCTCTGTCCATCTACAAGTACCTTCACAAGTCTGGACAACTTCAAGTCTAGCGAATCCCCTGAAGAAGAAGGCTCTACTGTCTCTAGACCCGTAGGAGATGGTCTACTTCTTTCCGATTGGGGATACCAAAATGACTTCGACGCAATCTCTTCCAAAGCCTCGTTTCTATCTAGAAACCCACTCGTCCAGTGATCACATGTCAATTTCAAACCCTTCTCCAATAGATCTAGTAAAGAATCCAGATTTTCGTCTTCTTTGTCTAGCACACCTACATCGTCTTCAAGATCACCCGGTATCTTTGGCAGGACAGGTATCACTGTCAGCTGCACCAACAGCGAAGAAATGTTAAATCATCATCATAAAAAAAAACTAGGAAGACGTTCCTTTAATACTATGAATCCTTCCTGAAAACCTATTATAGGAGATAAGTAAAAAAACTAGGAAGACGTTCCTTTAATACTATGATTCCTTACTGAAAACATATTATAGGACATAAACATTTTAGGAAGACGTTCCTTAAATACTACGAATCCTTCCTGAAAACCTATTATAGGAGATAAGTAAAAAAACTAGGAATGAAATTACATTTTGATCCCCTTCGATGTTTAAAACATCTTTAATGCTCGGTGATGATGTGCGCGGGTATTTCTCGCACAAATAGGCTGTGTTCGGGAGTGTCCTGTCAATCGTGGAGAAGGCTGATTGAAGCTTCGGTATGGATTCCAAGATCCATAGGTGCAGAGCAAACGGGAACCCATTCAGATAATACTTCTTCTTCTCCAACTTACTGTCCAGAGTCTTCTACACCCCACGGATGATTCATCAACACATCCATACTTTGAGCCTTCATTAAGTTTTTTGTTGGGAACCTAGCCTTCGAGTGCTTGTGAAGAAAAATGGTTTCTATAAGGAGCAGCATCCCTAAAGAGAACTTCTCATCGTGACCATCCTTATCAGCATCGACCATGAGCTGAACCAAGTCGTCTGGCGTATGACCATCCTCCCATTCGCCCCAATCATATTGGACTATGTCTTCATCGGCTTCTGGAACCCATGCACCACATTTCAACCCTGTCACCATATGAAATTCTCTTACCGAGAATCTCATAGGCTGTCCACCGAAGTGGAACCAGAGCTCGTTGTCTTTTTGCGTCATCAAGTTCTTTGTCAGAACAGTGTGTATCATCTTTCCAAACATTAACAAATTCCTAGTGTAGAGCTTCAAAATAGGACCCAGAAAAGATTCCTCTACCCTCTTAAACTGGACAGGCCCGAGAATTTCCTTAACATGCCCGATGTAGGTGTAATCAGAAAACTTGTCTATGACTTTAAAACCATCTAGTGGTTCTTCCCCCATTCTGTAACGTAGCTTAGGCAGCGTGATGCGATCCATTCTCACCTGTTAAGGATCAAGAAACTAAATATCAGGTTTAGAAAACATACACAAACACATTAACATTGATCAGAAATTATTTCAAGTTGAAAATCTTTTCTTATCTTTAGAAACCACAGGAAAAAACTATGTGTGTTTTGAAAATGCTCTAAACACGATTCATGTGCTGTATATAACATGGAGGATGACCTTCCTAATGGATTCCTGAATTTAGGATGACCAACCTAAACATTAAAAAATCCTTCCTAAAACGCTACGGATGCTTCCCAAATCTAGTTTCATGTTCCTTGAAGAGGACAGTTATATCAACATTGACAAATCCTTCCTAAAACGCTACGGATGCTTCCCAAATCTAGTTTCATGTTCCTTGAAGAGGACAGTTATATCAACATTGACAAATCCTTTCTAAAACGCTACGGATGCTTCCCAAAATTGCTCCCATTTTTTAAGTCTCTAGTTCGAGGCTGGGATTAAAGACGCACAAAAGAACAGCAAAACAATTTGATACACAAACTCTATAGATAGGAAAATCATATGACTTTACCTATTGATGGTCGAACGATTTTTCAGATATGTAAACCAAAAAGATTCAAAGATATCCAACCTGAAACAAACGAAGAACTCAGAGAAGATAAAAATTAGGGTGACCATTCTAAACGAGTACAAATCTTTGTCAAAAGTTCAAGGAAAACGGAAGTACACATTTTTCATTTACTCTCATAAATCTTTAAAACGCCTAAATTCCACACAGTCCAGTTTTGAAATGCAAAAATCTTAGAATTTCTTTCTCTATCAAATTATCGAGAAATTAGGATGAGACATAGACAAAAGGAAATTAGAGAAATCACAAATCCTGCTAATCGTACAAAACCCCCAATTTTTCAAGCCAATTACAAAATCGCGAAAATAGATACCTAGATTTATCTGTCGTTGTCGATGTCGATGTCGCAGTCGTCTCGCCGTCGATTTTTTCGCCGCCGATGTCGCTGCCGTCTCGAATATGTCTAACAGCTTCTTAAATTGAGTTATGACAGCCTTCCTAAATGTGTCTAACACCTTCCTAATAATGCTAAAAATGATTAACAAATTTTTTAGGTTTATTATTGAACTGAAAACTTAAAATGGAGCTGTCTGAGGTAATTTCTCTATATTAATTAGGTTTAATTCTAATGCTTTATCTATAGATTCCTACGGATACTCTTACATATATATACAATTTTGTCGAATTAATTATCCTACTTTTATTATAATTAAAATCTAGATTAGGATCTGCGTATACACAAATATATTATAATAAAATTTAAAAGTCGTTAAAATATTTTTATAAGAAAATAGAAAACAAAATCTGATCACTACTGGAAAAAAAATATGAAAAACACAAAATCAAAACTTAAGAGTTATTTATTTATTTTAAATTTGATTTATTTTTAATTAAAATATTTAAAACACATAATATGTTTCGGGTCCTAAACAACATTAACCCTACTTCTCATATAGTTCACACACTTTATCAACTATCTTTTTCTGTTCCGCTGCGTTAAAAACTTGGGTATGCATGCAATTCGAGTGCTTTGAGTATGTTAACAATTTCCCAATTAACTCTTTTCAAACAAATAAAGTCTCTCTTTCTCTTCACATTCATCTCCCTTATATGATCTCTCTGCTCTCGAGAGAAGTTATGTTTCTCAAGACTCGCATCAAAAGCCTCTCTACATGATTCTTGATATCCTCATCCTCATTGAACTCATCATCGTTTAATGTCATATCATTAGCATCTAAAATTTTCTTTTTTGATTGAAATATATCCTAGTTAATCAATTTTGTTTTTCTTCCTTATATGATATTTTTGCTCTCTAGAGAAGTTATGCTTCTCAAAACTCGCATCAAAAGCTTCTCTACATGATTTTTGTTATCCTCCTCCACATTGAACTCATCATCGTCTAGTGTCATATCATTAACATCTAGAATTTTATTTTTTAATTGAAATATATCTTAGTTAATCTAATTTACTTTTTGTTTTTATTTTCTTTTTCTTAAAATGAAATAGATCATTTTGTTTTACACTCTTTTTATTAAATTGAAATACATGCTAGTTAATTTTATTTTACTTTTATAATCTTAATTGATAAATTTGAAATTTTGTTTTTGGAAATTTCTTTTTTTCTTTAAAAATAATATTTTACCAAAACACGTATTAAAATCTAAAGCTATCAACTTGACATCCGTCGAAATCTTATTGATTAACTTGCCATGTGTCAAGATCATATTAATTACTAACTTTGACTTTTTTTTTATAGTAAAATTGAAATATCCTGTTTACTTTTGTTTTGATTTTCTTTTTCTTAATTGATATATGTCTTTTTTATCTTTCCTTTTTTTTTAAATAATAGTATTTTTCTTTTTCTTTTAGGATTAGTATATTTTTTCTTTATAATAAGATTTTAATCAAAACACGTGTCAAAATCTTATCGATTAACTTGACATGTGTCGCGATCAAGTGAATTAGCATCTTTGACGCATCCAACTTTATATAATAAGATTAGTCAAACTTCTTTTCAATGAATGTGTCCACATCAGCAAAAAAACAAAAACTTTTTTTGGGCTTTTAGATATTTTGGGCTTTAACTTAACACTAATATAAAAACAAAAACAAATACTTATTCTACAAATCACAAAAACTGTAAATCCTCTACTAAATAAAAAATTCAAAAACAAAACAAAGAAAATATAAGAAAAGGTTGAAAAGCGAAAAATACAGAAAATACCAGAAGAACTTGCGGAGAATTTTTATCAAACTTAGAAAAACAAAAGTCAAAAAGATATATGCACAAAACTAAATTAAAATTATTCATATATACTTTATTGTCTAAAATGATTGAATGTTTTTTTACGAATAAAGAAGACTAAAGTGTTTTTACCACATAAAAAAGACTAAAGTGTTTCGACCAACAAAAGAAGAAGACTAAAGTGTATAATCATGTATCATAGAAATGAACTTGATTCATACGGGAAGGGATAATAAACGCAAGACTATTTGTGTTTGATAATGAGTTAAAATTTTCCAGAATTTATAAAAAAAATTAAGAAGTCATTCAATTTAATATTAGGTAGAATCGATAAGCGGTGGTTGTCAAACTCAGAAAATATGGAATCGAAAGGTAAAAAAAACTATAAAATCTATGAAAATGAATAGAAAGACATCAAAACCTATCAACAATGTTACATATAAAAAAATGCAGATACTCCAACGAAAAAGAATATAGACCAGAATGACTTTAAACTACACTGAAGAGAGACTATTAATTAGACCTCCACATGATATTATTTTAAAAGTAAAAAGAAACACTTATTCTACAAACCACAAAACTGCAAATTTTCTACGAAAAAAGAACAGAACAGTATTTCGAATAAAAAATAAAGAAAATGGATGGGATCGATGGTGAATTCATTTTGTTGATCTCGCATGAAATAAGCAACATAAAAAAGAGAAGCCAATTGAATAAAAATATTTAGTGGGATACATAGATACTTACGGGAAGCGCATAAGTATAAGTATAAATATTTTTTTTAACAATTAACACATCTTAATTTATATTAAAAAATATATTTCACGATAGGTGTACATATTTAACAATATTAAAGAAACTAAAATTATATTTAAAATTATAAAGAAAATAGAAAAAATAAACATAATAATAATATAAATATATAACATTATAATATAAAATTATAAAGTAAAAAATAAAATTAATAGATAACTCTGCGCGTTGCGCGGATTGATTTCTAGTATATATAGGAGCAGAAGAAAAAGAATTATTGCTCTTTCCCAACTCATAATAATTGTTAAGAAAAAGGAAAACACAATTTTGAACCAAACCTCTCTGCTAACCGAATTAAACCAAACAAATTGTGGTTTCTATCTTGAACGTTTTGGTCAAAATTTATAAAGGTATTATTCATGACAAAACAAATTACAAATAGATAAATAAAAATTCACAAGCTCAGATTTTTTAAACACGTATCTTGGTTTTATCAGTCTAGGGCCACCTTATCCACTTCAGGTTTGGTAAAATTCGGTTTATTACTAAATCGATTAGAGCTGAGTTAGATCAAATTAATCAAGGTATTCATTCATTCCGCTACGGAAATTATCTCAAGGCCTTCGTTGTAGAGTTGCCTCGTACTGTACGTAACGTAACGACTCGTTAATATATAATACATTATAGCATTGATTGATATAAAGATTGGTGAAACAAGTACCCACCACACCTTACACCAAGTGATACTTACATGAAACCGAACCATATCGAGGACTAGATATGGTTGGTATAGTTAGGTACGATGCTTCTTTAGACTTCTTTTGGTTTTTATGTCCGTTTCTATTCTATTCTGTTTTTATTTCGAATGTTTAGGATAATATTTATACTCATTCGTAAAATATAGTTATATATTGATTCCGGGTCAGTCACATTCGCATATTATATACTGTTTGATTGTTTTGTTTCCTTCAAATTTATGTTTATGTGCATACATTAGCATAATGTGTTTTATTTTCATGATCGGCCCGCACCGTGTGCGGACTATAAAACATTGTATATGTTTAATATATAAATAATATTGTATATAGAAGTTGATCTATTTGTACATAATTAATTATATATTAATAATAACATTATATGAATATTTAGTAATAAAAAATAACGATAAATCAAATGTAAAATGTTATAAATTTCAATACAAATTGAAGATAGAAAAGCCATTAACCAAGATTTTAAAATATTTCCTTAGATAAAAAAGTGTAACTATGTTAACTAAATAAACTGAAAAATATTAAAACATATAATAATTTATTTATTTTTTTAAGATTGGCATGCAAGCATATGCAGATATAATTTTTTTTATAGACATAAATAATTGTAATATTTAAGTATTGATTATTTTTTTTTATATATTATGTAAACGTTATATTTTTATACACATACAATTTTAATGTTTAACAACAATCACACAAACGTTTCATATCGTTTTGTGTCTTTTGAAGCTGATTTATTTGAAAACTTTTTATTTTTTTTCTACTGTTTACAGTGACATACCATTGCAAATGTAAAAGGTATATTAAATAATAATTAAATTCTTATAATATGTCTTGAATATTATATATACTATACTATCTTTTCTCCTTACACAATATAATCTTGCCAATATATATATTTTAAGTATATATTTTTTCTTGACTTATTGCTAATTAAACCAAAATGGGTTTTACAATCTTTACTTATCCTAAGAGTGGATAGATGATTGGCCTGCACATTCGTGCGTACCAACCACTTCACCGCTCTTAGGACATATAGAGATTTAAAAAAATATATAAATTGTTTAATAAGTAAAATTAAAATTGAACTGTAATCAAAGTTAACAATGCATGCACGACAAGTTCGCATGCGACTTTGACTTTTGTATAATTAATATTTATATCCACACGCATATTTGTGGAAAAATCGAAGTATGACTTTTATGTGTTAAAAAAAATAACAAAGTATACGTTTTGTAATATATATTTTTATAATGTATGGTTGAAATTTTAAAAGAAATAAATACGTATATTTATGCATGTAAGTATGAGTTAAAAATAAGTGAATTGTAATATTTAGGTGTTCGTTAGTTTTTCTGATATTTTCTGCAAACGTTATCTTTTTGCACGATGCAGTTTTTAACGTTTAAGAAGAATCATGAAAACTATTTCTATCGTTTTTTATTTAATCAAAATTTGTTATTTTTCAGTATTTTATGATATATGGTTTCAAATTAAAAGTCATATTAAATATTAAAAAAATTATAAAGAATTTTTTAAAAATTTATAATATAATATTTGACTTTATCATGAAAATAAATATAGTAAATTGGATAATATATTAGTAATATTTGTTATAAAATTTGTGAAGTCATATTTTATAAAATTCTCTGGTAGCTCTCCGTTCATCTCTTCGTCCAATATTGAGGAATTGGTTTGATGAAGAAAATAAATTTCTTATGGTTGGTATGCACGTATGTGTTCATTATAAAATTTGAGCCGCACATTTGTTTATTATAAAATTTGATTCTTAAGATTTTTAAATGACTCCGTAAAACAAAGCACGAGAATGTTACGAAAAAACAAAACTGTAAAGATTTATTTTTTATTTTTACTTCTACTTCTTATTTATATTTTTATCTTATTATAATTTATTTTTCATCCGGTTACATTTTATTTTATTTATGATCTCAAATTCTCGATCTACATTGAGACTGTATATGAGTATGATATAAACATTTTATCTATTTAAAAAAGAATAAGAGATAAAAATGGTATAACGTATTTACTATTCTATTGGATAATATATTATTAATTTTTGTATAAAAATATAATATTGGTTGTGAAATTTTAGTCATATTTTATACAATTTATTATGAATATGTAAAAACAAATTGAAATCATAGTAATTACTATTTTCTGTTAATTTAAATTTGTTAATTTTAGTGTTATAATCTAGTGTATTCATATTCTAATTTCATAATTTGTTTAATTTTAACTCAACCAATCAAAACATTTCGTTTAGTTTAGAAAATTTGACATGTCCTATTTTAATGTTATCATTAGAATGCACTAACTTTCATTGTGGAAGTGAGAAGTCAGCTTTTTTAGCTAATGTGCCTTCTCAAATAATATGTAGTAGGATTTGCCTTTTTATCTATTGTGATGTGCAGGTGAGTCCACACACACACATCAGCTAAAGATTTTGTGATTTTGGGAGTGCAAAAGTGTTGGTAAATTTTGTCAGCTATAGCTCTTAGTGGGTTAGTTTGCAAATTTGTTTACTTTTAAAAAAAAATCTCTGAATGAATGATCAGGCTATTATTTTCACAGATCTTATAAGAAGAGAGAAATAAACTTTGAAACTGTCTAGCTTTGAGTGGAGAATGTACGACAATTGTTTCTTCATGAGCATAAATAAACCAAACACGGTCCTACGTCAAACTTGTTTCTCTTACATAAGAAACTAACAGAATCTATAGGAAAACAATAAGAAGCAATTGAAGTCTTCTAACCTTTCTCATGATGGTTGGGAAGGGATCCGATAGAGCCAACGCGGGAGAACAAACGTCCAAAACGATGATCCGTGTTCTGTCGGGTCCCACTCTCCATCAAAACTCAGAGTGCGACTGTCGCTGCTACGTTCCAAGTTGTTGTGGAGCTGAAACCTGCCTTTGTGCAAGCTAGTAGATGCCAAACATCTATGCATCTTGCTCCATAGGTACATTGTATTAGCATCAAAAGGGTTTATTTCCAGCGGAAAGTATTCGTAACTCGGGGAGATTTCAGATACTAGTTGCCATTCTTGAGAGCTCTTTAGCGTCAATACACTTAACTTACGCTCCAAACTTCCTTTGTTGACTATGTTCATATACATGAGAGATCCGTGCGATGTGTAAACCCTTTCGAGATTCAGTTCTTTTGAGTCGAGGAAAGGTATAACTCTGCATCGATCTGATTACGTGCCAGTAGCGTAGAACTTATGGTATACAATAACAACTTCACCGTCTGATTTGGAGCCGAGCCAATAAAGGTTTACGTTCAAGCCAACGGAATCGAGACTAAAAACACAGCGCAAAGAGATAGGAGAATGGAGAGTGTGGAAACTCCACAAGCCTGTCTCAGATGAATATATCAGTAAACTTAGGTTACTGGTCTGGATGTTACATTTATCAATCACAACACCTTTGTAACCTAAAACGAAGCCGTTTTCAATCCGTGTGGCGAGTCCAGTGGGTTTACATGTTTTACATGTTAGAAGATGAGGCAGAGGAAGGATGTCGACACATTGTCGTGAAATCGGATTAGCCACATAGTAGGTTAGTGTTACGATATTATGCTACCGTATCAATTACTATCAATTTCTGATTCTCTCATACCTTTTGTAATCTTCTTGTTTAGGAAACTAGGTCTATTCTCTTTCGTATATAAGCTGATGTAATTATTCTGAATGAGATAGAAAAAACCCTTTTACAATATCGCCTCCTTCTCTTGCTTGTCATGGTATCAGAGCCTGACCAAGCCTTTTTCTTTTAAACCTAAATAACAAACCAAATACGATCCAATGGCGACGAATCGATCCGATGGCGACGAATGAAGTAGGAAGAACGACGGCGAATGAAGTAAGAAGAACGATTTCGCCAAATGATTTAACGGCGGCTGATAACTCGGGAGCAATCATCTCTCATCCGATTTTGAAAACAAATAACTATGATGAATGGGCGTGCGGTTTCATAACGGCGCTGCGTTCAAGAAAGAAGTTTGGATTCCTTGATGGATCCATACCTCAACCTGGAGAAGGGTCACCAAATCTAGAAGATTGGTTGACAATCAACGCTCTGCTCGTGTCGTGGATGAAGATGACGACCCATCCAGAGTTGTTGACAAACATCTCCCACCGTGATGTGGCGAGAGACTTATGGGAACATATCAGAAAACGATTCTCTTTTTCTATGGACCGAGAAATCAGAAGATGAAAGCAGATCTTGCTTGTTGCAAGCAACAAGGCATGACGGTGGAAGCTTATTACGGTAAACTCAACAAGATTTGGGATAACGTAAACAGCTACCGTCCACTTCGTACGTGCAACTGTGGAAATTGTGTATGCGATTTAGGCACACAACAAGAAAAAGATAGAGAAGATGACATGGTTCAACAAATTTTGTTTGGTCTTGATGAAACAATTTTTCACACCATACGATCAAGCTTGACGTCTCGTGTGCCTCTTCCTAGTTTGGAAGAAGTCTATAACATCGTAAGGCAAGAAGAAGATGCAGTTAGCAATCATCGCGTTAAAGAAGAGAGGCCTGAAGTCACGGCGTTTGCAGCACAATCACGGCCTCGCTTCAGAACAGAGGAAAGAGAAAAGTTTGGAACCTGCAAACATTGTAACCGTGGGGGACACTCACCAGAAAACTATTTCGTAGTTATTGGTTACCCAGAATGGTGGGGTGATCGACCACGAGGGAGATCGAATACACAAGGATCTTCAGGAAGAGGAAGAGGAAGGTCTGGTTTCAATGGCGGTCAATCTCGAAACATGCCTTCTACTTACGCTAATGCGGTTACTGTTGGAACAACATCCCAGGAACACGCGAATCGTGTGATCACGGATCAAGATCGGGATGCTGTGACTGGCCTCACGGATGAGCAATGGCGCAGCGTAACTAAGATTATCAATGCTGCAAAAAGGGCCGGACCAGAAGCTGCAACAACCAGTGCATCTGAAAATTTAACGGGTATGTGTTCTAATTCATCTTCTTGGATCTTAGACACAGGTGCGTCGCACCATATGACCGGGAAGCTAGATCTGTTGACAAATATACAGAAAATATCACCGGTCCTGATTATTCTTGCTGACGGGAATAAACGGGTTGCTGTTAGTGAAGGAACAGTTCAGTTAGGATCAAATTTGGTTTTGAAATCGGTCTTTTATGAGGAGGAATTGAAATCTGACTTGATCTCTGTTGAGCAAATGATGGATGAAAATCGTTGTGTTGTACAACTTGCTGATCACTTTCTCGTGATTCAGGCCCGCACTACGAGGATGGTGATTGGAGTTGGTAAAAGAGAAGCTGGAAGTTTTTATTTTCGAAGCATGGAGTCTGCTGTGGCGTTACATACAAACGCGAGGAGCTCATTTGATCTCTGGCATAAGCGGTTGGGACACGCTTCAGCAAAAGTAGTTAATTTGCTTCCAAACGTTGAGTTTTCAATTAGTAGTGAGGTTTCGAATACGGTGTGTGACACATGTATGAGGGCGAAACAAACTCGTGAGTCTTTTCCTTTGAGTCAGAATAAAAGTTTGAGCATTTTTCAACTTATACATTGTGACGTGTGGAGACCTTACCGAACCCCATCTCACTCAGGTGCTCGTTATTTCTTGACAATCGTCGACGTTTTTTCTCGTGGTGTGTGGATATATTTGATGGTTGAGAAGAGCGAAATGCAGAAGCATTTGCGTCATTTTATGGCACTAGCTGAAACGCAATTTGAGAAAAAGGTTAAAACTCTAAGGAGTGACAACGGAACAAAGTTTCTGTGTATGCGAGAGTACTTTCTTCAACACGGAATCCATTATGAAACCTCCTGTGTGGGCACTCCACATCAAAACGGAAGGGTCGAGAGAAAGCATCGCCACATTTTGAACTTTGCGAGAGCTTTGAGATTTCAGTCACGCTTGCCGATACAGTTTTGGGGAGAGTGTATACTAACAGCCGGATACCTAATCAACAGAACACCATCTGCAGTTCTCAATGGCAAAACACCTCACCAACTACTTTACGATTCGGTTCCGGGTTACGAACATCTACGTGTGTTTGGTTCATTGTGCTACGCACATAACCAAAACCATAAAGGTGATAAATTTGAATCAAGGACAAGACGATGCGTTTTTGTTGCTCTAGAGAAAAATGATACATGGACAATTGAAGATCTTCCACCAGAGAAAAAGGCGATTGACAACAAATGGGTCTACACAATAAAGTATCGATCCGACGGGACAATCGAACGATATAAGGCAAGATTAGTGGTCTTAGGAAATCATCAAAAAGAAGGAGTCGATTATGCGGATACTTTTGCGCCAGTTGTAAAAATGAGTACAATCCGGTTAGTACTTGGTGTGGCAGCAACTATGAACTGGCATGTGCATCAGATGGATGTTCATAATGCTTTTCTTCACGGTGATTTAACAGAAGAAGTGTACATGAAGATCCCACAAGGTTTTCTTTTCGCTGATACGACTAAGGTATGTCGACTAAGAAAATCATTATATGGCTTGAAGCAAGCTCCAAGATGCAGGTTTGCAAAGTTAACAACGGCTTTACGCATATACGGGTTTAGACAATCGCTGTCAGATTATTCGCTATTCAGCTATACCAACGACGGTGTTATTCTACATGTACTCGTATATGTTGACGACTTGGTGATAGCCGGAAGTTGTCTTATCGCACGACAATGTTTCAAGGACTACCTCTCCAATTGTTTCCATATGAAAGACCTTGGTATTCTCAAATACTTTCTTGGGATTAAAGTTGCTAGGAATGATCAAGGTTTCTACCTATCACAACGGAAATATGTTTTGGACATAATCACCGAAACGGGTCTTCTCGGAGCAAAACCAGCTCAGTTTCCAATGGAACAGAACCACAAGTTGTCTTTGTCGAAGTCTTCTTTGCTTCGTGATCCAGGCAAGTACCGTCGTCTCATCGGAAGACTCATTTACTTGGCAGTCACACGGCCAGAATTGTCTTATTGTGTTCATACGTTGGCACAATTTATGAAAAATCCAAAGGAAGATCATTGGGAAGCTGGGTGATAGTCTCTCATTTTAGCATGTTTTTAACACTCATATAGGATAGTTTTGCATCCATACATGCATTCATTAGATAGTTTTAGGCTAGATTGCATTCATTTTAGAGTTTAGTGAGTCTTAGCTTAGGATATTGTATATTTGTTGCATTTGAAGTGTTTCTCAGGTATTCTAGAGCTTGAAGAGGCTATTGGGAGGTTGATGAATGAGCAAGAAAGCCAAGAAGGGGAAGAACAGAAGGAAAACATGCAGCAAAACTCGCAAAGGACATGAAGAAAGCAGTATCGGTGTGCTGTATCGGTGTGATCACACCGATACGCATATCTGTCTGACATATCGGTGGGTTCACACCGATACGCATATCGGTCTGTCATACCGGTGTAATCATACCGATATGGTACCCGAGATTTCCTTTCCTTAAGACGAAAATACACTGTTTATCATCATTAAGTAGTTGACTTTTATTTCTAAAACTTTTCCAGAAACTCTCTCTGTTTTGGGTGATTTTTCTGCAAGACCTTTGGATCAAAAACTTCAATTCAAGAGTTCTTCTTCTCTAATCTCTTCTCTTTACTCTTTCTAATGCTTATTATCAAGTTTTTACAAGTTTTTATTGGTTTGATCATGAATTGTGAGTAGTTCTTTAGAATCTAAGGTTGGTTAGATCTAGGGTGTTTAGGGTGTTAGTCTTGATGTCTATGAGTTGATTCTTCCATATCTCTTCTTGCTTAGTGCTCTTAATGCTAATTTCAACCTTGATCATGTTGAATTAGATTTCTAGGGAATTTTCTCATCCAAAAGATTAGTAAAATTCCTGGATCATTTAAGCAAGAGATTTACATACTTAGCTCATGAAAGTGATTGTCTAAGGTGTTTATTAGCAGATTAGAACTGAATCTTTATGCTTGTTGCATCTTTGATCACAAATGAAAGTTTGTTCTTGATTAGAAATGTGATGAAAGGATTAAGTCCATGAAAGTGGTTTAATCTATTCTTGAAGTTCTAAGCTTGGAGATTAGCATTTATATGAGTAGAATGACATCATTGATTACACTTTTAAACACCTGAAAATCAATACCATAACCTTGGATTCATCTTTCCAAAATTTACAAAAACCATTTAGAAACTCTGTTTTGTTTTTAATTATCTTGAAGATAGTTTGTCATTCATCTTGTTTAATGTTACTAATCACATACCAAAATCTTCACTAGACTTGCTTAGATTAAGAAGTTTTATGAATTCCTTTTGTCACAACAAACCTATATGGATTGATCCTCAAATTCTACAATGACATGTGTAGTAGGATTGAGTAATTGATTGGCAACAACACAGTTGCTTTTATTTGAATAATGTATGTTTTGAGTGTTTGTGGTCAGCAGGTTCCTCCTCCTCCTCCTCCATACCATTCTAGAGGTAACACTCCAATTCCATTGTGCATACCGTTTAGTTTTATTTCTCATATTTTTGTCATATTGATTGGGTCTCTCTTGAACTTTTATTACACAAGGGACTGTGTAATTTAAGTTTGGGGGAGAGGTTGAGAGATTTGACTTTATGTTTTGTGTTTCTTATTTTCTCTTTTGTATACTTGAGTCTCATGCATTTATCCAAGGCATAAAAAAAAAAAACAAAAAAACAAAAAAACAAAAAACAAAAAAAAAAAACAAAAAAAATCGAAAAATTTGAAAATTTACCAAAAAGAAGCATTTAGAAGTTGTATTTGCATTTTATGCTTGAGTCTAGTTGCATTTCATGTAGGCTTGCATTCATATTGCATAGGGAGTTATGATAAGTTCTCCTTGTAAAATATTGATTTTTGAGATGAAACCATTGCCCACGTTCATAATTGTTTGATGCATTCAAATGAGTTTGAAGTTAAGATAACACCACACTTGGAATTCATGTCTTGATTTTCATGTTTTGGTTGAAGCTTGCTGTGAATTGAACTCATTCCTATTTATAAGAAACATTAATCTTGAATTGCAATAATTATCATGTTTATACATTGGTAAGTGACTCATGGATATCATATACATATTTGGGATGACTTTTTCCTTTCTACCACTCTCTTGTTATCCCAAGTAGCTTACCACACCCCTAACCAAACCTTCTTTCAAGCCAAAAAGCTCTTGTGTGTTATGAGGCCTAATTTTCGAATGAACTTACCAAAAAGTGTTGGGTTTAGCACGACAAGGAGAGTCTTCCATGTAGAACTAGCTCACACATCATTGGGCTAGACATAAGCTAGGTTGGTTAGCTTAAGAAGGGGCTTGAGTTGTTGTCTAAAAAAAAAAAAAAGAAAAAAAAATGGAAAAGAAGAAAAGATTTGGCGAAGGTATAAGGGGAAACAATTTTTGATTGGTTGGCAAAGAAAATTTGAAAAATAGCTCTTAAATGTTTGGTAAGCCTCTAAGTTAAAGAAAAGAAAAGAAGCCAAAAATGGCAAAAGCATCTGAAGGATGATTAGATTGGCTTACCTTGAAAGTAAAATGAGAGCTAAGTAATGAGGGTAAAAAGCCAAAACCATTTGTTTACCAAAGATTGAAGAAGAGTTTCTCCTAAGAGTTTAAATGGAAGTGAATATGAGGAGATTGTGTGGGTCAAGAAGGCAAATGCCTTAAGAAAAGGGTAGAATATGAGGGACTTTGTTAGGTTTAGAGATAAGGGTTAAAATCGCAATTGGTACTTGGGTAGATGGAAGTTTGTCCTTGTATGCACAAGTTGTTCTTTACCCTTAGCATTTTGCCAAAGTTCATTCTTTCTTGAGAGATCCTTTGCAATGAAAACCCCACATGAATGAAATCATTTTTTTTTATTCTCATAACCTTTTCCATTAGCCAAATGAGTTCACTTGCAGTGCATAAGCATGATCCATGGTTACAAATTGAATAAATGTTAAAGGAATGAAGGATAAGAAGGCTTGTGTAGGCTAGACTTGAATTCATTTCATGTTTGTGATGAGTGTGGCTAAAGTTTTTAAAGTAGAACAAACTTGATATGCATCCTAGAATTATTAACTTGGACAATGGTTTGATCTCTCTTGTTGACATTTTTGGATTTGAGCTCCCACTTTAACACCTCTTTCTCATTTGTCATAATTGTTTGCTTGAGGGCAAGCAAAATGCAAGTTTGGGGGAGTTGATAGTCTCTCATTTTAGCATGTTTTTAACACTCATATAGGATAGTTTTGCATCCATACATGCATTCATTAGATAGTTTTAGGCTAGATTGCATTCATTTTAGAGTTTAGTGAGTCTTAGCTTAGGATATTGTATATATGTTGCATTTGAAGTGTTTCTCAGGTATTCTAGAGCTTGAAGAGGCTATTGGGAGGTTGATGAATGAGCAAGAAAGCCAAGAAGAGGAAGAACAGAAGGAAAACACGCAGCAAAACTCGCAAAGGACATGAAGAAAGCAGTATCGGTGTGCTGTATCGGTGTGACCACACCGAGACGCATATCTGTCTGTTGTACCGGTGTAACCACACCGATACGCATATCTGTCTGTTGTACCGGTGTAATCACACCGATATGGAACCCGCAGATTTGCTTACTTAAGACGAAAATACACTGTTGATCATCATTATCTAGTTGACTTTTTATTTCTAAACTTTTCCAGAAACTCTCTCTGTATTTGGTGATTTTATTTGCAAGACCTTTGGATCAAAAACTTCAATTCAAGAGTTCTTCTTCTCTAATCTCTTCCCTTTACTCTTCCTAATGCTTATTATCAAGTTTTTACAAGTTTTTGTTGGTTTGATCATGAACTGTGAGTAGTTCTTTAGAATCTAAGGTTGGTTAGATCTAGGGTGTTTAGGGTGTTAGTCTTGATGTCTATGAGTTGATTCTTCCATATCTCTTCTTGCTTAATGCTCTTAATGCTAATTTCAACCTTGATCATGTTGAATTAGATTTCTAGGGAATTTTCTCATCCAAAAGATTAGTAAAATTTCTGGATCATTTAAGCAAGAGATTTACATACTTAGCTCATGAAAGTGATTGTCTAAGGTGTTTATTAGCAGATTAGAACTGAATCTTTATGCTTGTTGCATCTTTGATCACAAATGAAAGTTTGTTCTTGATTAGAAATGTGATGAAAGGATTAAGTCCATGAAAGTGGTTTAATCTATTCTTGAAGTTCTAAGCTTGGAGATTAGCATTTATATGAGTAGAATGACATCATTGATTACACTTTTAAACACCTGAAAATCAACACCATAACCTTGGATTCATCTTTCCAAAATTTACAAAAACATTTTAGAAACTCTGTTTTGTTTTTACTATTCTTGAAAATGGTTTGTCATTCATCTTGTTTAATGTTACTAATCACATACCAAAATCTTCACTAGACTTGCTTAGATTAAGAAGTTTTATGAATTCCTTTTGTCACAACAAACCCATATGGATTGATCCTCAAATTCTACAATGACATGTGTAGTAGGATTGAGTAATTGATTGGCAAAATCCTGTTATCACTGGGCTACGAGTGGTTCGGTATTTGAAATCAAACCGAGGACAAGGTATTTTACTTAGTAAAACCTCAAACTTGCAACTTAATGGCTGGTGTGACTCTGACTGGACGGTGTGTCCACTTACGAGACGGTCTTTAAACGGATATTTTGTTCAGCTTGGCGACACACCAATCTCCTGGAAAACACGGAAACAATCAACCGTTAGTCTCTCGTCTCCAGAGGCTGAGTACAGGGCTATGTCGTTTCTCACAAAAGAGTTATTTTGGCTAAAGCAATTACTCTGTGATTTAGGCGTCACTCATGATCAGCCTATGCGTGTGTACTCTGATAGCAAATCCGCTATTGCTCTTACAGACAATCCTGTCCAACATGAGCGTACAAAGCATGTCGAAGTAGATTGTCACTTCATACGTGACACTATCATCGCCGGTAAAATATCCACTACTTATGTACGTTCTCAAGATCAGTTGGCGGATATTTTGACAAAATTTTTGGGACGCAAGGAGCTGCAAACCTTTCTTCGCAAGTTGGGCATTCTCGACGTTCATGCTCCAACTTGAGGGAGGGTGTTACGATATTATGCTACCGTATCAATTACTATCAATTTCTGATTCTCTCATACCTTTTGTAATCTTCTTGTTTAGGAAACTAGGTCTATTCTCTTTCGTATATAAGCTGATGTAATTATTCTGAATGAGATAGAAAAAACCCTTTTAAAATATCGCCTCCTTCTCTTACTTGTCAGTTAGGTTCCCGGAGAAAGATTTCAAAGCGACTCTAACCTTTTCTTTGGGAAGCCAAGCTGGTCGGTTTTGATCTCTCCTGTTCTTGATTTTTTTTGGTTAGTAAAGAAGAGATGTAAGAGCCGATCGTGAAAGTCCCCAAACCTCGCATCCGTAGTGAGCCAAGACTTATTTTTGTGATTCACTGCTCATGAGAGACCATGAAGAATGCGAGTTTTGATGATGAGAAATGAAAAGATCGCGAAGAGGCGGAGGTTACATAAAATTACAAAGGAAGTTTGAAAAGGGAAGTGAATAAAATGGTAACCAAAAGATAATAAATAATGTATAATTTCCTCTTTTTATTTTCCTGAAATGAATAGTATACAATTTCCTTTTGTTATAAATGTAATGTACACTCTAATTTATTCCAGAAGCCTTTTCTACGAAGATATATAACATTTTATTTCTCTTATGAATTAAATGTTTGTAACCAACGATCGAAATAAACATCAATTTTTTAAATAAAAATCTTGTGTTCCTTTTCATATCTTTGCAGTTCCGTCATAACAATGACGCAACCGATTGTAAATTCCTGCTAAAAAATAAATTTAAAAACTTTATTGCTAAGAAGTTATTATAAATATATTAGGGCATAATATTAAAGAAAACCAGCCACTTTTTACCAAAAAAAAGAAAAAGAAAAAGAAAATCAGCCACCGTTGAAGTCGTCGCCTTTTTAGACACTAACACTGCAAAGGGGGTTGTTAACGGCGTTATTTCCGACGGAGCTATTCCCAGGGTCGATGTGGATATACGACAGACACCTAACGTAGAGATGATATGTTCGGGTGGGAAAACCCAAGACTTTCCAACGAATTCGACCGTCGATGTGAACCATCAATTCGATTGCGCCACTTCTCTGTTCCCGGTCAATAGACAAAGCGTTGAGCGGAGCGACTTGAGTAGACCAGACGTTGACTTCTTTGTGTCCTTGATAAGTCGAAGGTATCGACGTCACAGTAGTGATCTGTTGATTCTGGTAAGAAGCGTAGACGTCGAGACGGTCGTAGTAGATTCCACTTTTGCTGTTTCGGTTTCGAGAAGAGAGAGTGACTTGGAAACTGGAGGTGAGGAAGCTCGGGCCGGTGACGTTGAAGGAGGAGACGGTAGCGTTTTGGATGATAAAGCTTGGCTTATACGGATGAATGATTACCCAGAATAGGAGTATAAAGATGCCGAGGAGTATAAGGATTATACAGAGGAGTATAAGGATTATACCGAGGGCTCTTAAGCAGTTAGAACGTGGGATTATTTTAGGGAGGCAGGATGAGTGATTGTGGTGGTGACAGTCTTTGGAGGTCATGTCGGAGCTCTGGTGGTGATGACGGTGGTTGGTGGAATGGAGAAAGTAAGAAACGTTCCTTCAAAGTTCTCTTGATGGGATGGACTCATGGTGGGTTTTATAAATATTGAGCAATTAAAAAAAATGGAAATTAATGCTAAAATAGAAAGAGGAAATCATATATATTTATAAGAGAAATAAAATGTTATATAACTTCGTAGAAAAGGCCACTGGAATAAATTAGAGTTATACATTACATTTATAACAAAAGGAAATTGTACACTATCCATTTCAGGAAAATAAAAAGAGGAAATTATACATTATTTATTTATTAGCTTCTGGTAACATTTTATTAACTTTTCCCCTTTTCTAACTCCATTTGTAGTTTTATGTAATCTTTTTGTAATGGTTCAAAATGTTATATATCTTCGTAGAAGCACAAAAACTCGTTTTTCTAATAATTCAAACCCGAGCAGTTTCCGGTCTCCCAAGAAACTTTGTTGCAGAACTTCAAACATAAACCAACTTAACCCAATTTAAACCAAAGTTAAACCCAAAACCTACCAAACCTGACCCATAAACTTAATTGCTTAACCGACTTTGAAACACCATTTGTCCTTTCTCCTCCTTTTTTTCCTCTTTCACCTTCTTCTCCTTGGCTTCTTTGCTTGTGACTCCATTAAAGCATTTAAAGCTCAAATTGGATTTAAAGAAGAAAATTTCTAACAAACAAATCTACTAGATATGATTTGAAGAGGGGAAAAACGCTTTGGTTTCACCGACAGCTCAGTTACAGAAGCCTAACGTTTTTTGAATAATTTATTCAACCCAAAAAAATGTTTTACAATGACTGCAACGAAACACATAAACATACATTTTGATTATGCAGAGTATTATACATTTTGATTATGGAGGGTACTATTCAGAGAACGGAGAGAAGTTGAAATGGGTTACAAGAAATTTCACGTATGCTATACCGTTTAAGACTTAATGTTTGGAGGACATAACTTACTCGGTGTTATTTGATAAGATATGCACGAAGACTAGGATAGATGGAGTTAGTTCGCAGCTGAAATTGAGTTACATTCTATTGGTAAATGATCCCGAGATAGAGTGGCGTATTCGTGAAGATGATGACATATATGCTTATCTAACGACATTTGATGAAAAGGGACTTATGTTTGTTTTGCATGTGGAGGTAATCACAGATTTGGAAAAAAATCAGAGGAGCGAACAACTTTCAAGAGTGCCGGTAAAGAGTTCATTTGGTGTGAATTATGAGGAGGGAGTTTCAAAAGGCAGAGCTGCTGATGATGATATAGTTAATGTTGGTATCCTTACTATTTACCAACCGTACGCAGCAACACAACGTAGAGAGCCGATTATTGAAGAGCTCCCGATGGAGACTGATGGTGATAATGGAGCCGAATTTGCGGCTGTGGATAACCATATGGATAATGGTTTCGATGGTATTCATGAATATGTTGAGCTTCCACGAGCTGATGAAGAAAGTCAGTATGTTGAAGAATGGGAAGATGGTACGGGTCTTGAATAGGTCAAAAAATTTGTTCTAAAGAGGCACTGCAAGACTTGGTTGACCGAGCTTCACATAAAAACTGTTATGGGGGTTCATACTTATAAGTCGGATAGAGGGCGACTTATTCTAAAATGCCGCCAATCGAATCAAGGCTGACAATGGTATATACGAGCTGGAAAGATTAATAAATCACATTGTTTCAGTGTTACAGTATACAAAAAGATGCATACATGCTCTCAGGCTGTTGCTAGTACAAGCACTAGTAGAAGGAAAGGCACCCCACGTTTAGTAACATCTTTTTTGCAAGACGACTATCCAGATCAATTCGACACCACAACTCCTAAAAATATCGTCAATCTTGTTCAAGGCAGAGTTGGCGTGACGTTGTCCTACTCTACAACCTTGAGAGGGAAAAAACTAGTTGTGAGTGATGTGCGGGGCAGTCCTGAAAAAGGGTATCATATGCTGTATTCTTATTTGTACATGTTGGAGAAACGAAATCCTGGAACAGTAACAAGTGTGAAATTGGATGTAGAGAAAAAGTTTCGGTACCTATTCATTGCTTTGTGCGCTAGCATTGAAGGGTTTCGAGCAATGAGAAAAGTGATAATCGTGGATGCAACATTTCTTAAGACTGTATATGGTGGACAGCTTGTTTTCGCCACAGCTCAAGATCCTAATCATCACCATTACTCCATTGCGTTTGGTGTAATCGATAGTGAGAAACATGATAGTTGGAAATGGTTTTTCACAATGCTGAAAACCGTTATACCAGATGATCCTGAGTTGGTTTTTATGAGTGACAGACATAAGAGCATAATATATGCAGTGCGTACGATGTATCCTCTCTCTCAACATGGATAATGTATATGGCATTTGTCACAAAACGTGAGAGGTAAAGTTCACCATAAGGTCAACAAAGATCTTGTTGCAGCAAAATTTATCCAATGCGCTCATATTTATACTGTGAGTGAGTTCGAGAGGGAGTATGATGATTTTAAGAAGAGATTTCCTACAGCCGGTGTGTATTTGGATGAGACTGTAGCGGTTGAAAAGTGGGCAATGTGCTACTTTAAAGGAGAAAAGTACAACTTAGACACCAGCAATTCTTGTCAGTCTCTGAACAGTGTGTTTAAGAAAGCAAGGAAGTACTCTCTGTTACCAATGATTGATGTGATTGTTGAGAAAATTGCTTATTGGTTTAACAAACATAGGAAGGCATCTGCTGGTATGCTGCTCACAAAGTATGTGGTGCCTTTTGTGGACAAGATATTGCACAATCAGTGTCCAATTGCTGCTTGTTTAGTTGTGACTGAGTTAAACAGCCTCCTTCGTGAATACAGCGTGGTTGGACTGGATGGGAAGGCTTACTTGGTAGATTTGTCGAGCAAAAGTTGCTCTTGCAAAGAGTTGGATATAGACAAGTATCCTTGTGTTGTATATCTCTCAATAGCCGCAGCCACACCACTGATGAAGAAGGGAGGGAGAACATCGACTATTAGTGTATATGACTTGTGCTCAAGATATTACACGATTGAGGTGTGGGTAAGGGCATATCACATGACGATTTATCCAGTGCCGAATGAGTCTAGTTGGCGTATTCCTGAGGATATACAACATTTGTTCGCCTTGCCGCCCAATTACACCAAAAAACCAGGAAGAAATCAAGAAAACCGTTTTCCATCCACCGGAGAACGTCGCCAAAAGAGGAGTCACGGGTTGGCTGACTTGTTCCAAAGCCAAAGTGGTAGCGCAATTTGATTTTTGTGTGTTTTGTATTTCTTATTTATGCACAATCATGTTAGACAATGTACAACTACGAATAATTTCTGTGTTTGAGCTTGGCGAATTTGTATGAGCAGGCTAAAGTATGTACAAGTATGAACAATTCAGGGATTTGTTTTCTCGAATTCGCCAAACTAGGTGCAACTGGGTACAACTAAGAACAATTCTGGGTTTGTTATCTCGAATTCGCCAAACTAGGTGCAACTAGGTACAACTAAGAAGAATTCTGATTTTGATTTTCTCGAATTCGCCAAACTAGGTGCAACTGGGTACTACTAAGAACTATTCTGGTTTTGATTTTCTCGAAATCGCCCAACTGTGCAACTGCTTTAACTAAGAACAATGTCGATATGTAATGATTTTCTCTAATTCGTCCAACTAGTGCAACATGTTACAATTAAGAACAATTTCTATATGGAATGATTTTCTCTAATTCGCCCTACTAACAAACAAATTAAGAACTACAACCACATATACCACTATAAGGAAACAATAAATAATATAGATAACAAGGATATTAATTTGATTATACAAAATCATATTTTCTATGCACCCAAGCAACCACCTCTTAGAATATAAGGAAGAAATAGATATGTTAAACCTCATATGAAGCAAAAAATGCCAAAATTTAGATTCTTCAAACCTTGTAGTATAAAAACGTTGTAAATGATGTTTAAAGATACAAAATCATTTGTTCAACTATACCATAACAATTTATGGGAATAGTCAACTAGAAATACACGAAAACCACAAAAGTACAACTATTAGAAACTTTGTTCAATTGATAGTTTAGGACAACTAAGTACAATGTTTTTTGGCTAATTTGAGAAATTTTATGTTTTTCCACGAGCAGGGTTTTTTTTAAAGTTATTTTTTTATTTTTTAACATTAAATTTTCCATTCAGTTTTTCCGGGCTGATCCCCAATTTCCCGAAACCCTAATTTCACTTTACTCAATTTCAATTTCACGAGTAATTGTGGTGGTGATAGTCTTTGGAGTTCATGTCGGAGCTCTGGTGGTGACACACAAAAACTCGTTTTTCTAATAATTTTTTTTACCTCTAATGAACTTTACTACTAGAACCGACGGTTTGATACGATGTTATTACATTTAGATCAGACCGGCTGGTCCGACTGATCTTACCTCGACCCAGTAGTAGTATATCTGGTTGGGGTTTCACACAAAACCCGCTGAAAACCAGTGACCAAGACAAAACTCAAACCCGAGCAGTTTCCGGTCACCCAAGAAACTTTGTTGCAGAACTTCAAACATAAACCAACTTAACCCAATTTAAACCATAGTTAAACCCAAAACCTACCAAACCTGACCCGTAAACTTAATTGCTTAACCGACTTTGAAACACCATTTGTCCTTTCTCCTCCTTTTTTTCCTCTTTCACCTTCTTCTCCTTGCTTCTTTGCTTGTGACTCTATTAAAACATTTAAAGCTCAAATTGGATTGAAAGAAGAAAATTTATAACAAACAAATCTACTAAATATGATTTGAAGATGGGAAAAACGTTTTGGTTTCAACGACAGCTCAGTTACCAAAGCCTAACGTTTTTTTGAATAATTTATTCAACCCAAAAAAGTGTTTTACAATGACTGTAATGAAACATATAAACATACATTTTGATAATGGAGGGTACTACTCACGGAAAGGAGAGAAGTTGAAATGGGTTACAAGAAATTCCACGTATGCTATACCGTTTAAGACTTCATGTTTGGAAGACATAACTTACTCGGTGTTATTTGATAAGATATGCAGGAAGACTAGGATAGATGGAGTTAGTTCGCAGCTGAAATTGAGTTACATTCCGTTGTTCAATGATCCTGAGATAGAGTGGCGTATTCGTGAAGATGATGACATATATGTTTATCTAATGACATTTGATGAAAAGGGACTTAGGTTTGTTTTGCATGTGGAGGTAATCATAGATTTGGAAAAAAATCAGAGGAGCGAGCAACTTTCAAGAGCGCCGCTAGAGAGTTCATTTGGTGTAAATTATGAGGAGGGAGTTTTAAAAGGCAGAGCTGCTGCTGATGATATAGTTAATGATGGTATCCTTACTATTTACCAAGCAGACGCAGCAATACAACGTAGAGAGCCGATTATTGAAGAGCTCCCGATGGAGACTGATGGTGACAATGGAGCCGAATTTGCGGCTGTGGATAACCATATGGATAACGGTTTCGATGGTATTCATGAATATGTTGAGCTTCCACGAGCTGATGAAGAGAGTCAGTATGTTGAAGAATGGGAAGATGGTACGGGTCTTGAAATAGGTCAAAAAATATTTCCAAAGAGGCACTGCAAGACTTGGTTGACCGAGCTTCACATAAAAATTCTTATGGGGTTCATACTTATAAGTCGGATAGAGGGCGACTTACTCTAAAATGCCTCCAATCGAAACAAGGCTGTCAATGGTATATACGAGCTGCAAAGATTAATAAATCACATTATTTCAGTGTTACAATATACAAAAAGATGCATACATGCTCTCGGGGTGTTGCTAGTACAAGCACTAGTAGAAGGAAAGGCACCCCACGTTTAGTAGCATCTGTTATGCAAGACGACTATCCAGGTCAATTCGACACCCGAACTCCTAAAAATATCGTCAATCTTGTTCAAGGTAGAGTTGGCGTGACTTTGTCCTACTCAACAACCTCGAGAGGGAAAAAAACAAGTTGTGAGTGATGTGCGGGGCAGTCCTGAAAAAGGGTATCAGATGCTGTATTCTTATCTGTACATGTTGGAGAAGCGAAATCCTGGAACAATAACAAGTGTGAAATTGGATGCAGAGAAAAAGTTTCAGTACCTATTCATTACTTTGGGCGCTAGCATTGAAGGGTTTCGAGCAATGAGAAAAGGGATAATCGTGGATGCAACATTTCTTAAGACTGTATATGGTGGACAGCTTGTTTTCGCCACAGCTTAAGATCCTTTACCATTACCCCATTGCGTTTGGTGTAATCGATAGTGAGAAACATGATAGTTGGAAGTGATTTTTCACATGGGTAGATTTCAGGGGATGGACCGAACCAGTGCCACCACTCACAGAACCATCCTGGAATGGCTTTTGAGCATTTGATATCAAAGGATAAGAACCACGTGTGGTCAAATGCTCTTAGATAGAGAGCCCTGAAAAAGGCATTTTGATAATCCACGTAGGAGTAACCTTGAATAAGGAAGCCGGGATTAGAGAATGGCTTGGTAGTGTGGAGGTCGATGAAACCAAGGTCTTGGATAGAGCAAATCCTTAGGATTTTGCAGGTTGAATAGGTTATGCGGTTTTGGTATTTTGGGTCAAGGTGATGAGTAATTTTCGCAGACTGAGAGTCTACTAGAATATACTCATAAAAGGTACAGTTCTTGGTAAGGTTATCAGTTTTGAATAGGTTTTCTTCATAGAAGACTCTGTTGGTAAAGGTTTGTAGTTCCCTTAGGGTAACTTGTTTAAGGAATTGGGTGGTCATAAGATGTTCTTTTGTGGTTTAAGGATCTATTCAGACTTTTGTGTAGTTGCTTGGGTAGTTTTGGGAGCGGAGGTTGAAGCTTGAGTAGATGGTTGAGTAGTAACTGATTTTTTATATGACAAGGGTGGATATTCTGCAAGGGCCGAGAAATTGTTTTGAATAGCCAAGGGCTTGCCTTGGAGATGTGGTTGGTTCTTGATATAGTCCGATGATGTCATCGGTTTCTTTTGCTTATGATCCATCATTTTGAATATCTTTGATTTGGATACCGTTTGATTTTCTCTGCAAATATTCTCTTGTTAGAAAGTCGGGTAAAGAAATATTTTCACCCTTAATATATTGAATATCAAAATCGAATACTGATAAAATAGCTTGCCCATCTGGCAAATATTTGTTTTGATACTAGGTTTTTAACATCTTTTGTAATATTTCTTTTGCTGACTTACAGTCGACTCTTAATAAAAATCTTTTGTTTATTAAATCGTCTTTAAATTTTGAAATATAGTTTATAATTGAAAGGACTTCCTTTTTAACGGTGGAGTATGATTGTTGGGGACCTATCCAGACTCGAGAGTGAAATCTAACTATAGATTCCTGTTTGGATTCAGGTAATTTCTGCTTATGGATACCTCCATAACCTAGTTCTGAAGCATCGGTTTCTATTATTATATCCGCTTCAGGATTTGGTAGAGAGAGGCAAAGAAAGGTTTTAACCTTTTCTTTGACTTGTTTGACTAGGTTGGTATGGACACTAGACCAGGGTTTTGGATTCTTTTGGAGACGTTGAAATAATGGTTGAATGGTTTTTCTAAGAGTGGGTAGAAAATCGGAAACATAATTCAAACAACCTAGAAATCTCTGTAGTTGGGTTTTCTCTCTTAATTCGTCAGGGAATTTATCTGCGAACTCTATAGATCTTGATATTGGCGTAATTGTTCCTTGATATAGATTATGACCTAAGAATCTTATTTTAGTTTGAAATAAATGCATTTTCTTATCCTATACGACTAAGTCCTGTTTTTTTACAGTGTTTAGGAATGTATTTAAATGACTAAAATGTTGATCTATTGAATTTGAATAGATTAGAACATCGTCTGTGTAAACTATCATGAAATTAGAATAACCATTGTATATATCATTCATTATGTGTTGATATTCAGAAGGTGCATTTTTAAGGTCAAAAGGCATTACGTTCCATTCGTAATGGCCGAAGGGTACTGTAAATGCAGTCTTGTATTTATCCTTATCTGCTATTTGGATTTGCCAAAATCCACTTTTCATATCAAATTTCGAATAGATTTTTGCATTATATAATCTTTTTAATAAATCGTGTTTATTGAGTATTGGATATCTAATCCATTGTAAAACTTCGTTAAGTGGTTTATAATTGATTACAAGTCTTGGTACTCCACGTTCCTTTTCTGCTTGATTATTAACATAGAAGGCCGAACAACTCCAAGGGGATTTAGATGGCCTAATAAGTTTTTTCTAAAGTAGATCGTTGATTTATTTTTTAAAAGTTTCTAGTAACTCTTTATTCATTTGAATAGGACGTGATTTTGTTGGTATTATTTTTTCATTAAAATCTTTAATATAAGGAAGCTGGACACTATCTCGTTTTCTTTCCCAAAATGCATTTGGTAAATCTGAACATACTTTATTTAATAAATTATTTTCTAAAGATTTTATTTTGCTTACTATAAGAGGTGTTTTTAATTGTTCCTCAATTTTCTTATGAGTTATTTCATCTTGTAAATGATGAATGTGGTCTTGTTTACTTTTAATTAAATTGATTGTTTTTTGAATCGTATTTTGTTGTAAATCTAAAACTTCTTTAGTTTTCATTGGGGATAGAAATGCGAATAATACTTTTGATCCTACTATTTTTGTTGTTATTCCTATTTCGGTTACCTTAAATGGATAAATTTGGGTAAAGAAAGGAGTGCTTAAAATGACTTCTTGTGAAAGTTTTTTTACTCATACAAATTGATTTTTAAAACAATAACCTTGGTTACATATTTTAGCGCATGGTAATTTGTATTGTACCCGTAGATTACTACCGTTTGCACCACTTAGGCATTCGGTGGGTTTCTCGTAATACTTTGTTGGTACAATTCCTTCACGGATGCAGTTATAATATGCTCTGGTATCCATTAATGCGATGATATTTAATTTGAAATCATTACCTATATGCAAAGTGATTTTGGTATACCATTTTTGATAATAAATTTTATTAATTATCTGAATATAATCTTCATTATTTTGAATTTTTTCGTCATTATTATTTTCTAGGATTTGTTTACTTGAAGAAGTATTATTGCCATTTTCTATTATTAATAATCTTGCATCTATTTTGCCATTTTTTAATTCTTGTTGATTAATCATTATTTGTAGGTCTTTGATTTGAGACTTAAGTTGTTTAACTTCATTTTCTAATTCACCTATAGTTACTTGTTTAAATAAGCTTTGTATTGGATATTTTTCAATTATCTTATTTAAACTAAAAGGTTGTGGTATATTTAGTCGATATTCTTGATTTACTATTTCTCTTAATTTTATTAAGTATTCTCTTTTTAAGTCTGGATCATCGATTTTGTCTATTTTATCTAATAAAAATTGCTTATCGCTATCGTTAGTTATTACATTGATTATTTTGCAATTGCATAAATTATCAGATAATTCTTGGGATTCTAAGGAGGAATCACTTGAATTGTCTATTTCGTTTATTGAGTTGTCACTATTACTAATTTCTTCTGAATTTTCAAATTCTGAAGTTAATAATAGTTTGGATAATTTTTCTTTGATATCTGGTTGATCTTCGATTATTGCATTTATTTTTTTCTTCATTTTACATTATGTGGACCTATGTCCCGGTCTTTTACAATTCTAACAAACTATGCCTTTTTTATTTGATTAAAACTTGTTTTTTGAATAAATTTTGTTTTTATTTTTTTGAATAAAATTGATTATTTGATTTTTTATTAAAATTATTATTGTTTTGATGATATATGTTATTTTTATAAGGTCTTATATTATTAGATCTTTGTTGTCTATATTCTAAACGTTTAGTTCTAGAGGGTGGATTAAGTTGTTGTTTAAAACCATATTGTTCGCAGAATGCGCCCATAGTTAATTTAAATTTAAACTTATCATTACGTTTTTTTATCTTTTTGTTCTTGACATAACATTAATCCTTCCTTTTATTGAATGCAAACAATTGACCATAAGTTATAGTATTCCAATTAATAGGTTGTCCTCCAGCTAATTCTTTTAATTTATTGATTATTTTATCTGCAAAGAACGATGGCAATCCTGAGATTAACCGTTCTTTCCAAATGATTGATTACAATATTTTCTTTGAAATATATTTGTTATAAAGATATCTTTATACCATTTAAAGTCTCCTAGAGTTGGACATCTTAAATTTGCTAGGACTAATGTTTTGCTTTTTATTTCTTCATTTGGATTACCAATAAAATGCATTGTTAATGTATGTATTAAAACTTCTACAGCATTTTGGTTTTCTTTTTCTGTGATAAAACCTTCATCATCTTCTACTCTTATTGTTTCAACATGGTTAAGAATTTGATTTTGTTTAATTTCATCTAAAGAGTTATCTCACCAATATTTTAATGTTCCATTAAATCTGGTTACTAATATTACACATGCTTGTCTATATCATGACCCTTAGCTTTGTATGCTATAGATGCCATGCCCATTTCTTGAAATAGATTCATCATTTCATATTTAGAACGACCATCAATATTCCATTTGATTATACCGCCACTGGTATAAACATTACTGGAAAATTTGTGATGTTTCTCGAATAATAAATCAGGTGGATTATGTCTTTTATAATATGGTTTACTTGATCTCGCTATGTGATTTCTTATTCGATTTACTTCTTGATTATTTTCTGATGGTATAGATGATTGTATAGATTCGTTATCGTTTTCATCTATTATGTTAATTCCTTTTCATTTATCTATGTTTTCTATTTTTTTTTTAACAATTGATTTCATCATTTCATTCTCTAGGAATGTAATTTTTCTTGTTAATGGCTTAAAAATAGGTGCAAATACTGATGTGAAAGGATGTTGAGCAGATATTTCTTTAGATATAATATTTTCGCTTAATATGTTGTCAATATTATCTACTTGTTTAGAAATTGTATTTAATAGTTGACTTTGATAATTATTTTGTTCATAAATTGATTTAAAATCTTGCATGACAATTGGATCTTTATATGTTTTATTTTCTCCCGTTTTAAATGGTGTAGCTATGACTAGTCTATCCAGAGTATTTATTTTTAAATCTTTTAATGGTGGATGGATCGATCTGACCTTATCACCATTTACTTGTTCCCATACTTGACTTAAGGTTGAATTCGTATATATTGATTTGAAAGGATAATATATATTGTTTTCTATTGAATATGATTCAAACCATGTGAAGAGTGGGATATCTGTTTCTTTTAATATCATATAATTATACCATTTTTCTCTAAGTTCTTTTGTTTTTTGTTTAGAGAAGGTTTTGAAATACCAGTTTCTTTTATCTTTATTTTCTTTTGAATAAATATCGTTTTTAATGTATTGTTTATCGATTTCATAAGTTTTAAGTATTACATTTATAGATCTTGTTTTAAAGTCTGAATGTGTGGGTAATGTTGGATATAGATTTTGTTCTCGTTCAGCAATTGGTGCTTTGAACATAATTGGATGTTCTTGATTAATGTATTGATTTGCACTTTCTGTTTTTGAATCTGTACTAGATTTTTTAGTACGATGCTCAGAAAAAGATGCTCTAGAATGATAAGAACTTATTATTGGTGGTATTGGGTCTTTCATAGAACTAAATTGTAATAATATTTTTCCATCTTGTTGTTCTATTATTTTTGAAATACTTCTTTGTTCAAAATTTCTTACCGGTTGTGTTATATCACGTTTCCACTGATCTAGAATGGTTATTTCATTCCATTTTAATTGTCTAGGTGCATAAGTAGCACTTGGTGTGTCCTTACTATGAACTGCGATTATAGTAGTTTCTCCTTTGTCGTCTTGTAATAAACATATTGGGTTAAATTCAGATGTTGATTGTTTAAAATAGATTTGATAGAGTAATACGTATCCGTGTCTTTCATTTTGAAATTTAGTGTCTGGTAATTGGACATTTAATACTAATGTATTGAGTATTGTTGGATTTTGTAAACTTACTTGGAAGTTAGGGGCACAGTTGAAATAAACTACTCCATTGTGTAAATTTGATTGGACTGCTCTGAGAAGCGAATCCTCAAATTTTAGTAGTGTTTTGTCTCTTAATAACATGAATATTGGTGAATCAATAGCAGTTCTTGATAGAGGTTTTATTGCTATTTGGACAAGTCCAAAATGGAGATATTTAAATCCTTATTGTTTAAACTTGTCTAAAGCAATTGACGATAATAGTTTTATTTCTTCAAACTCATTTTGTAATGATAATTTTTGTTTGTGTTCTTTTATTGAGAAGCGGTTCTAAAATCAAAAGTTCAGATTTGATATATTGTTTCTGAATTAATATGGGGTAATTTATCTTTTGATAATTCTTGATCGAAAGAAATTATTTTTGATATAATTTCTCTTGAATTAATTGTATTATTTGATGATGATGCTGCATGTTTTGGTTTAAAAAGTTTTCTAAAGGATGACGCCATAACACAAACTAGGCATAAACGCATACTAGGGTGATACTAACCATGTTTTACGAAGACACAACTGAGCTTGCCAACGGTCTTACGACATTTCTGGACTTGCTGCCTGGAACACTACAGTAACAGTGTTTTCGGTTGACTGCTTTGGGATCAGACTAGAATGGGTTTTTAGATAGGATGAGAGCAGAAGTCTTGATTTTTGAAAACATTTTTAAAATAAAACTTTGCAATATCTTGTATCAAAAGGATTAATTTATATTTGAAAACTTCGGAAAGTTTTAGGCTCTGATACCATTTATCTTAATATGAACAGTAAAAGTGTAAACTTACAGATTTTTGCTTGAAGCTTAAAGATTGAAATTAGAGCTTGAAGATTACAAAACTTGAAAGTAAAAACTTTGAGAGCGTTTTTGTAGAGAGATAATTTTAGTGAGAGAAGTAGATGCTGAAAAAGCTCGTGCCTTCTTTGTTTGGTAGAGGGGGGTATTTATAGGAGAGGAGAAGGCTTCTTGGCGTTGATAAGTGTCGTTCAGTAGTGGTGCCGACACTTAAGCGAGTGTGTCTTGATACGTGTCGTCCAGTAGTGGCGCCGACACTTTTCGTATACGTCATTGCTTACGTCTTCTTGATATGTCATTGCTTACGTCATTGCTTCCGTCATTACTTACGTTATTGCTTCCGTCTTCTTGATGGAATTTATGTTGATATACTCTGTATGTTATAAATATGACAAAGACCTCATCATAAAGAGTCTATAGAATATACATTACTAGACTAGTTACTCCATTTTGTTTATAAACTTATTCTAATATAAAGAGTCTACTAGAATAATACGTTATAGTCTAGTTACTCTATTTTGTTTTTATGACTCATTAAAAGTCCGTTTTAAAAATTATGGGCTTTAAACAAAAATTCTGGGTTTTAAAGGTTATACTCTGTATGTTTTGGGACAGTTTTGCGTTGTCTCGAGAGGTTCAAACCAAGAAAATATGGTGTGTTCTGATTCCGCTTGACAAGAGACTTGGTGAAGTTTGGGGTCAGATTGAATGGGTTGATATTGTGCGTACAGTTCATTTGTCATGTACACGCGGGCGTTGTGTGAAATAAGCGACATGAGCAACAACATGCTTTTGGTCTAGGGATACTTGCAAAAATGACCTAAGAATCTTGGTCAATTGCAAATCTAACCCACTAAATTTTCCATTTCAACATTAGCCACTTTCTCTCCAAACCATCCTTCTCACTTTTAATTATTTACGAAATTGCCATTTATTCAAATTAATTTCTTTAATTTTCGAAAATTTAATGGACCAAATAATCCTCATCTTCCTCACTTATTCACGAAAATGACATCATCATCAATTCACCCAACCACCATTTTCAACCAATTTGAAGCTTTAATTGCACCAAAAACCCATTTTGAGCTTGGATAGCTCATTGTCTCTTGCCTTATGTTTCTATTCTTTCATTTTTCTCTCTATTTTCTTCCCAAAAACTCTATAATTTAGCTATTAAAAAATCAAACCACTTAGATCTTGCTTTATCCGCTGAATTGGTCGTTCATTGCGATTTGGCTTCTTGGTGGTGGCAAGAATCGAAGATATCAGCTAGAAAAGAAGCTAAAGACGAGTGGTAAGTCAATTTTTCATTAGAATTTCGTGTTTTCCATATTTGTGCTGCGAAAAAAGACTTCATATATAGCCTTCAAGAAGTCTACTAGTCAACGAAAAGGTTAGTTTTGCAATTGACCGCGTGAACAAAATAGATTTCTTCAGGTCAGATGAAATCTACTCCATTTCCTTTGAGAACAAAAAAAATGGAGTAGATTTCTCGAGTAGACTTCTTTCAAAGCAAGTCATTTTTGCAATTGACCAAACTTTGACTTTTTTGGAGTAGACTTCTCCGAGAGAGTAAACTTCTCAGGGAAGTCTACACCTAAAAGTAGACTTCATACATGTCATTTTTGCAATTGACCAAACTTTGACTTTTTGTAGTATACAGCTGGAGAAGTCTACTCGGCTTTTTTTTTGGGTGACGAAAAATTGAATTAAAAAGTAGACTTCTTTTGGCCTGAGAAGAAGTCTACTTTTTAATTAATTCAATGTTTGGTCAACCCAAAACTAACCCATAGTAGACTTCTCCAGGGTTCAAGAAGTCTACTCCGAAAGTCAAACTTGGTTAATTGCATAAATGACCTGTATGAAGTCTACTTTTAAGAGTAGACTTCACCGAGAAGTCTACTCTCTCGGAGAAGTCTACTCCAAAAAATTTAAAGTTTGATCAATCGCAAAAATGACTTGTAAGAAGTGTACTCCGAAAGTAGAGAGGAGAAGTCTACTCATCTTTTGGCAATTGTAAAACTGACCTGGTAGAAGTTTAATTTTCTTTACAAAGTCTACTGATAGTAGACTTCATTAACCGTCTTATAAGTCTAATTTTTCATATTTTATAAAAAAAATGCTTTTTATCAAATATATAATGACTTTTTAAGATTTTCTTGGTCATGAGCTTGTGTTAGTAAGTGTTCTTCCCTCTATATCAGTTATACGTGTTTATAGTTTATAGGGATGGTGAAATCAGGTTTTATGTTTTACAAGCTACTTAGCTTATTAGTCATAGACTTCTCCAAGACTGTAATTTATAAAAAGTAAATATTTGAGTTTTAGCTTATTAGTCGTAGACTTCTTTGTAGACTTCTCCGGACTTAGATGAAGTCTACTTCTTTAATTTCCTTATAAAATTCTTTAATCTGTAATTTATAAAAAGTAAAAATTATTCTTTGACTCTTGAGTTTGTGTTATTTATTAGTCTTTTTTATGTATGAATTTTACATGTTTGTTTAATATAGTTTAGCTTTAATTAATTTTCTTCTGTTATTTGGCATTTAGCATATTAGTAGTAGACTTCTCCAAGAAGAAAGTAAACTTCTACTTAGTAGACTTCTAATGAAGTTTAGAAGTCTACTTTTTCAATTTTTTTAACAAAAGTCATTTATATGTAATTTATGTTAAATAAAAATTATTTTTTTTACTCTTGAGTTTGTGTTATTTATTGGTATTGTTTATGTATGAGTTTTACATGTTTTTTCTTATAGTTGAGCTTTTATTAATTTTCTTCTTTTATTAGGTATTTAGCTTATTAGTAGTAGACTTCTAATGAAGTGTAGAAGTCTATTTTTTAATTTGTTAAAATTCCCGCCCAATTTATTAAAGTTCCCACCCAATTTGTTAAATAATTTCATTTTCCCGCTGTTTTTTCTTAAGTTTACTCGAGAAGTCTACTAGAGAAGTCTACTGTGTAGTATAATTCTATTCGAAAGAAGTCTACTAGAGAAGTCTACTGTGTAGTATAATTCTATTCGAGAGAAGTCTACGCGAGAAGTCTACTCGAGAAGTCTACCCGAGAAGTCTACTTACCATAAACCCTAAATAAATCATTTTCGATTAAAATTTATATCAAAACATTAACTTACTTATCATATTCACAAAATTATTCTTTGATTTTTGAGTTTGTATTATTTATTGATCTTCCTTATGTACGAATTTTACATGTCTTTTTTTATATTTGAGTTTTAGTTAATTTTTTGTGTTAATAAGGGTTTAAAGATGGTGATGACTGAGTAAGATGTCAAGGAATAATTAGTGTGATAAGTGAATAAGGTGTCAAGAAAAAAGTCTGAGTAAAAAGTCTACTAATGAAGTCTATTGGAGAAGTCTACTGAAAAAGTCTGAGTAAGAAGTTTAAGTACTTTTGTTTCAGTTTGATTGTAGGAGCTTCTTTTAAGACATTAAGTACTCATTTCTCTCTATTTGTGTTTTCAAAATTGGGTTTTCTGGTGGTTTTCTTTAATTTTTTGTGGTCTTAGATATATTTTTTAAGTCTGTTAGAGAAGTCTGATATGACTAATATTCATGTATATTTCATTCAATAATTTTATAAAGAGAAATAAAATCAAATCAACAACTAGTATATTAAAATCTCATGAATTCAAATTTATGAAATTACAGTAAGCTAATCGCGGATTGGCAGGCAAAAGTACCAATCACAATCTCATAAAGTACAAAAAATTAAAACAAAAATTATAGAATAGGTAAAAGGTGTATAATAATAACAATAACAGTAATCATATGATTATATAGAACAAAAAATACGGCCAAGCAGAGAGACTTCTTGGTAAGATGCAACGCCCAGCTACCTGCAAATTTTACAAGAAAACAGGCATTAAACATCACATACATACACTCCTTTGCTCCTAAAGATTCTTACAGTAGATACCATCATATATATATGCTTAATCATCAAGCATCAGCTTCCACACCCTTTATTCCAGATTATAAAGTTACCTTTTACTTTTATAGATCAAAACTTGAGTTGGGTTTGAACATACATATAAAAATGATCATCATTGACTGATAAATACATACCTGATCAATTTATCGGGTTTTGGGTATCTCTTTACGATGCTGCTGCCTAGGCCTCAACCTAAACCAAACGTTCACAGAATCATTAACTCAAGAATCTACAAAAGTTTTGAGCTTCAAGTGATAAAATAATGGCATCATAGGAAGCTACTTGGCCTATATAGTCTAAAAGATAACCATACCGAGCTTTTTGCATTTCTCTATTTAAAATGGGAATTGCGAGGGAAAAGAAAAAACTTGGATAAAAATATATGCAAATGCATTATTCTTTATCTTACAGAACAATCCTGATTTAAACCTGTAAACATTAGTTACAGGCTTCTACATTACCGGAGGTTCATAGGAATCTTTTATTTCCTTTTTGACTACTAGAGATTAGAGAATAGCACAACTATTATTGGTTTTTACCTTCTCAGCTTCAGGAGAAAAGACTGCCTTCACCTCCTGAAATACATCTTCAATGGGCTTTGCGGCATGAATCTGAATGTAAAGTAGAACAACAATACTTTGTTACAACTTACAAAAGCTGGACCTTAATGCAATTAAACAAGAGCAAGAAGAAGAAGAACTTTCTTCTTTCTCAAGAAAAAAGGAAGAACTACTTTGTTTACCTCCTGAAAGAAAATAAATGGGAAGTTGTCTTGGGGCTCGCGATTGGTTATGTGATAGATAATGTATACTACTCTTTTGTTGATAAAAAATGGTGGTGGCGTGAAACAATGTCAGAAGAATTGAGATTGGTCAACGGTTTGACTGGACTGGATGCGTATGTCATAAATGATATTGAAATTGGTACCTATGGTGGAAAGCTCGTAATGTTTTGGGACAGTTTTGCGTTGTCTTCAGACGTTCAAACCAAGAAAATATGGTATGTTGTGATTCTGCTTGACAAGAGACTTGGTGAAGTTTGGGGTCAGATTGAATGGGTTGATATTGTGCGTACAGTTCCTTTGTCATGTACACTCGGGCGTTGTGTGAAATAAGCGACATGAGCAACAGCATGCTTTTGGTCTAACCTTTCCTTTTTTTTGTTTTTTTTGTTTAATATAACTCACACACCCATAATATCTATGTTTTTAATCTGAAGTGATGATCCATTGTATTGGTTCAATAGACTTATGATGTGTTGTTTCCTTTTTTATAAATAAATATATAATCGCTTCAACAAACATTAACACTGGTGACTGGAATGTTCGGAATCCAATAAAAGGTTGAATTTCATGGGATTGTTAGTCGTCGAATTGGACAACATTGTTGGTGAGCGGGTAGATCACCAGTCACTAGGCAAATTATTTAAGGTTCGATCCATTATCTAGTCCAATCCCCTCCGATCTGGGTGTGCAAATCTGGATCCGGATAATAAAATTACGGATCCAGATAATTAGAATTTTTTTGAGGCATTGGATATTTAGCAGATATTAGGTATTTTAACGGAAATTTGCATTTCAAGTATCTAGGATGTTCGATCTGTATTCGGGTAGCAAAACTACGAATCTAGGTACTTTCAAAATTTGGGATATTCGATCCGTGACTCCAAACCAAACCAAACCAAACACTATACATTAAAATCGAGAACCCAATGTGTTTTTAATAGATTATTTTGAATCGACGACGCCTAAATATTAAGTAAAATCATAAAAAATTAACATATAATTCTAGCAATTTGGTAAGATTCTTATTATTTATCTTTTTATTAATTAGATTTGATTTATATTTATTTATTGAACCGAATTGAAATCAGACCAAACTACAATTGAACCGAATCAAACCAATCCAAACTAAACTAATCCGAAAACAAATCGAACCAAGCTAATTTTGGTTGAATTCAGCTAAAGTTATAATAAATCCAAATTAACCAAACCGAACTAAACCTAAACCCAACTCAAAATTAAACCAAAATACCCACCCCTACTACTAAGGACGAACTTAAACTCAGGTATAAATTTAATTTTGTTTAATTCAAGATTTTAAATTGAATCGAATATTGTGTAATATCCATCATTCAAGTTAAATTTTAAACAAACTAGATTATGACTCGTCCATAAGGACGGGATATTTTATTTTGGTTTGTTTGAGATTGCCTTATATTAAAAATATACATAATTATCAAGTTTTAAAATATAATGTTATATTTTAATATAATTAATTACTCCCTCTGTCCCATATTAAGTGATTTTCAAGGACTTTTATTTTGTCCCATATTAAGTGATTTTCTCACTTATCTATGCAAAATTTTAATTTATTTTAATCTAATACATTAATTAAAATAGTTTTGGTTTAAGAAGTTGAAGAGTTTTCTAATTTTTTTTATTATTTTTATTGTTTTCAATTTCTTTATTAAATGACAATCTCTTTAAAAAGTAGTTTTCTTAATATGTGTGTTTTTACCTAGAAAATCACTTATAATGGGACAGAGGGAGTATGTTTGTAAATGAACAACTTTATATTGATTTTTTGGGTAAGATATATATATATATATATCAGTTTGGACCGTATATAAAAATATGATATAAGATAATAGATTTTTTTTTTGTGTAATATATAAAGCTGGTGTATTTTTGTAGAGGTTGATATGTATACAGATAAAATATTTATTTTAAACTAAGTTATAAAATGTATATAACATATAAATTTAGGCACTAACTGGTAAATGCTGAATTGAGGAATTGAGAAAAATGTGGCTGAATTTTTTATTTATGTTACCAGTCGAACATATCGAAGTATATTGAGGAATTCAAAACAAGCCTTTTTACTCTTTTTTTTTTGTCATGACTTTTTTTACTTTTTTTTTGAAAATATATAAAAAAATGTTGATATGTTAATATATTTCAAAGAACAATATATTTTTTAATTTTATATGTGTATCATATTTCTATGTATAGAAAAAAAACACATAATTATTCGGGTATCCATTGGAGTTCGGATCGATTTTTTTTTGGTTTTGAGTATTTTGGTCTTAGACTATAAAACCTATTCGGGTTTTTTTTTTGGTCGGATTTGGTTCGATTTCGCCTGGATTCGGTTCGGTTTCATATACTCGAATTACCTGAAACTTATGGAAAATACCCAAAATAAATTTTAGATTTTCGTGTATTTCAGTTATTTGATTAAATTTTGCATTAAAAATATTTATTGTGACAAACATAACTATAGATTTTTGGATATTTTAGTTATTTAGATCTATGTTAATATATTCGGTTTTATAATTGTAATTTTATTTCGTTTATGGTATATTTTAATATAACTATAATTTTTAGGTATATAATTATATTTCAGATATTTTGGATACCCATTCGATTCTTAGTTTGGTTATAGTTCGATTTTTATTATTTTAGTTCTTAATTGTTTTTCTGCATTTTTATATTATTTAATACTTTAATAATACATTAAAACATTTGTACTTTTTCACATATTTATTAACTGACTAAAAATAAATTTTCAGCAATTCCTAAATTGCTCTGTTACCATTTACACTAAATAGTAACAACATTTTTGTGGAATCTAGCTAAATTGTGGCTGAAAAAATAAATAGACACCAGTTGAGAAAAAAATTTGAATTGAGGAATTTGACTATTTTGTTGCATTTTCTTATTTTGTGGAATCTAGCTGAATTGAAGAATTTCACATACTCTTTTTTTTGTTGCATTTTGTTATTTTTGTGTTATTTTATATTTTTATTGATCGTTAAAGATATTTATTTTTCCTTAAAAATATTTTTTTGATTCTTATATTTGGGTATATTTGGGAAAAATCAATTTGTCTTTTTTTACGTAATTTTGGGGAAATCATTATCTTTTTTTCAGTCCTCCTAATTAGATCCAAATCTTTGTTTAAACTTTATTTTGTTATAGCTTATATATAAATTGAATATTCTTATTATATGATAATAACTGTATAAGATGGGTATCAAATTTTGTCCGAGTGAATTTGTATGCTACTTTGTTTGAGCGAATGACTGTTAGGATCTAAGGTTTTTTTTTTTTTAACTTTGTTGGGATCTAAGTTCCACATAGGAATTTCAACTCCTTTTAATATGAGACCAAATCTATTGATTTTAAACTTTGTATTCAAGATATTTTTATTTCTTTATATGATAAAATCTACTAAAGATAAATGTGATATTTCGAAAACACGATGGAATAGTTAAAGAATCTAAGTATTCGAAAATAACTGCTAGTTTTAAATAAATAAAAATTTTTTTGTTATTTTTAAAATAGAATACTAATAACTTTATAAATTTTAAATTCAAATTTACAACATGATAAGTAAACACTTAAGTCGAAAATTTAAACTTTTGTCAATATATTTTTATTTATTTCGTAATCATTTAGACCATTTAACTTAAGTACTTATAAATATTTTTTTAGTTATTCAGCTGGATTCCTCGGTTACCATTTGAATTCGTAGTTATTCAGCCAGATTCTGCCAAAAAATACAAAAAAATTCAGCCAGATTCCACATTCAGCAAAATTTATACGTTACCATTTGGACCCTTAGTTTATATTTTCGACAACAAACTTATTTTAATTTTTTATTTTTCTAATATGTAATAATATATACTATTTATTATATTTTATATTATGTAAAATAATAATTATTTTCATATGAAGTTTTGATTATCACTTTTATTTTTATTTCATTAAATTCCCATTTTATTGCATTCAGTCCCATTTTATCATATGTTGGTTCTTGATGCTAAACAGACATAATAAGACAATAATTTTGGTTCCGAAACTTTTGTCTCTTCCATTTTCCCACATCGCAAACAAAAAAATTTAAATTATTGATATTCTTCTTAAATGTATTTATAGAATATCATTAATTCTGTGCAACGTTACTTTAATTACCAATTTATAAAATCGTATGATGTAGTCTTAATTTTAACTTAGTCTTAATTTTCTAATATGTAATAATATTTACTAATGATTAGATTTTATATGATGTACAAATTTAACTACTATCGTATGTAGTTTTAGAATTTCTTTTCATATTCAGCTAGTACTGTTCCATTCCATTTCCATTTTTAAAGAAATCCAGAAATCCAATGCTTACAGAGATCTCAGTCTCATAACGATGCATAAAAGAATTTTTTTTTTTTATCTCACATCTCTAAAAAATTGAGACCGAATGCGTCATCTGCAAACCCAGGCTGCTGCTCTAGTTCCTCAAAAACCTCAAAGTGGAGGTCCCATCCGTTGCCTTCCTCATCAAGACCCCATTCGTTTCCATCGTCCTCAGCCTCCTCAAGCATTTTCCCCAACAGCAATCCCCACTCTTTCACATCTCGATCCAAGAAGAAAATGGTATTCTGCAGTAACCTTTGTGATGTAGACAGGGACGTCTAGAGTTCTGATTATTCCACTCCCGCCATTTGGAAGCCAAAACTTTATATGGGTCATGGTTGTGTAGAAGAAGACACCATTATCATTCCAAGCTCCACTCTTCACCCTGACTGTCTCATCAAGTCTACGCTGCTCGACAAGCTCCTTACTTGCTATGATGATGGCATGTTTGCTGAGCAAAGCAACACTTTCCATATCATTAGACCAAACAATGGACCTAACACTGTCCGCTTCCTCAGTTAGAAGTTGACCAAGAATCTGCCTTCCCTGCACGTGATAAATAAACACTCTATCCGCAGCAGATCTGCAAAGCACAATTCCAGTCCCGCCATAAAAAATAGCATCAGCCTGTAATGTCAGATTTCTTGTCTTAACCACCCAGTCATAAAGACTCCTAACTTTAAGAACTGCAAACCGATTGTTGGTGCTTTTCTCAAGAACTAACTGACGTTTCGCTATGAAAACTGCAGAATCACAGGCCCCCTTTGCCTCCACAAATTCAAGGCCGCCTTGCGGTATCATGTACAACTCGTAAGAACCGCCATTCAGATCTGAGAATATGAGAAGTGCATTGTCTTCTGGGCTGTAAGATAACTCCTTGGACTTGTTGCAATACTAGGACGTGGTATACGGATAACTTGCGACTTTGTCCGAGTTGACAAGTCATAGCAGCGCAACGACCTATCCTTAGCATAGAATAAGCGATCGCCACTTACAGCAAATGCGGGACGTTCTCTCTCAAGCTTGAAGACGATCATTCCACTGTCATGTCCCGCTGCCAGTAGATTCATCTCTGGGTGAACTGCAAGAATCCAGAATCTATCATGCTCGGAGCTGAATGCTGTAAGTGCAGTTCCATTGGTAGCATCCCGGATGGCTTTATCCCCTGAGGTCGGATGGTTTTATCCCCTGAGGTAGAAACAATTATGTCCTGTTTCCTGGGGTGGAACATAATTGTCTCTACCTCAGAGGATACAACCATCCATGTGTGGGATGCTACCAATGGAACTAGACTTACGGGCTTTCAGCTGCGAGCATGAATCTCCAGTTTCATCTGCAATGACAATGAAAAGAAAGACCAGAATGAAGGCAAGTGCAAGATTTGCATTTCAGTGTATCATGAATACCAAATAAAACAGAAAACAAATGGTTAGGAATCTAAAACAATTAGTTAATTACCATTCATGCGCCATAACTTTACTTGGTTGTCTTCTGCGCCAGAGACAATGAGTGGCAAAGTAGGGTGAAAAGAAGCCCAATTTACTCCGCTATCATGACCTTTGAGCACATGCTTAACTATAGCGTCAACACCACCACCAAAAAGATCAGCATTCATCTGACTCAAACGCAGCAGGTCATCAGCAGGAGAAACTGTCTTCTTGCTAAGAGCACCAATATCCCAAACACGGACAGTCTGGTCCAAGGAAGCTGATACGACTAGAAGCTCTTTTGGATAGAAAGAAGCACACATAACTGATACGAGTAGTATGTGAACTTTGTAAAGGATAAACACAATCAAGGAAAGATCTTTGATATTATGGTAACGAGTACAAAACGAGAGATTTTTACGGAAGTTCTCTCCTCTTCCTCACACCGAGTTCACCAATCACTCGATCCCCTTTCGTACAACCCTTACTCTCATAATATACTAAACGCCAAAACCCTAAGCCCTTCACACAACCAAGCCGTTGGACAACCCATGTGCACGGGATAGGGACATCAACCTTACTACAGTTTATTCTTACTCTAGTACGATTAGACTTCACTTCGGGACCACGCCAATCTTGAAGCTTCTACGAACCGGTTTATTCCTGCCTTGGTTTGACCTTCCTCCGGTAATGATAGATAACCGGTGAATGCGTAACCTCGTAGCTATCAATACCCCCTTCATTCCAATTAACCTTGTCCTCAAGGTTGAAGTCTGGAAACTGCCCCTTGATCACGCTTTTCCATTCCCAGGAGCTGTCGTAGTCCGGAAGATCTTTCCACTTAATCAACACTTCCTCTTGACCCGAGCTTGTGTTAACCCGTGATCCCATTACCACAGCGGGTTCAGCCACCAGCACCCTGTCCTCTGTCATCTGCACCGGTAAGGGTACTGCCATGATCGCTTCCCCTACTGCCTTTTTCAGCTGAGAGACGTGAAAGGTTGGGTGAATCCTTACTTCCGAGGGTAGCTTGAGTTTATATGCCACCGCCCCCACCCTTGCTTCCACTTCATACGGACCATAGAACCTGGCAGACAGCTTTTCATTCGCCCTCCTGGCTAGCGATTGCCTGCGAAATGGCCTCATTTTTAGATACACCCAATCTCCTACTGCAAATTCCACCTCTCTTCTATGTCCATCCGCTCTGTCTTTCATGATCTGCTGGGATTTATGCAGGTGCTCTTTCAGAAGGGTTAATGTGTTATCCCTCTCACGCATCTTCTCCTCCAGCTCCGCATTAGTCGTAGACCCTTCCTCATACTTCAATAGGGCCGGTGGATCTCTCCCGTAAACCGCCTTGAAGAGTGACATCAGTATGGCGGAGTGATAGGAGGAATTGTAACTCAACTCCGCCCACGGTAAGAACGATGCCCACTTCCTCGGTTGGTCCCCGGCGTAGCATCGAAGATATGTTTCCAGCCCACGGTTTGTAACCTCCGTCTGCCCGTCGGTCTGAGGGTGATACGCGGTGCTGAAACAGAGACTTGTTCCTGCCAAGCGAAATAATTCCTTCCAGAAGAGACTAGTGAATACCTTATCTCTGTCGGAGACGATGGTCTTTGGGAATCCGTGGAGTTTGATGACTTCTTGTGTGAATAGAACTGCCACATCCGTAGCCGAAAAAGGGTGCTTCAACCCGATGAAGTGCGCATATTTGGAGAGTCTGTCGACGATTACCAACACCGCATTGTACCCTTCTGACCTCGGAAGCCCTTCCACGAAGTCCATAGCGACATCTTCCCATATCTGAGTGGGTATAGGGAGGGGCTGCAAGAGTCCCCCTGGTGCAAGAGTCGAGTATTTGTATCTTTGGCACACTTGACAGGCTGAGACATACCTTCTTATGTCAGTCATCATTCCCTTCCAGTAAAACAGTTCGCCGATCCTCTTTTGAGTCTTCAGAACCCCTCCATGTCCCCCCATCTTGCCATCGTGAAACTCCTTCATGATGATACCAGTGAGTGGGGACGTCCTTGGTATCACCAACTTTCCCGATCGCAAGAGTCTTCCCTGTACAAGGGTAAACTCGGGGTGAGAATCAGCATTCTGTTCCAGAGCGGCTACTACACCTTGCAACTCTTCGTCCTTGTCCACCTCGCTGCAAATCTCTTCCAACTGAATTGCCGCCGGAACGGTGAGAGCAAAAAGCTCCGGTATAGCTTCTTTCCGGGACAAAGCGTCAGCTGCTTTGTTATCCATGCCGGGTTTGTATTGGATGTCAAAGTCAAACCCCAGAAGTTTGGTCAACCACCACTAATACTCCATGTTAATCTCCCTTTGTTCCAGAAGGAATTTCAAACTCTTCTGGTCCGTTCGCACCAGGAATTTCCTCCCCAACAAAAAGTGTCGCCACTTCTAGATCGCGAAGACAATGGCCATAAGCTCTCTCTCATAGATAGACTTATGTCGCTGACTTTCTGTCAAGGCTTGACTGAAATAGGCCAGTGGCCTCCGTTTCTGCATCAGCACTGCACCGAGCCCAATTCCTGAGGCATCGGATTCTACAACAAACAGGACCGAGAAGTACGGCAATGCCAGGACAGGAACTGTGGACATTGCCGTCTTCAAGCTCTGAAACGCCTCTGTGGCTTCCGGACCCCACTTGAAGTTATCCTTCTTCAAGAGATCAGTGAGGGGCCTTGCTATGGCACCGTAGTTCTGTACAAAACGTAGGTAGTACCACGTCAAGCCCAGAAATCCTAGCAGGTCTCGAATATTTTTCGGTTCTGCCCAATCCACCATGGCACTAATCTTGCTAGCATCAGCTGCCACTCCTTCGGACGAGATCACGTGTCCCAGGTACTCCACGTGTTCGCATCCGAACTGGCACTTCCTCCTATTCGCATACAGCTTCTGCTGAGCCAAAACCCGCAAGACCACTCGCAGATGCTCCTGGTGTTCTTCCCTGCTCCTGCTGTAGACCAGAATGTCATAAAAAAATACCAGCACGTACTTACGCAAGTACGGCCTGAAGACATCGTTCATCAGGGCTTGGAAGGTAGCTGGCGCATTCGTAAGGCCGAAGGGCATCACTAGGAATTCGTAGTGCCCATCGTACGTGCGGAATGCTGTCTTTTGCACGTCTTCAGCTCGCACTCTGATTTGGTGATACCCGGATTTCAGATCCAGCTTGGAGAAGATGGTTGCCCCCTCCAACTCGTCCAGAAGATGGTCGATCATGGGGATGGGAAAACTGTCAGCCACGGTGGCTTTGTTGAGAGCCCGATAGTCCACGCAGAAACGCCAGCTGCCATCCTTCTTCTTCACCAGTAACACGGGACTGGAGTATGGACTGCCGCTCTCCTGAATTATTTCTGCGGCCAACATCGAAATAATTTGTTTTTCTATCTCCTCCTTTTGTATCTGAGGATAACGGAACGGCCTGACGTTAATGGGGCTTATTCCACTACTAAGATTAAGTCTAAAGACTAAGTCTAGCAACACTAACACTTTGCCGATATACCTAACAAATAGAAGGAAGCATACCTCCTGGCTGCGATTGGTGGAAGTGAACACCACGAACAGGTCCCACGTGCGCATAAAAACTATCGATCAGAGTCCCCATACGGTAATCCCAGAGCTGGATCACCCCACTGTGCAAACTCGCGAGAATCCATGGCCTCCTGGCGTGGGAAGCTGAGGCCCTTAACTCGGTCACTCTTTGTCTCCAACTTGGTCAGCATCTTATGAATCGAAAACTCTATACACAAACCACATCACAGAGACGAATCAGGAAACAAAAAGAAGTAAGAGATTCGCTCCATACAAACTCGAATTGAAATGCAAACGGAATCGAAATTCAGAGGAATTGCCAACAGATCTAAACGAGTGAGATTGAACAGACAGAAATAGAGATCCACCTCAGATCAGTTTTCAAGAGAAAGAGATTAAGCAAGCATTACCAGGTAAAGCGTTTCGGAGAGATTCGAAAGGGTTTTAAGAGTGAGAATGAGATCGCCAGATGAAGAAGAAGAAGAAGAAGAAGGATGGATTAGGGGTTCAGTCTCGCCCAATAGCAAATGACAATAATAAAAAGTGAGCCGTAAACAAACTCCAAGTACTTGAGAATTGTTATAAATAATATTATAATATATGTTTGATTGAGAGAGATGTCGTGAGTGATTGAGAAAGAGAATTTCTCTCTACATTCATTCTCTGTCTGTTACAAATTACAAAGTGCTAACTCTATTTATAGAGTGAAGAGTCGGTGAATTCACCGACATATAAGAAGATATTATTAAATGCTATAATCGCTAAATTTATAATACTCCCTCTTGATTATCTATTACTAATAATATATTACGTATTGTTTTATTATAAACTTTATCATGAATGTCTAGTNTATTTTTGCTAGTTTGCAACACTAATTTTTATTACAACTAATGAGAAAGAGATAATCATACACAGACTCTAATATAGTATTTGAGAATTAAGCAATTAGTGTTGTTAATTATCCGATAATTCTATGTTTATTAGATAGTTTTCAAGATTGTATACAAGCTCATACTTCGTTTTAGAAGTAACGAGGGAGTTTAAATGTTTTGATTCCATTACATAAACTATATCACTCGTAAAAATAAAATTATTGTTACACTTCTTTAAAAATTAGGATAAATCATATATATACAGTAATTAGCCAATTTAAGTTGTCCACATCAGCAAACAAATTATTTTTTATGTGCCTCAAATAATTAAATCAATTTTAATGGACTTCTATAAATTTTATTCATATAAATTTATGGGGTTTAATATGAATTTAGAAAAGAAAAAAAAATATCTACATACCGAAACACTATAAATTCTTTTAAAAAATTAAAAATTAGAATGTAGAAACAGAGTTGAATACCTACGAACAAGGAAAAAAAAACAGAAAAAGTAAAAAAAAAACTCTCTAAAATCCATGAAAAGTAATAAAAAGACATCAAAACCTATCAACAATAGATACTCTAACATTAAAAAATTAGACCCAAATGACTTTAAACTTAAACTACACTGAAGAGAGATTATAAATTAAGCCTCTACATGGCATTAGTTTAAAAGTTAAAAAAACAAGCACTAATTTTACAAACCAGTAAATGGTTTACGAAATAAAAAAAATAATATTTCGAATAAAAAATAAAGAAAATGGATAGAATCGATGATGAATCTTGCACAAAATAAACGGCAGAAAAAGAGAAACCAATTGAATAAAAATATTCTATGAGATACATAAATACTTACGGCAACGACAACGTATAAGTATAAGAAATTTTTTTTAAACAATTAACAACGCATCTTAATTTATATTAGAAAAAATATTTCACAATAGGTCTACATATATATCAATAATATTTAAAATAAAAAAAATAAAAAAAAAAACATAATCATAATATAAAAAAAAAAAAATATAAAGTAAAAAATTAAATTAATAGGTTGCGCGGAGTTGATTTCTAGTATTTTTAAATTTCATTTCTATACATAATAAAATAAAAACATAATGATTTTTTGAAAAAAAAATCAAACACAACACTTGCCGTAGTGTGGAATGTCATATAGCTATAGATTGGTGGCCACAGACTATAATCAAAAGTAAGGATTGGATTATTGGATATTCTGCTGTTGCAAAGATAACATTTGTTAAAATGCTCTTGGGAGTTGTGGTTCTACTAATTCTTTTTGTTTTATGGTTTTAACAATTCTCATGACTTTTTATTTTTGGTTTTTGTTATAATCCATTGAGGTTTGGATCTCCATAACCGGTCCATGGTCCACGGCCCAGTCCATTATCCATAGGCGGTCAGGACTCCTAAGTCCAATAGGATTAGTAGATGTTTTCCTTTTCCTTGTAGAAGTAGTAAAAGGACTATTTCCTTTTCTATCCTTTTATGTAATCACTATATAAAGAGACCTTTGGTCCTCATAATAATACACAGAATTCATTCGATTTACAACACGTTATCAGCACGAGCTTGCTCTGATAAACCCTAGCAGCCGCCGAGCATAAACCCTAAGGTCCGCCGCCGTCCGCCGCCGTTCGCCGCCGATAAGTTTTCCGAGGTCTTTAGCTCCCGGTTCTTTTCCATTCAACCCAAAAGAAGGATCAAAGGTAGAAACAAAATCTCTAAAACCCTAGAACATAAAAATCGAATTCTGACCTAATATTATCAAACCCTAAAAATCGATTCTTCCATGTTCTACTTGTTTGATCTTTTGAGAGCTTGAAATCGAATTGAACCTAAGCTAAACTAGAACCCTAAAAATCGGATTGCTTGAAATAGATTGATTGCTTGCACATCTTAAAATCGAATTTGGACCTAAGCATATAAGAACCCTAAAATCGATTTGCTTGTTTATCATTGATTGTTTGAATAACCAAAATCGAATTTGATCTCATGCAAGCTAATATCAAACCTAAAAATCGGATGAACCCTAATCTATAATCGCATGCTATTTTAGAATTTGGAAAATTGCTTGTTTGATTAAAATCGCAAATTGGAAATTGCCTTATTTGTTTTTGGAAAGTTTCCTTATTTGAAATTTGGACAATTGCCTTATTTTGAATTTGGAAAATTTCCTGTTTTCTTTTATCACCTAGAATTGCATGTTAGGATTAAAATTGGAAACTTGCTTGAATTAAAATCGCATGATAAATGCATAAATTAAAATCGGTTGAAAGAAACCCTAAAATCCTAAGAGAAAAACCGATGCTTGATTTCAGATGGCGAAAGTCAACAATTTGGACTTCGCAGCCCTTAATCTCTCAGGAGATAATTACTTGCAATGGGCTTTAGATGCAAAGATCATGCTGAAATCAAAAGGGCTCGGTGAATGCATTAATGATGCAAATAACGAATCCGAGAGGAATAGGTATAAGGCGATTTTAATCATACGCCACCATCTCGTTGAGAGTCTCAAAGATCAATACTTGACGCTTGAGGATCCTCTTGATCTCTGGAAGGAGTTAAAGGCAAGATATGATCATCAGAAGATGGTTATACTGCCTAAGGCCAAATATGATTGGCTTAACTTAAGGCTCCTGGACTTTAAGTCCGTGGATGAATACAACTCGGCCCTATTTAAGATAGTTTCAAAATTGAAGCTATGTGGCGAGATTGTGACAGAGAAGGATATGCTTGAAAAGACCTTCTCGACCTTCCACTCAAGCAACGTGTTGCTACAGCAACAGTATCGTGAGAAAGGTTTCACGACCTATGCAAGTTTGATCTCTTGTTTATTGCTTGCGGAGCAGAACAATGAATTGCTGATGAGAAACAGCGAGATGAGACCTCCTGGATCAACCCCACTTCCTGAAGCCCATGTGGCCGAGGACACTAAGATGGAAACCGAGGCAAACCATGTCCAGAGATACCAAAAGTTTAATGGCCGTGGACATGGAAAGAGACAAGGGCGTGGTCGCTACCACCCATATGGTCGATGGAATGGTCGCGGATCTGATTTTAACCGCGGTCAAGGACGTGGCCGAGGGCGTGGCCACGGGAACCAAACCGGACATCAGTCCGGCCCGACTAAGTCTGTTTGCCATCGATGTGGGATGGACAATCATTGGGCCAAGACATGTAGGACTCCCAAACACCTTGTGGAACTTTATCAAGAGAGTGTTAAAGGGAAGAATCCAGAAGCCCACATGATCCAGCATGATAAGGAAGGCGACTTCGATCATGAACGTGATGACCTTATGGATTACGGAAATGATGATCTCATGGAGACATCAGATTGTTTAAAATAGGCATTAAAATTGTATTGCATTCATGTTTTGTTTTCATTTGGATTTATGTCTTTGGATTTGTTTGGATTTGCTTAATTAATAATTAATGGCTTTTAAGACATAATTCTTGTTTTTTTTTAAAATGAAAGGCAACATGGATGAATTCGTGGTGGATAGTGGGTCAAGCCACACGATTTTAAAGGACAAGAGATATTTCATAAATCTTACATTGAAAAAGGCCAATATAAATACTATAGCAGGCATGGCCGGCCTAATAGAAGGCTACGGCCAGGCCAATGTCCTATTGCCTAAGGGGACGCATCTAGAGATTGCGGATGCATTGTTTTCCCCCAGCTCAAAGAGAAGCCTATTGAGCTTTAAAGACATTCGAATGAATGGTCTTCATGTTGAAACAATGGACGAAGGAAACCGAGAGTTCCTCCAAATAATTGAAATCGTCCAAGGCCAAAAGAAAGTCCTAGAGACTATACCTGCTATAGCTACCGGCTTATATTGCACTAAGGTCAATATGATTGAGGCCAATGCCACCGCAAACCAAGAGTTTACGGATAGGTTCAACCTATGGCACGACCGGCTGGGACATCCCGGGTCGAATATGATGCGAAAATTGATAGCCAATACTTATGGGCACGCCTTGAAAGAAAGGAGAGTAATCCCAAAGAATCTTACTTGTGCCTCATGTTCACAAGGGAAACTCATTGTAAGGCCATCACCAGTGAAAGTGACTAAGGAAACAATAAATTTCCTGGAAAGAATTCAAGGAGACATATGCGGACCAATACACCCACCTTGTGGGACATTCCGATATTTTATGGTCCTCATTGACGCATCTACAAGATGGTCACATGTATGCTTATTGTCATCACGGAATATGGCATTTGCAAGACTCCTTGCTCAGATAATACGCCTAAGGGCTCACTTTCCAGACTTTCCTTTAAAGACCATACGAATGGATAATGCTGGTGAATTCACTTCCCAAGCGTTTAATGACTATTGTATGTCCATGGGGGTAAGTGTTGAATACTCCGTGGCACATGTACATACACAAAACGGCTTGGCCGAGTCATTTATAAAACGCATACAGTTGATTGCTAGACCATTACTCATGAGGTCAAAGCTTCCTGTATCCGCTTGGGGACATGCTGTCTTACACGCTGCCGAACTAATTCGCATCAGGCCATCTAGTGACCATAAATATTCCCCATCCCAATTATTATCGGGACAAGAGCCAGACATTTCCCATCTTAAGATATTCGGTTGCTCAGTTTATGTGCCGATTGCACCACCACAGAGGACTAAGATGGGACCTCAAAGGAGGATGGGGATATATGTTGGATATGATTCACCCACGATCATAAAGTACCTTGAGCCGACCACCGGAGATTTATTTAAGGCCAGGTACGCGGATTGTCATTTTGACGAATCCGTTTTTCCAACATTAGGTGATGGAAACCGGCTGGTAAAAGAAATTGCATGGAATCAAACATCCTTAAAATGGCAAGATCCCCGGACTCGTGAAAGTGATTTAGAGGTCCAAAAGATAATACATTTGCAAAAGCTAGCTATACAATTGCCAGATTCCTTTGCAGACCCAAAGAGGGTAACGAAATCATATATACCAGCCGTGAATGCACCAATTCGTATTGATGTCCAAGAAGGACCGAGTCAAGTGGCTACTGAGTCTAAACCACGATTGAAACGTGGAAGACCAATTGGTTCCAAAGATAAGACTCCTCGGAAATTAAAGAAAGGTGCTGAAATTCAGACCGAGGAGATAGTGGACGTTCCAGACATAAATGAACCTAAGGTGCCGGAAAATGTTGCTTGGGACGCCAAGCTTCATGGGCCTGAAGTTCCTGATAACAAAGAGATCGCGATCAATTATGTCTCGTCTGGAATCCAATGGAACAGAAAGAATGTCGACATTGATGAAATATTTGCATGCAATGTAGCACTTGAGCTCATGAATGAGGATCTAGAACCCACGTCCATTTTAGAGTGCACTCGTCGATTAGACTGGAATAAATGGAAAGAAGCTATAAACGTGGAGTTAAACTCTTTAAGGAAGAGAGAGGTTTTTGGTCCCATAATTCGGACACCTCGTGATGTTATACCAGTTGGACATAAATGGGTCTTTGTGAGGAAGAGAAACGAACAAGGTGAAATCGTTAGACACAAAGCACGGCTTGTGGCACAAGGATTCTCACAAAGGCCAGGAATCGATTATGAGGAGACATACTCCCCTGTGGTGGATGCAACGACTTTTAGATTCCTGATAAGTCTGGCCATAAGAGAGAAATTGGATTTGCGGTTAATGGATGTTGTAACCGCATACTTATATGGTCCACTGGATAACGAAATTTATATGAAAGTCCCAGAGGGAATAGAGCTGAAAGATAAAAGAAGTTCTCGAGACCAGCATTGTATTAAGCTGAATAAATCGCTCTATGGATTAAAACAATCAGGTCGCATGTGGTATAATAGACTAAGCGAGTACTTAGTAAAAGAGGGCTATAAAAACGATCCCATAAGTCCATGCATATTTATAAAGAAATTTGACAAGGGATTCGTAATCATCGCGGTGTATGTAGACGACCTGAACATCCTAGGAACCTCTGAGGAAATATCCCAAACGGTTGAATACCTAAAGAAGGAATTCGAAATGAAAGACTTAGGAAAGACTAAGTTCTGTTTGGGAATACAACTTGAGTACGTCAATAATGGAATCCTTGTGCATCAAATGGCATATACAGAAAAGGTACTCAAGCGTTTTAATATGGACCAGGCTCACCCACTGAGTAGCCCAATGATGGTGAGAAGCCTTAGTCTGGACAGTGATCCATTCGGTCCAAAGAAGAAGGATGAAGAAATCCTTGGTCCCGAAGTGCCATATCTCAGTGCCATAGGAGCGTTAATGTACTTGGCTAGTCACACTAGGCCGGACATTTGCTTTGCCGTGAACCTCCTTTCAAGATTCAGTTCTTGTCCGACCCAAAGGCACTGGAGTGGGATCAAACACATACTTCGTTACCTGAAAGGGACGAAAGATATGGGTCTGTTTTACACTAACCTTAACAATGAAGGTTTAGTTGGTTTTGCTGATGCAGGTTACCTTTCGGATCCGCACAACGGTCGATCCCAGACGGGATATGTCTTCACTCACGATGGAACAGCCATTTCGTGGAGGTCCATGAAGCAGACACTCACGGCTACATCGTCCAATCACGCGGAAATATTGGCGATCCATGAGGCCAGCCGAGAATGTGTTTGGTTGAGGTCAATGACTCAACACATTAGACGAGATTGTGGGATGATAGAAGGGAAAGAAGAACCGACCAGCATGTACGAGGACAATGCCGCATGCATAGCTCAGTTGAAGGATGGATACATCAAAGGAGATCGGACGAAGCACATCTTACCAAAGTTCTTTTTCACTCACGACCTACAGAAGGCCGGTGAACTCAAAGTGCTCCAAGTCCGTTCCAGCGACAACTCAGCCGACCTATTCACTAAGTCGCTTCCAACCTCCACATTGAAGAAGCTAATGCATCAGATCGGCATGCGCCGATTAAGGGACTTAGAGTGATGATCTTTTCAGGGGGAGTAATGCGTGCTGTACTCTTTTTCCTCGCTAAGGTTTTGTCCCACTGGGTTTTCCTTAGAAAGGTTTTAATGAGGCAGCATCCCCAAGCGTATTACTATGATCTCATCATCACAACCGGTTATGTCAATCAAGGGGGAGTGTTATAATCCATTGAGGTTTGGATCTCCATAACCGGCCCATGGCCCACGGCCCAGTCCATTATCCATAGGCGGTCAGGACTCCTAAGTCCAATAGGATTAGTAGATGTTTTCCTTTTCCTTGTAGAAGTAGTAAAAGGACTATTTCCTTTTCTATCCTTTTATGTAATCAATATATAAAGAGACCTTTGGTCCTCATAATAATACAACACAAATCATTCGATTCATAACAGTTTTAACATTTTTCATGACTTTTTAGTTCTACTTGTTTGGTCTTTGTCACACAACTTAGACCCGGTCGAACTAGTTCAACCGACTTAATATAATCCACATACTATATGGTAAGTGTATATTATTATGAAGATAATTTATTTTGTCTTGTTAACTACATTCGTAAACTTTTATGTATTGAATAGGGTTTATGAAATGCGGCGTTAAGGTTTACAGGCGATTCTGAGGAAGACTTTCAGATCTGGTAGATCTCAGGCTACAATACGCTCTCCATAACGGTTTTGCAGTCATAGCCGTCCGGTAAGAATTTCTTCTTTTCAAACGACTCATAGTAGGGGATCCCCTTGCTCTCGAACCGCGGCTGTTTTTTATTCTAGCGTGTTTGCTAAGTTTCATTCCCTGGAAGTTGGTGGTGGTATAATAGCATAGTTTAGAGGATCGGCTCAACACGTTTAGGGTCGAATAGTACGGTACCAGATTTTCCCCTGTATTAAGGTCGGTTGAGATTTTCTTTGAAGGTGTCATAATGTCGAGAAGATCTGAGGCAACGTTTCTCAGACTAGACGTCGCCTGGAATTGGAAGAAGAGATCATTGAGATTTCAGAGTTTGGTTTTTCCGATATGGTTGAACAATTCAGGCTGACGTTGGTGGGACGTATGTTTCATGCGGAGGGAAGAAATATTGATGTGCTATTATCTCTGATGCCGAGAGCCTGCATCTGGAATGTGGAACGCAGAGTTAGAGGGACAAATCTAGAAAATGGGAAGTTCCAGTTTGACTTTGACAGTGAGGAAGATTTGCAAAGGGTTTTAAACCAGAGACCTCGTCACTTTAATCGGTGGAGTTTTTCTTTAGAAAGATGGCAACCAACTGTCAGAGAAGAGTTTCCCAACACGATGGTTCTTTGGGTGAAGTTCTCAAGCCTTATGATGGGGTCGAAATTAGCCTTCCAAAATCGGATGACTTCTTAGGGACTTCTCGAGTTTTAAATTTGTAAGACCCTAAGCTACAAGTGCACAGTGTGCGATGTAGTACTTAAGGTATCGATCCACAGGGAGGAAGTCAATGATATTTAGCATATTTACATCATTTTAGCATTCATTTAGTGTTGCATTTGCATTGTTTCATGTATGTAACTTGTTCATATATTCTAGTTTGCATCCATTTTAGAATTAGTGAGTCTTAGCCTAGGTTTTTGCATATTTGTTGCATCTTGGAGTGTTTTTAGGTACATTGGAGGACTTTGAAGAGTATGGAGATTTATCAGAGCTTGGAAGATGGCATTTGATCTTATGGAACTGAAGTGTACCAAAGGAAGTTGAGCAAAATGGACTTGAAGCACAAAACCATTGCATAGGGAGCTTAGATCGAGCCATATGAAGGGTTTACGTTTCGATTCAGCCTCCAAGCTCTTCATGAAAGTTGTATGTAATTGAATCAGCTTTCTTTTGGTGGTGGTTTAAAGTCATTCGGTGCAGCTGTTCAACAGATACAGCGATTTTATTTCAGACCGATTTGAACATGTCAGAACGATCGAACAAGCTCAGATCGATCGATCCCTATCCTAAACCAATTGGTTTGCTTGCAAAAAACAAAGGAACTGTTGGTTTAAACTCGGTTTTACCTAACTACTCCAACAAAGAACGTGTTTTTGGCCTTTATATTTGTGTTTTAGGCCATTGATGATGCCAAGCTCTCTCATGCATTCTCTAGATTCATCATTTTCTGTTTTGTCATTTGTAAACTTTGGTTAAAGACGAATCTCGGATTCTGCGTTTTAGAGAAGATTTCTAAACCTCTTTGTATTTTTATTTCGTTGATTATGAATTTCTCTTCTTCTTCTTCTTCTTGTTTCTCTGTTTCTATGGCTGAGTAATCTTCTTAGTTAGATTGAGATTTCAAGGGAATTTAGGAATCGTTGAATTAGACATAGAGACTTATCGATTGTTGTCTTCACCTATTGTTGTGTTCATTGCTTAGACTGAATTGAACACTTCGTGTATATGATTTTCGGTTCAATCTATTCATTAAAAGTGTTATAGAATGCTTGATAAAACATAGGTGAGCAAAACGTTCTTAGCCAACGAAAGCTGATGTTAAGGCGTTTTGTGAACAAATCAAACCCACTCATTAATGCTTATTTAGAATTCTAAGTTCAAACAAAATTTTAGAATCTTAGGTTGCTAGATGAATTGATCGATACCACGCCAGTGGATCGATTAAACGTTTATGTTTGAGTTCTAGAATGTGCTTATCCATTCTCTGAATAATTGTCTAGTTCGTGATCACCGAATTCCCGCGAATTGCCCTCGATCTAGCGCTTCGTTTAATTGATCTTATTACCGTTTTAATAGTTATTTTCGTTTTCATTCCAAACAACAAATCATATATTTTACTTAGCTTAATCTAAATCCCAAGAATCGTAGTATGACTGTTGGAATCAGTGGATTCGATCCCTAAATTCTACAACATTTGTTGTGCACTTGCGGTAGCTTTTATAGGGTTAAAACTCTGTGTATCAGTCAACTGCAAAACAGAAAATCAAGGCAAGCAAAGACGCAGAGAATTGGGGCTTGGAAGATTGTGTCACGGTTCAGTAGTTTTTGAATGCATGAGTTGAAAATCAAAGTTTATATAGAGCTGGTTGTCGATTCACTCTATATCAAACGAGGAAAGTAAAGCAAGGCAGAAGAAGTAAGTATGGAAGTGCGTAAATCTCGATTAAAAAGCAGATGGGGAAAAACGTTGGGGATCAATTCGGGAAATCTATGGGGTTCTAACTGGAAAGTAAACACACATCGAATCAGGTAAATGAGTTTAGGCGATCTTCTCTAAACTGGAATCACTGGTTTTACGACCTAACTCTTTCAAGCTAGACCGACTATGTTATGCAAAGTTCGCATGTATACGTTAGCATCCTACGTCATAAACAAACATCAATATAGATCAGGTTCATAAACGCTCACGTCGCTTCGCAGGTATGCCTTAGAATCCCCTGAGGCTTCGCTCGGTTAAGCTAAGTTCGGGTGTGACCTTCAACACTTTGGTGTCTCTCAACAATCCTAAGATCAGACTCTAGTTAGCTATTCTAGACTCATGCAATAAGAACAAGCTTACACACGAAAGAAAATCCTAATCTACGGCCTAAATAATCGATGCAGCCAGTTTAAGAAAAGTTAAGTATTTTATTAGGTTCCGCAGCTCTAGCGGTTCGCAAGTCAATCAGTCTCATCTTTGAATTGCTGAGGAATGAAATTTCCCATAGATACCCTTAAAGATCACCCAACGAAAGCGATTACTCAGACATGGTAACGCAAGACGGAATCATAGATGAAGAGAATTGCATAAAACAAAATCACAGTGATGAAACGAAAAGGGTTCATGAACAGATCTATCTGCCTTGAGAAAACTAAAAACAAAAGCAATAAAAGTAAATCTTTAGGGTGGCCGCGTTTCTCTGAAAGGGGATGGAGGCTGATGCGAAAATAGGTTGTAGAAGAAGAGTATTTATAGGTCTTGAGGTCCTCTTAGGCGTCACTTAGGGTTCCACCGAATTTGGCGACTATCGGGCTTGATTAGTGCTTTAAAACGGGCTCGGGAATCGTCAAGTGTTGTGGCCGCGCGAGCGACTGGTCATGGGCCGGCCATTGGTCTTCTGGACTTGCCTGGCGCGGCCAACCTTCTTCTGAGGATGTGTCTAACAGGCCTTATTATTTCATTCATAACTTGAGATCCGACCATGTGATTGAACTCAAACCACTTCGAGGTGAAAGGTAGTAGATCAGGCTATCTTGTCACCAAAATTCAGCTAGATCTTGTGATGGAAATGTCTCCGTCTTGTGCTAGACTTCTGTCATTTGGCTCACGATCCGAAAATGTCCCTTTTGCTCCGTTTTGCGTCCTTTTTCCTAAGATTATCCGAAAAGAGTGTTGAACACACAAATACTCGAAAAATACTATTTATGCATTAATACCTTAGTGAAATGCTTATTAAAGAATACACTTATGATGGTAAAAATGGGTCAAATATGCATGTTATCAACTCCTCGAGACTTAAACTTTTGTTTGTCCTCAAACAAAACAGAAATCTAAGTAAGGAAAAGAGGTTTGAAAGACGTGGAAACTCACCAATACTTGGGAACTAATCAAGTTTAGCAATCGACATGTTTGAGCCACGTAACTCGGAATCTAGACTCAAAGCGTTTGGGTCTAGTTACCTTGAGCTTTTCACCCTTCCTAGATACACTTCATGGTCCCTTTGAGTCTTTCGAGTTTTCTCTTGTCGACTCCTTTAGTCATTTAGGCGTGTGGTCTCATTCGAGGGGGTATTAGTCGACGAGACATTATACTCTTCTCTCTCAAAGATCTAGACAAAGACATTTCAGACACAACTCTGCTATTTTCTCTTCCCTTAGTCGATTTATCTCTACTTTTCTTGGGTATCATTTTATTTTTTCTATCGAGTTTCATTTTCTTTTCTCTTTTTTTTTTCTTTTTCTTTTCTTTTTCTTCTTAGCTTGAGAACGATCACTTCTTTAAAGCTTTCATGATGTTTGTGAACCGTCATCGTCCTTGAGGAACTCGAGTCGCCTTTCTCAAACTAAGACTTTTCTTTTCTTTTTCATTTTATTTTATAATAGGAAAGATCAAGGAGAGGTTTCATTGAATTTACTTAGTCATGCTAGAGTTTAAAAGAGCAGCAAAGTTCGAAGTACCTCAAGCCCTTTGATGAGAAGTTTTGTACCATTAGGTGCGGAGTCAAAGCGAGTTCTTTCCAGTACGCTAGAGATTAGAAATTTTCCGTTGGAATGATCCACTCGCAGTGTTCAACTTAATAAGCTTTGCTTCTAAACCCGTGGTAATGGTCATTAAGGTTTCTCGTTCGAAACGACTTGTATCTAGGAAAGTTCATAGTTTTAGACTAAAAGAAAAACGTTTTAACTCTATAAAATGACTCGATAAATGTTGCATGTATGCATAGACTCATCAAATAAAAGCATAGTTAGTAATATAAGAAACCCCCCAGACTTTAATCAAAATGTCCTCAGTTTTTTTAAATCGAGTTGAGGTGATAAAAGATAGGTAAATTCAAGTACAAGCTTGTGAAGACTTACTTGAAAGTGGCGATGGGTTTGATATGGGTGGATGGACGTGTGGTATGATTGATTTAAGGACTTAGTCATTCTCTTTATGTCCCTGCTTAGAATTGATTTAATTAAACAAAAGAAATCGAAAACTTAGCTCGAAAGGAAATGTGATGTGCGGTTTGAGGTTGGTTGCTTCGTTTGGTGGTGATGGGCGTGTGGTGGTAATGGATGATGGTGGTGATAGGCATTTGGTGGTGATGGTTGGCTCGCCTTTGTTGTGAAGGACAAATACTCCGGTTTCTGAGTACTCGTCTTGGTTCCTTGACCTTTGTGAAACACCTTGAATGAGAGATGAAAAATCTTCTGTCCTTGCGTCTTCAAGATTGCGTCATCTCAGAAACTTGAAGTTAGGGTCGATGTTGGCCTATCCGGTGATTTATTTGGGATCACGGAAGACAGGTGTTTCTAGCTCGAACTTCAATGCCATATGAAATTCTTACTTGGCTTCGGTAAAGGTCTCGGTCGCGAAAGAGAGAAATTAGTCTTCATGAACTTTTCTCTTCGCGTTTTACCGTTGTATTCTTCTTCGTCTTCGTGGATACATGTCTGTTGAATGTACTCAAAGAAGTTGAATGAGAGAGATGAATCAATGACTTAACTTGACTTGTATGGAGTCTTGTCTTGCCTCGCCATCTTTGCTGCAACAGCAATTTTTTTGAAGTTCTGCAGCACGTTGCTGTTATGGAAGTTGGTATTGTGGTCTTTAGGACGTGTACAAGCCTTGGAACAAGAAGGAAACTTGCAAGGCTTGACAGGGGTTGAAGGAGGTTAGGTTTGGTGAAGTTCGGGATGTAAAACGTTGCAGAGGAAGGAAGGCCGTGCGACGGGTTGTCGAAACCGCGACCAAGCTTTTCTCCTCCGGGCCATCGTGGTTCATGGGGGCGGCCAGGCTCTTTCTGGCCACGCCACGTGCGGTTTGTCGCCCGGTGGTCGTTCTTCGAATCTCCTTCATATTTTTAGTCTTTTTCGGGTTTTCTGATTTTTTGTGTTTTTGGGATTTTCTGACTTTTTTGGCTTTTGTGTTGTTTATGAAACTGAAAATAAAAGGAAACTCAAACCGAAAGTAAGTATTAGAAACATCAAAAGAAAGAAAAAGAAATACCTAATGGGTTGCCTCACATTTAGCGCTTTTGTTTCAAGTCTTTTAGCTAGACTTTGGTGAAATTTTCAGACGTGAACAACTCCATCTAAAGGATTCGCGGCTCCTTTAGCTTCTCGGCATTCCGCACTTGTTGGCTTGAGACATCTTTTATTCAGCGTTTGATAATCTTTATCATTGTCTCGAAGAACAAATGCATCGTTCAACTTCTTTTTCTTAAGTTGTTCGCCTTTCTCTTCTAAGTTCGGATGGGTGATGAGCTTGAACTTTGGAGAGGCTCTGGAGGACCTTTTGATCTTCACTTCAGCTTATATTGGGTCTCAATCACGTCTTATATGAGGCAAATTCGAATCCGGATCATATGGGATCTCTTTGCGCTTCGAACTTCTCTGTTTGGCGCCTCTTGTAAGACGTTTTGGAAATCTTTTATACTTCCTCCAGGGTCTTAAATTGGTTCATTTCCACTGCATATGTTCGTGGAATGAGTGCTCCAAGTGGGAGTTACTGGATAGAAAGTCTTCTCGTTTATATTGGAGAAGCGCACTTGTTGGTTCAGCTTGTCAATTAAAGCTCTAACAGGTGCAGCGAATGAAGAACTAAGGAACAACAAATGATTTGTGTTCTTCTTTGTCTCCACAGTGTGAGAGAAATAAGGCACGAGATGGTCTTCAACTTGAGGTAGCAAGTTTGGCTTGAAACTGAACAGATTTGGTGACGGACGGTCTTCATGGTGAATGGTTGTCTTCGAGGCTTGGAAGCTCGGAACTTTAATGAATTTTGCAATGGTCTTAGTCATAAGATTGACATCAGATCTTATGTCATAAAGAGAGACACAAAAATTTACTCCCTTGATTGAGCATGAAATTGAAAATCTTCCCGAATCATTTATCTTTGAAACCGTCATCAAAGACAGTTCTTGCGTCACCAATAGTAGCTTCTTCTTAGTAAGATTTGTTTCACACTCAACGTGGTGAGGAGTTGGAGTAAGAGGCTTCTGTTGGTCGTGGGGTTTAGGCTCCTTGTTGGTTGGACTTTCGTTTTCAAGGCGCTTAGGCTCAGCGGTAGAGGTGAAGTCTTCTTGAGGTGCAGAAATGAGTTCTTCTCTTTCTTGATGTATGACTTCATTAGCATGAGTAGACAGATCTGAAAAACTCAAATCTAATGACTTCTTTTGAAAATCATCGTCTTTGTCTTCCACCTTGGCGTCAAGAGTTGTTGAACTCTTCTTTTCGTCTTCTGAAACGTCATGCATCTCTTGTGTAAGCTCATTTTCTTCCGTGGTGGCATTGTTGTGCTCTTCGCGATCTACTTCATCGTCTTCTTGGAGGGATCCTTATATAATGTGGAGTTTCTCAATGAACTCCATCTCGGCTTGCACTCCGACGTCGCACAGACGAGCGACTTTTTCGATATCTTGTAACTCAATATTGAGCTGAAATTTCTCGTCGATAGCTGAAAAGATCATTGATTCGAACATCTTGATATTACTATCAGATTGTAGATACGCAACGGATATGAGCTCGTCATATTCTTCCTTGGATGGAGATCCAATAGGATGTAATATCCTATCATAGTTGGTGGAATTGGTTTGGATAATCGCAGCTAGTTTGTTGATCAAGATGCGAGCTTTCCTCATCTCGGATGCCTCTGAAAGAAAAGAAAAAAACGAAATTAAAATAAAAGGATGTCTTTGAGTTGTGATCCTAACCTTTGTTTTGGACAGCGGAACACAACCTCCCCGAGAACGGCGCCAAAAACTTGATGGGGCCGAAATTAGCCTTCCAAAATCGGATGACTTCTTAGGGACTTCTCGAATTTTAAATTTGTAAGACCCTAAGCTACAAGTGCAAACCGTGCGATGTAGTACTTAGGGTATCAATCCACAGGGAGGAGGTCAACTGCAAAACAGAAAATCAAGGCAACCAAAGACGCAAAGAATTAGGGGTTTGGAGGATTATGTCACGGTTTCAATAGTTGTTGAATGCAAGAGTTGAAAAGCAAAGTTTATATAGAGCTGGTTGTCGATCAACTCTATATCAAACGGGGAAAGTAAAGCAAGGCATAAGAAGTAAGTATGGAAGTGACTAAATCTCGATTAAAAAGCAGATGGGGAAACACGTTGGGGATCTCTTCGGAAAATCTATGGGGTTCTAACTAGAAAGTAAACACACATCGATTCAGGCAAACGAGATTAGGCGATCTTCTCTAAACTGGAATGAGTGGTTTTACGGCCTAACTCTTTCAAACTAGACCGACTATGTTATGCAAAGTTCGCAGGTATATGTTAGCATCCTACGTCATAAACAAACACGCAATATAGATCAGGTTCATAAACGCTCACGTCGCTTCGCATGTATGCCTTAGCATCCCCTGAGGCTTCACCCAATTAAGCTAAGTTCGGACGTGACCTTCAACACTTTGGTGGCTCTCAACAATCCTAAGATCAGACTCTAGTTAGCTATTCTAAACTCATGCAATAAGAACAAGCTTACACACGAAAGAAAATCCTAATCTACGGCCTAAATAATCGATGCAGCCTCTTTAAGAACAATTAATGAAATTCCCATAGGAACCCTTAAAGAACACCCAACGAAAGCGATTACTCAGACATGGTAACGCAAGACAGAATCATAGATGAAGAGAATTGCATAAAACAAAATCAGAGCGATGAAACGAAAAGGGTTCAAGAACAGATCTATCTCCCTTGAGAAAACTAAGAACAAAAGCAATAAAAGTAAATTTTTAGGGTGGTCGCGTTTCTCTCCAAGGGGATGGAGGCTGATGCGAAAATAGGTTGTAGAAGATGAGTATTTATAGGTCTAGAGTTCACTTAGGGTTCCACCGAATTTGGCGGCTATCGGGCTTGATTTGGGCTTCAAAACGGGCTCGGGAATCGTCAAGTGTTGTGGCCGCGTGAGGGACTGGTCATGGGCCGGCCATTGGTCTTCTGGACTTGCCTGGCGCGGCCAGCCTTCTTCTGAGGATGTGTCTAAGATCATCTCTAAACTACTCACAAGGAGACTCCAACCACTATTACACAATATAGTGTCTGAGAATCAATCCGCTTTCGTCCCCAAAAGAGCAATAGCAAATAATGTACTCATAATACATGAGGTCCTACACTATCTCCAAACATCAGCGGCAAAGAAAATATGTTCAATGACTGTAAAGACAGACATGAGTAAGGCCTATGATCGCCTCGTGTGAGACTTTGTCAGGCTCGTCCTAGAACGCCTAGGTTTTCACAAAACTTGGGTATACTGGATAATGGAATGTGTTAGTACGGTCATCTGCTCTTTCCTAATCAATGAAACAGAAAGAGTACAAGTTGTTCCTCACCGTGGAATCAGACAAGGGGACCCTCTATCCCCATACAAATTCATCCTAAGTAGTGAAGTGTTATCAGAATCAGAGTGGCCAGGGGCAACCCTCGTATCAACGACTTCTTATTTGCATATGACACCATGTTTTTCTGTAGATCGGATCCGGATAGTTTCAAGGCTCTAAAGAATGTTCTCCAACGTTACTCAAGCGCATCTGGATAAATGATCAACTGTGGCAAGTCAGCAATAACGTTCTCATCAAAAACACCACAAGAAAAGCGTGAAAGAGTGAAAACAGACCTGGGAATCACGAAAGAAAGAGGCTTAGGGAAGTATTTGGGGCTACCTGAGCATTTTGAAAGAAAGAAAAAAGACATGTTCAATATGACTATTGACCGAATCAAGGAGAGAGCCCATAAGCTGGTCATCAAAATTCTTATCTAGCTCTGGAAAAATGACTCTCCTGCAATCAGTTCCTCTGCCATGCCTACCTACACAATGTGAGTCTTCAAAATACCAAACTCCTTATGCAAAAGGATACAGTCTGCACTTACCAGATTCTGGTGGGACTCAAACCCAAAGAAGAAGAAAATGTGTTTTATAAAACCATTATAAAACTTTTATATTTTCTTTGGAATTGGCATCCGAAGCTCTATATCCATTATAAATATGTATATGCACTTTCAGCAATGAAGGAAAAACGTGGGATTCGCTTGAGCCTCGTGTAAGAAAAAGCCTTCTATGTATTTTTCATGTTGTTAAGATGAAAACTGCTTGTGTATTGTATAGTACTCACCTTTCATTCTTCATATGAATCTGTGATCTATGAATTGATACCTTGTGTCCTATACATAACTCTCTTGCATCCCTCCCAAAATGTTTGGAGCAGCTTGTCCAAGAACATACCCGTAAGCAGAACCCTTTTCATGGTGTTGCACTCGTAAGAAGACTCTTCCGTGTTTTCAGAACGACCTATCAGTGTTGTCTTCTCTATAAGCAAGCTCTCTGGATTTTAGTTCTTTGGGAATTTTCCGTCTCCTTTTTGTTTTTGTTTTGATGAGTCAAGGGAAAATTCAGACAAAAATTGAATCGGGGCACATCTACATTAAAAAAAAAATACTTTGCTAAGAGTATCTAAATGAACTTATATTAATTACATAGAAAATCAGAAAATTAGACGGGCACGTGACCCAGTATGTCGTAACGTACGTCCGCCCCCTGTGGCTCTCTCCCTCTCTTTGTTATGTCGGGACCATACATTACCAAATTGATTCCACTAAAATAGAGAAAAAACGATGGAATGTACTTGCTAACATTTTGTAAGACTCATGTCACTCAATGTGGACTCACAAGAACCTAGCAAATAACACAATTATTCAAAAAATATTGTTAAAATAAATCCGAGGATCTTTGGTTCAGTTTTGACCGAACACATGATAAAAACACATAGTTAAAAACCACAATGTAATAAGATGAAACTTGTAAATTCTTGTTGTTCCCTTCATCTAAGTCCCTCAAGGAATGGGGATCAAACATGGAACATAAACACGGCAGCATGGTAACTCACCAACCACTTGATCTATTTTAATCGTTCTGCACATATCTCCCCTCACTAAGCCTGTGTCTAGTCTCATCGCGACAACACATGACGAAGTAACTTCTAAACTCGTTGGGTAAACCAGAGAAGTTAGGCATTGCGACACTCATGAACTTAATCCACACCACGTTCGTCTCCATCATCCCCATTAGTGATTTTTTCTTTGTCACCCAAATCTCAATTTTGCTTGTTTTATCGCATTTTTCTAAAAACGAAAACTAGGTGTGGGCAAAAAAACCGTAACCGAAAAAATCAAACCATACCAAACCGAAAAAGTGATATGGTTTGGTTATAATTAAACTTAAAAATCCATTTGGTTATTATTTTTAAAAAAATTAGGTTTATGTTTAGTTTTTTTTTTAAAACGTCAGACAGAATGTTTTTTTTGGTTTCATAACTAAACTTAAAATAATTTATATATCCTTATTTTTTTAATTTAGTTTATGTTCATTATTGGGCTTAAATATCTTTATAATTTACTAAATCTAAGTTTAAAATATAATATTTACAAAAACATATCTACATATAAATATTTGAAATACAATATTTACAAATTATGAATGAAAATATTTTTTTTTTAGTTTTTGTCTTTTATAGATTTAGTTTTATTGATGATTTAAATTGATTTCCTATGATTTGGATTCTATTCTTTGAACTTTTTATTTTGTTTCACTCATATCTATTATTACTATTTTCATTCTAAGTTTGAATCAAAGTTTTTCGTAATATAATTCCAAAAAAAACCAAAACCGAACCATAACAAACCGAACCAAGTTACATATGGGTTTTGTATGGTTTTAATTTTTATAAAACCAAAAACCGAATCATACCAAACCGAAATATATATGGTTTTTATATGTTTTGAATTTTTATAAAACCGATAACCGTAAAACCGAAAAAATCGAACGGAAACCAATTCGAAATCCGAAGTGCCCACCCCTAACAAAAACTGATCTTCCTTGAAAACCGCGAGGGCATGAGAATTTAAACTATGGGTACAAGGTAAAATACTAAATTTGTTACAAAAAAATTGTAGCTAAATTTTGTTACATATAACGAAGAAATGTTACAATTAAAGGTAATTTCTTAATTGTAGCAAATTAGTAACTTATTGTAGAAAATTTGTTACTATTTGTGAGAAAGTTTAAGTTGTAGCAAATCTGTTTCAAAAGCACACAAAAACTTCGTAGCACATTTAGTTACAAATTTGTTTGTAGTGTATTGTAGATAAATAACCACGGTTAGCGATAAAAAATGTTTTGTGGCAAAATTATTTCAAAACACAACAAAACATTTCGTAACAAAGTTAGTTACAAAAATAGGTTGTAACATTTTGTAGATATTTTTTACAGTTTGAGAGGAATTGTTTTTGTCGCAAAATGGTTTCAAAAACCCACAAAATAAACGTAACAAATTAATTACAAATTGTTGTTGTAACAAATATTTTGTAGCAAAGTTGGTGAGAAAAAATTTAAAACGCGCCTACCAACCTATAAGAAAGGCCACATACTTAGGAAAATGCAAGTTGTTTGTAACTAATTATAGGTACAAACTATCAATTGAACAAACAAGTATAAAAAAGGAAGCCACCTTCATGTAATTCATTCAAAATCTTTGTAATTGTCTTTGATAAAAAATTTATTTCTTTGTCAAAGAAACTTCAATATTTCTTTTGCAAATCTTTGTACAATAATATTCCAAATACTTATAGAAAGATGATTTTTTTTTCAAACGATTGCACAAAAAAAGTGATTGCACAAAAAAAAAGAGAAAGATGATTTATTTAAGAGAGGAGAAAAAATGTCATCAAGCAATTATAATAAAGTTGGAGAATTTGAAGCGGGTTAGATCAATTTATACGATTTGCAAGCCAGCATCCATACGACGACAATAGAATATGGTGTCTGTGCGTGAAATGTCAAAATAGGGTTCTTAAAGACGTTAATATAGTGTGCAACCACTTATACAACAAAGGCTTCACACCCAATTATTTCGTGTGGACTGCTCATGGGGAGCAGCTAGAGCATCCGCAAGTATATGAAAACGAAACTCATATCTATGGAGAGCACAACATAATTGAAGAAAACGAAGGCGATTGGAATTATTTTGTTGATGAGGACCAAGCCGCGTATCCTGGGATGATGCCAAATACTGAAGAGGCAGAAGCTTTTGAGGCCACTTTTGATGAAACGATAGAAGATGCCTACAACAGCGAGACGGCCAAAATTTTTCAGTGCTTTGGATGCAACAAAAGAACCTCTATATGCTGAATGTATGGAAGGATTGTCAAAATTCTCATTTGCATCTGATATGATGTACGTGAAGACGAAAAATAATGTTTCTGAAGAAACATTTGATTATTTTTCTCGCGTTTACAAAAGGGAACGTCGCTGAGTCATATTACGAAACAGAGATGACGATATGAACATTGAGTGCCTTACGAGAAGATAGATGTGTGCGAAAATAATTGCATGATTTACAGGAAGCGGACAAAAATTTGTTGCAATGCAAATTTTGTGAAACCCCAAGGTACAAACCTGAGAAGGCGAAATCAAGGAGAGGTGGTTCGGCTGGAAAGCGTGTTGTCAAAATATACGGACGTTTTCCAGTCAAACCACCTCTCCTTGATTTCGCCTTCTTGGGTTTGTACATTGCAACAAATTTATGTCCGCTTCACTCTAATAAATCATGCAATTATTTTTGCACATGTTTATCTTCTCGTAAGACAGACTCAATGTTCGCATCCTCTCTGTTTCGTAATATGACTCAGGAGAGATGTTCCCTTTTAGAAGATTATGCTTGTAAACGCGAGAAAAATCATCAAATGTTTCTTCAAAAACATTATTTTTCGTCTTCACGTACATCATATCATATGCAAATGAGAATTTTGACAATCCTTCCATATATTCAGCATATAGAGGTTCTTTTGCTGCTACCAAAGCACTAAAAAATTTGGTCGTCTCGTTGTTGTAGACATCTTCTATCGGTTCATCAAATGTTGCCTCAAAAGCTTCTGCATCTTCTGTATTTGGCATCATCCCAGGATACGCGGCTTGCTCCTCATCAACAAAATAATTTCAATCGCCTTCGTTTTCTTCAATTATGTTGTGCTCTCCATAGATATGAGTTTCGTTTTCATATACTTGCGGATTCTCTACCTGCTCACTATGAGCAGTCCACATGAAATAATTGGATGTGAAGCATTTGTTGTATAAGTGGTTGCACACTCTGTTGACGTCTTTAAAAACCCTATTTTGACATTTCACGCGCGAACATATTCTATTGCTGTCGTATGGATGCTGGCTTACAAATCGTATAAATTGATCTAACCACACTTCAAATTCTTCAGTTACCCATGTTGTTTGTGGATTGATACGATTGTACATCCACTGTCTTCCAACTTCATTATAATTACTTGAAGACATTTTTTCTCCTCTCTTAAATAAATCCTCTCTCTTTTTTTTGTGTAATCTTTTTTTTTTTGTGCAATCGTTTGAAAAAAAATCCTCTTTCTTTAAGTGTTTGAAATATTATTGTACTAAGATTTGCAAAAGAAATATTGAAGTTTCTTTGCACATAAGAAATAAAAAATTTATCAAAGACAATTACAAAGATTTTGAATGAATAACATGAAGATGACTTCCTCTTTTTATACTTGTTTGTTCAATTGATAGTTTGTATATATAATTAGTTACAACAACTTGCATTTTCCCACGTATGTGGTCTTTCTTATAGGTAAGTAGGCAAGTTTTAAATTGTATGTGGCCTTTCTTATAGGTAAATAGGCAAGTTTTAAATTTTATCTCACCAACTTTGCTACAAAATATTTGTTACTATTTCTGACTCATCACCTCATTTGTAACAACAACAGTTTGTAACTAATTTGTTACGTTTATTTTGTAGGTTTTTGAAACCATTTTGCGACAAAAACAATTTCTCTCAAACTGTAGAAAAATATCTACAAAATGTTACAACCAATTTTTGTAACTAACTGTTACGAAACCTTTTGTTATGTTTTGAAACAATTTTGCCACAAAACATTTTTTTTATCGCTAATCGTGGCTAATTATCTACAATATACTACAAACAAATTTGTAACTAAATGTGCTACGAAGTTTTTGTGAGTTTTTGAAACAGATTTGTTACAACTTAAACTTTCTCACAAATAGTAGCAAATTTTCTACAATATGTTACTAATTTCCTACAATTAAGCAATTATCTTTAATTGTAGCATTTCCTAACTATATGTAACAAAATTTAGCTATAATTATTTTTTGTAACAAAATACGTAGCTATGTGAACTGATTCTTGTATAAAGATTAAAATCAAAACTTAAAAAGACCAAGTTTATTCATCAATTCTTCCCCTAAACTGGAACGGCTCTTTCCAGTTTACTTCTCTATGCAGCGAACTCTCATTCTTCCTCTGAGTCTCTCGAACACTTCAAGGTTGACTGCCACAGTCATGATTTCCGACAGCTGTTCTTGAGTAGCACAATAATCCAGTAATATACTTCCATCATTCACCAATTCACGCAGGAAATGATATATCACGTGAATGTGCTTGCTTCTTTCGTGCAGTACCGAATTCTTCGACATAGAGACTTACAATTAGGATGTTGTCCCCTTCTCTCTTTACAAACAACGTGTGTTCACAGTAGCACTTCTTAAATTTCTCCTTCACAAAATAGCCTTCAATCCGACTATACCAAGCTCTAGGCGCCTGTTTTAGTCCATACAGGGCCTTGTTTAGCTTGTAAACGTTGTTGAGTCCATCTTCTACTTTGAACCCCTTTGGTTGCTCAACATAGACATCTTCACTCAATTCACCATGTAGAAATGCACTCTTCACGTCAAGCTGAAACACGTTCATGCTCTTCTCTCCAGCTAGAGCGAGAATAGATCGAATGGTATCCCATCTTGCTACTGGTGCAAAGACCTCATGAAAATCAACTCCATACTTCTGATGATATCCTTTTGCCACCAGACTTGCTTTGAACTTATCAATCTCCCTTTTCTCGTTGAAGACTTAAAAACCCATTTTACACTGATCACCTTTGCTCCTTCAGGTAAGTCCATCAGCTTCCATGTGTTGTTTTCTTCAATGGATGCAATCTCAGCTTCCATTGCCTTTCTCCATACATCATATTGTACTGCATTTTCAAAACAGCCAGGATCTTCAGATGCTACGAACATTGTAATGATGTCTTCCCATCTTTAGCAATCAGAAAACCTGCATTTCCTGCAACATATCCACACCAGTGCTCGCCTCTGTCTTCCTTCTCTCATCGGTGTTTGATGAGGATTGTGTTGTTGCGTTACCACTGCTTTTTCTTCTGCTTCCGTGTTCTCATCTTCATCTGTATTTCCCTCTGAGTGTGGCTCCTCTGGTACTTTTCCTTCTGAGGATCTATTGGCAATTCCTCAGTATTCCCTTCTCTCTCTGACTCTGATCCCAAGACAGTTCCTTACTCTGCTGACTTTCTTCCCATTCCCAGCCTTTGTTTTCATCAAAATGAACATCTCTGCTTATAATGATTTTCTCTATCTCTGCATGCATTGTAAAGCCGGTATGCTTTAGACTCTCTGCTTAGACCGAACATCACACATTTGATACTCTTCTCATCCAACTTGATTCTCCTTTTATACGGTACCAAGGCAAAGTCAACACAACCAAAGATTCTCAAATGCTCTACTGATGGCTTGTGTTGACTTCACCTTTCTTCTGGGGTGATATCTCCTAAAGCTGTTGATGGACATCTATTCAATATATGAACTACATACTGAACCGCTTCTGGCCAAAACTTTCGAGGAACCGACATCTCCAACAACATGCATCTTGTCATATTCATGATGCTTATGTTCTTCCTCTCATCTATGCCATTATTACCATGTGGCGTATACGCAGTAGTAAGTTGCCTTTTTATCCCAAGCTCCTTACAATAGTCTTTAAACACCTTGGAATTGTATTCTCCTCCCCTATCTGTTCTCAGACACACCAAGACTTCTCCTAATTCTCTTGCTGTTGCTGCTTTGAATTCTTTGAAGACCTTGAAAGCTTCTGATTTCTCAGACAGAAAATACGTCCAACACTTTCTGCTATAGTCATCAATAAAGTTAATGATATACCTCTTTCCACTCGTTGACATTGGAGAGATAGGTCCACGGATATCACTGTGAATGAGTTGAAGCCCCTTGGTTGATTTCCAGTCACTCTTCTTTGGAATGATGTCCCGGTTCTGCTTCCCCTTCATGCAGACTTCACATATGGCTTCAGTTTCATCTAGATTGATGATTGGCAGTCCTACCACCATGTTCTTCTATGCTAAAGACTTAAGACCCATGTGATTGAGATGTCCAAACCGCTTATGCCACAAATGCTCTCTGTCTTTTCTGTCACTAGCAAGCACTTTGTCTCTTCTACTTCTTTTGCTTGTCAGAATTATGAACATTATATTCCTTGACATAGCTGAATGCATGATCAATTGCTTCTGATGTTTGTGCCAAATCTCACATACGCCATCTTCAATGATTACTCTCAACCCTTTATGTTGCAGTTGTCCTACGCGGAACAGATTGTTCTTCAGACATGGCACAAAGTATAACGGTGAGATTACTTGAATGATGACATTGATCTGTAAACGCAAGTTTCCTCTTCCTTCCACCATCATCCTTCTATCATCTCCAAGCTTGACATTCTGTCTCAAACTCCCATCAAATTCAATAAACAACTCCCTTGTTCCACACATGTGGTTACTGCAGCCTGAATCTAGGAACCAAACATGCTCCTCTTCTCCTTTGATCACATCAATGTGTGCCATCAAAAGCATATCTTCATCCAATTCTGCATAATTTGCTTCTTTTTCCCACTCTGGACACTCGGATTTATAGTGTCCCATCTTGTGACATTTGAAGCATTCCACATTTTCTTTGTTGTAGTTTCCACAGCCTCTTCCTTGATATCCTCCTCTTCCATGTCCTCGGTTTGGATATCCTCCTCTGTCTGGAGAGGTGGTCGAAGGTTAACGATATGGTGTGCAAGTTCTGTGGAAGCAATATCTAAGTGTATGTAAATAGATTACCTCTTTCTTATAGTGGCTTACATTTCTCTTTTGGAAAAGCATAAAAAGCAAAAATAGCCGAGACAACATACTAAAGTTAAATGATTATAGTTTGTTAGTTCTTCTTATTCGACTAAATCTATTAGTATATTCTCGAATACTATCATATTTAACGAATAATATGACTATAGTTTTTGTGTATTTGCATTTTTGCTTGTGTTCAGTTTTGTGTTTTTGTTGTTTTTAGTTCGTTGTGTCTGTTGTTTTTATGCTCGTTTGTTATTTTGTATTCGAGTTTCGTTGGTGTTATGAGGTTGTGTTTGAGTGTATTTTGAAACTAGCGTGATTGTGTGTGATGTTTTGTTTTGATATGTGTTTATATTTTTGTTTTGAAGCGTGGTTTTGAGTTTTTGCACATTGGGTTGAGTATGATTGTGCTTGAGTGTGTTTTTAGATAGTGTGAGCAACCCAAACGAACCCAGAGGACCTAAAAATAAGGTACATGAGAACAGAGTAAGAGAGTTACACTTCACCTCATTCCACGTGCTAGTGCATCTTTGTTGTTTGAAGCTCAATGACAACTGAATCGCTTCATATCTTCACACAAAACCAATATCTTAGTAGTAAACTACGAGTAAATACACATAACCATAAAATATAAAACTACAAGATTAAGGCAAATGAAGAAAACTTACTAAGTCTGATCCAAGCCGAGATTGACTGCATGCTCATATTGTCTCTTTTATCTTAGCAAGCTGAAACCCAAAAAAACATTCATCTTCATATAATAGATATCGGAAAAGTTTATCAAGTATGATCAAAACCAGTTAATGTAGATGAGAAGAAATCGAGAAATTTCACCTTAAAAATAGTTGTTTTCTTGGATTCTGAATCCTCACCGAGTTTCCCTTCACACAAAATCACGTGACAAAAAAAAATGATAAAGCAAAACAGATCAAATAAATATACTAGTCACCTCTTTCTTTTTGTATGCAGGACACCTTGTAGTGGCTTGAATTTCTCTTTTGGATGGAAAAATAGCTAAGACAACATACTAAAGTTAAATGTGAGCTCATTTGAATTAAACGAATGGCTAAGAAAGAGAAAGGTACATCATCACCTGACATTGAGTGACTCCGCATCAGAATCTCAAAGTTCTTGGCAACAAATACAGATACTATTTGTGAAGTTATTGTGTTTTTTGTTTTGTTTTTTTTTGCTCTTATAGTTCTTGTGTCCGGTTTTGTGTTGTGTTGTAGTGAAACTTTTGTTTCGAGTGGTGAGTTTGGTGTTTCTTTTTCTCGTTTGTTATGTTGTGTTTTAGTTTCGTTGCGTTTGAATGTGTGTTTTTGTACTGTGTTTGTGTTTTGCGTGTGTATGGTTAAGTGTTGTTGCCTTCGGGTGTGTTTTTGAGTTTTTTGTTGGGGTTTATTGCGTGTGATGTGATTTTGTTCTGGTCGTTTGCTGTATTGTGTTTGAGTTTTTGTCTATGTATGAAACAATAGACATTATAACAGAGGGAGAGAATTACTTTACCTGACCTCTCATATGCTCTTGGCTACAAACTCGCCTCTGGAAATTTTGTTCTCTGCAGCTCAAAGATATCTCAAAGATATCTGCATCACTGCATGAGGCAAAAGACACGAGAATAAAGAGATATCATTTACCCAAAGCAGTTATGTTAGCAAATATTATAGACACACAAAAACAATAAGATGAAATTACAAAAACAGAATCAACCCCCAAGAAAAAAGCCATCAAATTTTGCTCATCTAGAACAAATGAATCAAAAGTGACACTAGACTAGGCATCTAAACCATGCATAGCAGATTATATAGATGCCACAGGAAATCACCTTTCGTATGTCTTCAAGGGGGCGCAGAAACACCTTTTTCTGTTCTGTAGAATGAACGTAGAGGAAGAAGCCAATCCGCAGAAGGTCCACGAAAACGACACGAAGCAGCTAACCTACCGAGTAACATGTGGATTTCTGACACTCCCTGTTATTAACCAAACAAATGTCAAGCTGAAACGATAGACAACTAAGACAAGATTATCGATTCTCAATTAACACGAACGACCTCAGTATCAGCTTACAGGCAAAAATACAAGAATGGCTCCTTCCTCGCAAGTGTCATCAATGTGGCATATTAACTCTTCAAGAAGCTCGTAGTCAATAGCATCCTCATTTAACCTTTTCTGCAGACACTCACCCCATTCTGAGACTCAGAACAACTAGAAGAATAAGAGGAACCTAAGCTCAAAAAGGAAATGTAGCATACCAGATTTTGTTGTGTTTGATCACTGTATGAGTTGTAATTACTGGAAACATAAAACGCGTTAAGAAAGTCCTCTGAAAGCAACCCCAGCCAACCAATACAAGATTCTTCTGTCCCCTACGGTCGTTTACAGAACCAAGCTGCAGCAACAAATCCATGTATTAACTACACAATATCCAAAGTTTCAATACTACAAGCTAAACGGGAGCACCAGTATAAAAACACTAGTATCCAATTTTCAGAATCATACAACACATTATATCAAAAGGCATTCACATATTAAGCCCCACAAAAATGCAAAGACCATTCCATATCAGGCCCTACAAAAAGGAAAAGACAATTCCATACACAACCTTTGTGCTGAACGTGTATTTTTGTTTGTGCAAATACTTAAAGATTATCCATATGAATGAAACATTCCACAGAGTAGAAAACTACACAAATACAAAATCAGAAGAAAACTTATAAATCAAGAAGTTCAAGTGTCTAGCATCTTCAACAATTTATTTATAGCTCTACGAAGGAAGAGCTCAAGCTCTATAAATTAAATAAATGGAAGATATGCCCGGGGAAACATTGCTGGCCAAAGTGAAAAGGGGAATCACAGAAGTATAATAATAGATGATATGTTCTTTACGAATAATTTAGATACCTTGTCTTTAATGGATGAATCAGATCTTAGGGCATCAGGAGAATCTGGAGCTAGAAGGTATCTAGTTCTCTCATAAATCTCCTCCAAAAAGTGAGTAGTAACCGGGTGTGTTCGTCCTTGAGCAGTAATCACAGGACAATGAGCAAAATATCTTGAGATTAGACCTGCGTCAACAGTAGCGGACCTGAACCACATCAGAAGCATAGATTAATATGATGTTCACTACTAATTACAATATACCTTGAAAAATATAAGCCACAACACGTACATAAGGATAATTTTCAGTTTACGTGATGTATTATCGCATGATTGCTTCTCTATCAGGCTCTTCAAAATAATGAGAAGAAAGTCACCCTGAAATGAAAAAAAAAAAAAAGTGTTACCCACAAGTTGACAGAAGAATGAAAGGTAAACTTCTGTTATCAAAATTTGACATACAGATATAGCATTCCTTATGGAAAGAGGATGTTGGGATACTATGTGGAAGCAAGATAAATAAATCCTTTATTCTAAAGCAGTGTCGAAAGAAGCCAGAAGAGAGAAAAATGTGGTGAAAAAGGTATAAAACTATAAACCAGCAAGGAAGCAAGCTTTTGGATTTCGCAATTGTAAAATGATGGCTGAGTAAATTAATACTCACCAAAAGTGACCGCTCATGCACTTCATCGACTATAATATGTGTAACATCATTAAAGGTTTTATCCCCCTGCAAGGTTTTCACAAATAAGCAAACAGAAAAACACAATAAGAGAGATTGCTGAATATAATCTTAAAACACAATAAAGTGTGGCTTCTTTCACTATTGCTGAAAAAATTTGTTGAATATTAAAAAGACCCTGTGCAAATGCACTCCTTGCACTCCCCAAGAACCGGGCCTGTCCGAAACCAACATACACACGATCAAGCAATTTCCAAAACTTACAAACAAAAGGAAATCGAGATCTTGCGGGTAGGAAGATCGCCCGAACCGAATTCAAACCATCAGACATGTCGTCATCCTCGTATCCATCTTCAGGAAATCATCGATTCGACCCAGAATTCAAAAACCCCAACGAACCTGACGCAATTGAAGCAGATGATCCAATCGATGATGAGATAATAATCGAAAATGGAGAGAAAAGGGGAAATCGCTTCTCCACCCGACTATCAGAACACTAAATCGTTTCTTTTTTTTTGCAAACGGGATGATTTGAAGAAATTTCGAAATTTCGAATTTTTGCTAACGGTCTATGGGGGAAGAGTGTTTCCGTTGTGAAATTGCGAGACGTTATAGCAGAGAAGAGAGAAATGGCTTATATCAATTTACGATTGTGACCCTGTTGAGTTTACGTTGGAGAAAATTAGCAAAGTGGGGCACTTTACGATAGTGACCCTATTAAAGCCCAATAGGCCGATGTTCACAAAAAGCCTTTAAACTTAGATTAATCTATCTTCTTCCCCAAACGTCTTTTAGGGTTTTCAGCCACCACCAGAGACGCGGAAGTGAGAGAGAGAGAGAGAGAGAGAAATGCCGGCGGGACACGGAGTGAGGGCGAGAACAAGGGATCTCTTCGCGAGACCGTTCAGGAAGAAGGGTTACATCCCACTCTCCACTTACCTCAGGACCTTCAAGGTCGGCGATTACGTCGATGTCAAGGTTAATGGAGCTATTCACAAGGGTATGCCTCACAAGTTCTACCATGGCCGTACCGGTCGAATCTGGAACGTCACCAAGCGCGCCGTTGGTGTCGAAGTCAACAAGCAGGTTTGAGATATGTTGATTGTTTGGAGTTTGATCTGTTTGAAAGAGTGTTGATTTGTTGATTTAGGGTTAGAACTGATTGGTCTTTGAGCTCTCGGTTAAATTTGGAAAATGTACGGTTTTGTGTATTGGTTCTATGATTCATGACTATTTGAATGGATGATTGTTGATTACTGAATTAGCGTTTGAGAAAATTTTGATTCTTTACTATGTGTAAATTGGTTCTTGCGCTCTCGGTTAAATTTAGAAAATGTACGATTGTGTGTGTTGGTTCTATCTTGGAGACTTAAGTTGTAGTGTGGCTTGTTTGTTTGATGTGGTGTTTAGATTGGGAACAGAATCATAAGGAAGATGATGCATGTCCCAGTGCTATCTTAATCTCTTGTGTCTATTTAACATCTTGATCGTAAAGAGATGTTTCTCGATTTAAATCTGTGAAATGGTGGATCTTTGTCAACATCTTGCTAATATTCGGTTTTGCTATTTGTATCAGTTGCAATTAATCCACGATGATTCTTGTGATGTTTTGTTTTTGATATTGCCTTAGCTTTGTATCTTGTCTTTGAATTTCAAGCCTTTATGGTAATGTAATCTCTTGTCAAGCTGACTTTGTAGTGTGGCTTGTGTGGTGTAGATTGGGAACAGAATCATAAGGAAGAGGATACATGTGCGTGTGGAGCACGTGCAGCAGTCAAGGTGTGCCGAAGAGTTTAAACTAAGGAAGAAGAAGAACGATGAGCTCAAGGCTGCAGCCAAAGCCAGAGGAGAGACAATCAGCACCAAGAGACAGCCTAAAGGTCCCAAACCGGGTTTCATGGTCGAAGGTATGACATTGGAGACTGTCACTCCCATCCCTTACGATGTCGTCAACGATCTCAAGGGCGGCTACTAGGTTTCCTTTTTCCCATTCTCTCTACTCAGAAGTTTTGTTGCAGTTACTTTGTTATTTCGAGCTTCTCCTTCATATTAATTTTCGTACCGAACAGTGTCTTGGAGAAAGACTGTATAATCGACATTTCAGACCAGTTTTTACAAGTTGTCATAATTTTTCCTATTCTTTTCGTTGGTTTGTGAAATCATTTATCTCGGAAACTTGAATCCATATTCCAGAGTTTCCCAACTCAGTGGATTTCAAATATGCGGAAACAAATCCATTTTCTTTTTTTGTTGTTCTTACTTGAATCTTCCACTGCCTCTTTTAACCTCAACTTTAATCCATAAAACCCTTCTTAGTAGTAGAAGTTGATAATATTTTGGCTTGGAACCTCAAACATATAAATATATTTCAGGGGACATTAAAATTAAGCAAAAAAAAAAACATTAGTTTTAGTGGGTAAAGAAATGTTTAAGGTCGTGTGTGTGTGGCAAGTTTAAGTCGTTGATACCTGAAAAACTTTCCATATAAGAGAAAAAATACTTATCTTTGGAGAAAGCCATCGGGTAACTTCTTGCCAATCTTCTCGCCATCGGGAGAACTTGGGACTTGGGAGCAGCTAAAAGAGCCCAGGACAAAACAGTAAGAACATTAAAATCCTTCGGTAAAATTTTTTTATTTTTTTTCACTTGGGTCTTTTTTTCTATTATATTTTTTTCTGAAATTTTTTATGAATATAGAGCCCACGCCTTTTTTGGCCTATCCTAGGATGGGGTATGGGTGCCATCAAACTATGTCTTATGCTCCACACAGTCCGGTTCTATGCATGTGCTAGAGGTGCATTTGCATAGGTTCATATACTTTTTTACAAATTGTGGTTAGATTTTAAAGTTTTTAAAAAAATATTTTAGACCTTTTTCTTCCAATTCTACTTATTATATTTATAAAAGTGGAATATCAATGAAAATTTGGACACGAGTGAGCACTTTAAGGGATATGATCAACATACTAGTCAAGTGGGTATGAGACAATTCCAAGAATTAGTAGTGGACTGTAATCTCACGGATCTCACTCATGTTGGCACTCTATTTACGTGGTGGAACAAGCGGCAGTGTAATTCGATTGGGAAGAAACTTGACCGAGCACCAATAAATGGGGATTGGTTAAATGCATATCCTCACTCTTATGCAACGTTCGAGGCAGGTGAAGTTTCGGATCATGCAAGATGTTTAGTCTGCCTCTCTCAGGAGGACTCGACGGCCATAAAACCCTTTAAGTTTTTCAACTATTTAGTTGACCATGCTCTGCTTCTGCCCACTATAGCACGGATTTGGGGTGCAGAACCGCCACTATTCCCTCCCCAAATGGCCCTGTCTAAGTTTCTTAAACAGTTAAAGTCCCTAAAACATGACTTACATGCACTTAACCGAACTCAGTATGGCGACTTATCACGTCGTACCAAAGACGCGTATTAGGAGCTCTGCTCTCTTCAAAATGAGGTATTGTAGTATCCAACAAAAGATACAATGAAATTTGCCTCAGAGGCTTCTGACAGATGGCATCACTTGGCACATGTAGAAGAGAGGTTTTATAGGCAGAAATCTTGTGTGAAATGGCTCACGGTTGGTGATCACAACACGGGAGCTTTCCATCGAGCCGCAGCAGGTTAAAATGCTCATAACTCTATTAAGATGCTAGAAACTGATCAAGGTGGGGGTGGTTACTACTTTACATGAAATAAAGCAAGTAACAGTCACTTACTGTCAGAGGTTCCTCCAAACTTAGGATCCGGATACAGTGGAAGTCTCACAGGACTATCTTCAGGACCTTCTCAGCTACCATAGCTCTGGCACTGGAACAGCTGAATTGGTGGCCCCTGTCACGGCTTTGGAAGTTACATCAGCCCTAAATTCTCTCCCGAATGACAAAGTACCAGACCCTGATGGGTTCACAAAGGAGTTATATGTCTCGGCCTGGTCTGTTGTAGGCAAGGATTTCATCACAGCAGTCCAATCCTTCTTTATGTTTGGCCTCCTGCCAACTGAGGTCAATGCTACAATTTTATCCTTATTACCGAAATCTGAAGAGGCTAAAAATATGAAGGATTATAGGCCTATAACGTGCTGCAATCTTCTCTATAAAGTCATATCCAAGTTACTTGCTAAAAGGCTGAAAACAATATTACCAGAGGCTATTGAAGCAAATTAAAGTGCATTTATCAAAGGTCATCTACTGCTTGAGAATGTGTTATTGGCTTCCGAGTTGGTTAATGGGTATCATAAGCCCTCACAGTCAGTCAGATGTGCCATTAAGTTTGACATTACAAAAGCTTTTGACATTGTCAAATGGTCATTCATTAGAGATGTTTTGCAGGCAATGGGGCTTTCAGAGTTGTTTATCCATTGGGTATATACATGCATCTCGACAACTAGCTTCTTTGTGGCAGTGAATGGGGACTTGGAAGGCTTTTTTACTAGTGCTCGTGGGATCATGCAAGGTTGCTCGTTGTCTCTCTATTTGTATGTCATCCTCAATAACGTTCTCTTAAAGATGTTAAACAAGGCGGCAGAGAATGTGGACTTCAGCTATCACCCGAAAATGTCAAGAGGTGAACCTCACTCATCTAAGTTTTGCAGATGATATACTGGTATTCACATATGGGTCTCCTGGTTCACTCAAGGGGGTTAATGCTATATTTAGAGAGTTTTCTCTCATCTCGGGACTGCATATCAACGCGTCAAAATCTTCCATCTATGTGGCAGGGTAAGGTGATCCCCCAACTCCACACAATAATCAATGAAATGGGAATATCAGTAGGGACCCTGCCCATTCGCTATTTAGGGCTACCATTGACGACAAAGGCTCTGAGCAATGTGGACTATGAGCCTCTTATGGATAAAGTCTGCAGTAGGTTCTTGTCATGGGCGCATAGCCCTCTCTCCTATGCATGACGACTTCAATTATTCAGGTCTGTCATCACAAGTATTATCAACTTTTGGTGCTCTGCTTACATTCTTCCAAATAAGTGTTTGGACAAGATAGAAAGCATGTGCAACGCGTTCCTCTGGTCGGGCTCACCAAATTATACACATAAAGCAAAGGTCTCATGGGAAGATATATGTTGCCTCAAGTCGGAGGGGGGACTAGGCTTGCGTAGACTTAGGGATTCCTCAAGAGTTTTTGCATTGAGCTTGATTTGGCAAATCTTCTCTCTATCAGGCTCGCTTTGGGTAGCTTGGATCTATCATTATCTGCTTAGAGACACATCTTTCTGGGCAGTACGGCAGGGTAACAAAGGATCATGGGTATGGCGAAAATTATTGAAACTGAGAGAGCAGGCGTACCCATTCCTTCGGGTTGATATCAAAGATGGCCATTCAGTTTTTTCCTGGTTTGACGACTGGCTGGAACAGGGTAAGCTGATTGATGTTACAGGTTTGGTAGGAACGCGTATCCTTGGCATCCCGATAAATGCTAAGGTAGCAGATGCAGCGAATGAATTAGAATGGGTCATCCGAGGGCGTAGGGGGAGACACTATGGGCCGATGTATGCGAAGATTCTATCTAAGCAGTTTCTCATCATCTCTGAGGGGAAGGACATTGCTTTGTGGAGACATGAGGAGGGGATCTATAAACCTATTTTCTCTGCCTCAAACACCTGGAAGCATATCAGAGTACGTAGGGCACCTGTGAGTTGGCACAAAATTGTCTGGTTTTCCGAGGGGGTGCCACAACAATCATTTTTGGTCTAGCTTATGATACGGAACCGTCTATCCACAGGAGAGCGTATGAGAGACTGAGGCTTGACGTAAACTTGTATATTTTGCGGGGAGCCGGATGAAACGCGGGATCATCTGTTCTTTGCATGCCATATTCATTCATGGTTTGGCTGTCATTGGTCGGGACGCTGATGGATAAAAATGTCACGCCGAGCTGGCCATATACATTGGATCATCTTTTTCAAGTAAGTTACTCTCCTGATCTTATATTGATGAAGATGGCATTTCAAGCTTCTATATATTTTCTCTGGCGTGAGCGTTACTCGCAGAGACATGGGGGTCAATGGATTATGCACCAGCAGTTGTCACAGACTATAGACAAGGCTATTCGGAATTGCATCAGTTCTCTTCGATATCAGTATCCGCATAAGCTATAAGGACTCAAGAGAAGATGCTTTGAAGTAGGTCAACAATAGTCAAAGGGAACGCTAAGTGCTAGAATTCCAATTCTTTCATTTTTCCATTTATACCACACATTTAAATGAACATTCTTTTAAGCATTTATCAATAAATTTGATATTTCATCAAAAAGTGGAATATTGCACATGACCCATTAAATTTATGAGTCGGGCCTGGCTCCAAGGGTGTTGAATCTCATGATCACTTGTTTTTTTAGTGCGAATTCTTCTTTGCAATCTGGACGGCTTTTGCTGGAAATCTCGTAAGCAACCTGCCAAGTCCTGGGCTATCTCACGCAAGTGCAATCAGGCCCTCAGATACAAGTTACTATCGTCTTCAAGGCGTTGCTCCAAGTCATTCTTTATGCGCTGTGGCGAGAGAGAAATGCTTGTATCTTCACACGCATGCTTCTGTAGTGGCGATTAAGTCTTCACACTAGTACAAATTATTAATACAGCCACGTCATAGACACGGATTTTCTATGAGTAGCTTGAAAAAGTCACAAATTGGTTTTTCCATGGCTATAGATTCGTCACCAATTTCTTCTGTAACTATTTTGGCCTTCCCGTAGCATTTTTGTGGCTTTTTCGTGGTTTTTACTAGTGTTAACGGATCAGACAATGCATAACCGGTTACTCTCATTCCTGGCAACGAGTCTTTCCTCCTCTTCTCTCCTTCAATTTTATTTTGGTTGTATCTTTTTTCTTATATAAAACATTGGGTTTGAATAGTAACACAGTACAGATGAGGACAATTATAGATCATTTTAAAAGCCGAACAATCTGCATTAATTCCCCATTCACCACTTAAATGCAGAAGAAAAATTTGATAATAAAAAAATTAATGTTCTGCATGCAGGATAATTAATGCATAAATTTTTTGATATGCACTAAGAAATAGGAAAGTTGTTGAAGAGTAGAGGGACGCTTGCAGAATTTTTTTTTTTCATTTTTCTATAACTTTAAATTAGTTATAAATGCTAGATTTTTAATTTATTCCCCACTTCTATATTTGACAACCAAATTCATATATCCAAAATTTTCTCTAAAATATTTTAGATATGTTATATATATTTTTTTCTTTATTTTGTGCAATATTTTTGAATTAATTAATTATTTTATAAATAATTAAATATTAATAAATATAACAATCTTTATACTTAAAAAGGATAATATTGTTTTATGTAATTTGTTTGCAATCACTATTTAGTATTATGCATGTTGATTTTTTATAAATATATTTAATTATCGTTATACATATAATTACAAACATATAATTCAAAAATTAAAACTTATTAACTGGTATAAATTATTAGAATAAATTTATAGATATTACTTTATAAATTATATTTTAATTGTAAATATGTATAGGACTAACTAACCCGAGAATGAGATTTTATGGCAAATATGAGAAAAATAGTCTATATTAACTTTTATTTTAAAAATTTATATATATGTTGTAATGATTTTTTATAATGTTTAAATTTTAAACATATTTATTCTCATAATTATATTTATTTTACTTATATTGCAAATAAATATAGACAAATGAAATTACTTTGTAATAAATTTTATTTTTAATTTTTTTTATTTATTTTGTAATCGAATTTAATTGTTTGATATTATTTAAAATTCAAATGTATTATTTATTGCGTTTATATGTATTTTTTTTTACTTTTTAAATATTTGATTTACATCATTTTATATTGTTGAACTATTTAATATAATATAATTATTTAGATCTGAATTTTTTCTTGATCTATATTTGTTCTGTTTGATCTGCATTTTTTGATGGGTGGTTTGCAAAAATGACTCAAGAATTGAGGTCTATTGCAAATCTAACCCATCAAATTTTCCATTTCAACATTAACCACTTTCTCTCCAAACCATCCTTCTCACTTTCAAATATTTACGAAATTGCCATTGATTTAAATTAATTTCTTTAATTTTTAGAAATCCAATTGACCAAATAATTCTCATCTTCCTCACTTATTCACGAAAATGCCATCATCATCAATTCACCCAACCACCGTTTTCAACCAATTTGAAGCTTTAATTGCACCAAAAACCCATTTTTTAGCTTGAAAAGATGCTAAAAACAAGTGATAAATCATTTTGAGTCAAATTTCGTGTTTCCAGATCTGGGCTGCGAAAGTAGATTTCATCTCACCTGGAGAAGTCTACTAAGTCAACGCAAAGGTTAGTTTTGCAATTGACTGTGTGAACAAAGTAGACTTCTCCAAGTTAGATGAAGTCTACTCCATTTCCTTTGAGAACAAAAAAAAATGGAGTAGACTTCTCGAGTGACTTCTTTAAAGGCAGGTCATTTTTGCAATTGACTAAACTTTGACTTTTTGGAGTAGACTTCTCCGAGATAGTAGACTTCTCCAAGAAGTCTACTCCTAAAAATAGACTTCATACAGGTCACTTTTGCAATTGACCAATCTTTGACTCTTTGTAGTAGACAGCTGGAGAAGTCTACCCCAAAACTAACCCATAGTAGACTTCTCCAGGGTTCAAGAAGTCTATTCCAAAAGTCAAACTTGGTCAATTGCAAAAGTGACATGTATGAAGTCTACTTTTGGAGGAGAAGTCTACTTAGCTTTTGCCAATTGCAAAACTGACCTCAGAGAAGTCTACTTTTTCGAGTAGACTTCTTAAGAGAAGTCTACTTTTCTTGACGAAGTCTACTATTAGTAGACTTCATTAACCATCTTAGAAGTCTACTTTCCATATTTAAAAAAAAAACGCTTTTTATCAAATATATAATGAATTTTTAAGATTTTCTTGGTCATGAGCTTGTGTTAGTAAGTGTTCTTGCCTCTATATCAGTTATACGTTTTTATAGTTTATAGGGATTGTGGAATCAGGTTTTGTGTTTTACAAGGTACTTAGCTTATTAGTCGTAGACTTCTCCAAGAAGTCTACTTAGTAGACTTCTCCGGACTTCAGATGAAGTCTACTTCTTTAATTTCTTTATAAAATTCTTTAATCTGTAGTTTATGAAAAATAAAAATTATTTTTTGACTCTTGAGTTTGTGTTATTTATTAGTCTTTTTTATGTATGAGTTTTACATGTTTGTTTCTTATAATTGAGCTTTAATTAATTTTTTTGTGTTATTAGGTATTTAGCTTATTAGTAGTAGACTTCTCCAAGAAGTAAATAGACTTCTACTTAGTAGACTTCTACTGAAGTTTAGAAGTCTACCTTTTCAATTTTTTTTAATAATATTCATTTATCTGTAATTTATGTTAAATAAAAATTATTTTTTGACTCTTGAGTTTGTGTTATTAATTGGTATTCCTTATGTATGAATTTTACATGTTTGTTTCTTATAATTGAGCTTTAATTAATTTTTTTTGTTATTAGGTATTTAGCTTATTAGTAGTAGACTTCTCCAAGAAGTAAGTAAACTTCTAATGAAGTTTAGAAGTCTCCTTTTTCAATTTTTTTAATAAAATTCATTTATCTGTAATTTATGTTAAATAAAAATTATTTTTTAACTCTTGAGTTTATGTTATTTATTGGTATTGCTTATGTATGAGTTTTACATGTTTGTTTCTTATAATTGAGCTTTAATTAATTTTCTTCTTTTATTAGGTATTTAGCTTATTAGTAGTAGACTTCTCCAAGAAGTAAGTAGACTTCTAATGAAGTTTAGAAGTCTACTTTTCAATTTTTTTAATAAAATTCATTTATCTGTAATTTATGTTAAATAAAAATTACTTTTTAACTCTTGAGTTTGTGTTATTTATTGGTATTGCTTATGTATGAGTTTTACATGTTTGTTTCTTATAATTGAGCTGTAATTATTTTTCTTCTTTTATTAGGTATTTAGCTTATTAGTAGTAGACTTCTAATGAAGTGTAAAAGTTTACTTTTTCAATTTGTTAAAATTCCCGCCCAATTTATTAAAGTTCCCACCTTTTAAAGATGGTGATGACTGAGTAAGATGTCAAGGAATAACTATGGTGATAAGTGAATAAGGTGTCAAGAAAAAAGTCTGAGTAAGAAGTCTACTAATGAAGACTATTGGAGAAGTATACTGGAAAAGCCTGAGTAAGAAGTTTAAATACTTTTGTTTCAGTTTAAGTACTTTTGTTTCAGTTTGATTGTAAGAACCTCTTTTAAGACTTTAAGTACTCATTTCTCTCTATTTGTGTTTTCAAAATTGGGTTTTCTAATGGTTTTTTTTACTCTTTTGTGATCTTAGATATTTTCTTTTGCTGTCTTATCTCTGGAGTTTAGTTTATCAAAAGTTTACACTTTTTATTAAAAATATGTAAATGAGTTAAATTATCGAGAGAAGTCTACTCGAGAAGTCTACTCAAGAAGTCTACTATGTAGTATAAGTCTATTCTAGAGAAGTCTACTTTAGAAGTCTACTCGAGAAGTCTACTAGAGAAGTCTACTATGTAGTATAAATCTATTCGAGAGAAGTCTACTTTGGAAGTCTACGCGAGAAGTTTACTCGAAAAGTCTACTATAAAATCAAAACTTAAGTCTTTCTTGGAGATTTCTACAATCTAAAGAGTTAATATGTTGACAAAAATGTAGCTCATATTAAAACAAAATCATTTATTATTAGCTTTGTCTTATTACCAAAAATGAACTTAGATCCAACAACAATGAGATATAAAAAATTACATTCAAAACGTTTAACATTATCAATTAAAAAATACTGTAAAAGACTCTTCTGATTGGAGTCCTGCTTCATGTAACCGATTGCTTCTTGATGGAATCATCTGAAAAAAATTTAGAAAATCAATTGCAAATAATTTAATTAAGCGCAGTGAGTACAAAACTAAAATTAAACATAAATTTCCACCTTATTTTAGGCACAAAATCTTGAAGCAGCTTCATTCTTTCTCCCATTTTCTCAGTCTGAACCTAATCCAACATTAAAAAAATAATCAAACCCAAATTATAATTAAAATACAGTTAGCATAACTAATGAACATTTAAATTTTAATTACTGAAAACTGAGAAATACTCAAAACTGAAGATAAGATAGTAGTACCTTTGAATCTTTGATTGTGAGAAAGAGAGAAGAAAAAAATAATACCTGCAATTTCAGATCTGCAACCAAATCTACCAAATTTATACAATAATAAGTTTAGATCTGCAACAATAAACCCAAATCTACAATAATAATTTAAAATCTGTAATAATAAGCTCAAATTTGTAATATGAACACAAAGCATAGAAAAGAGGAACACAAAAGCACATATTTTCTTACCACTACCATAACCAGCAAGTGAGAGAAAATTGAAGGTGAGATAGATATGATAGAGATGAGAATGACAACAAGAAATAAAGGAGAATAGATTCATGGCCAGAGAAGAGGGAGAGGAGAGGAGGCGTTATTTTAGACAAAGAGAGAGGCACTTTATTTTTAACACAGTTAGGTTGAACTCACTTTATATATTTAGGAAAATTTTCGAGAGAAGTCTACTCGAGAAGTCTGCTAAAGAAGTCTGCTATGACTAATAAGTCTATTTGAGAGAAGTCTACTTTAGAAGTCTACTCGAGAAGTCTACTATGTAATATAAGTGTACTCGAGAGAAGTCTATTTTAGAAGTCTACTCGAGAAGTCTACTTAACCAGTAATATTGAGTTCCCGCCCAATTTGTTAAAGTTCCCGCCCAATTTGTTAAATAATTTCGATTTCCCGCTGTATTTTATGAAGTCTACTCGAGAAGTCTACTATTGAAGTCGACTGTGTAGTATAATTCTATTCGAGAGAAGTCTACTGGCGAAGTCTACTCAAGAAGTCTACTTACCCTAAACCCTAAATAAAATATTGTTGATTAAAACTTATATCAAAACATTAATTTACTTAACATATTGATAACAGGATTTTGCTAACAATTACTCAATCCTACTACACATGTCATTGTAGTATTTGAGGATCAATCCATATGGGTTGTTGTGACAAAAGGAATTCATAAAACTTCTTAATCTAAGCAAGTCTAGTGAAGGTTTTGGTAAGTGATTAGTAACATTAAACAAAGGGGAAAGACAAGCTATAATTTAAGATAATTGAAACACAAAAACAGAGTTTTTAAAAGGCTTTTGCAATTTGATGAAAGATGAATCCAAGGTTATGGTATTGATTTTCAGATGCTTAAAAGTGTAATCAATGATGCCATTCTACTCATAAAAATGCTAATCCCCAAGCTTAGAACTTCAAGAATAGATTAAACCACTTTCATGGACTTAATCCTTTCATCACATCTTTAATCAAGAACAAACTTTCATTTGTGATCAAAGATGCAACAAACATAAAGATTCAGTTCTAATATGCTAATAAACACCTTACAAAACCACTTTCGTGAGCTAAGTATGTAAATCTCTTGCTTAAATGATCTGGGAATTTTACAAATCTTTTGGATGAGAAAATTCCCTAGAAATCAAATTCAACATGATCAAGGTTGAAATTAGCATTAAGAACATTAAGCAAGAAGAGATATGGAAGAATCAACTCTTAGGCATCAAGATTAACACCCTAGATCTAACCAACCTTAGATTCTAAAGAACTACTCACAACTCATGATCAAACCGATTAAAACTTGTAAAAACTTGATAATAAGCATTAGAAAGAGTAGAGAGAAGAGATTAGAGAAGAAGAACTCTTGAATTGAAGTTTTTGATCCAAAGGTCTTACAGAAATAATCACCAAAATACAGAGAGAGTTTTGGAAAAGTTTAGAAATAAAAAGTCAACTTCCTTATAATGATCAACAGTGTATTTTCGTCTTAAGTAAGCAAATTCGTGGGCTCAATATCGGTGTGATCACACCGATACATCAGACCGATATGTGTATTGGTGTGATCACACCGATACAGCACACCGATACAGCACACCGATACTGCTTTCTTCATGAGATCGATCGATCTGTAGTAAAATGGCCATATCTCTTGAACGGCTAGACTGTTTGACTTTAAACTACCACCAAACGAAAGCAAACTCAAATATCTATGACTTTCATGAAGACCGCCGAGGCTAAATCGGAGTTGAAACTCTTCATCCGGCTCGATCTTTACTCATGTAGTGGTTTTGTGCTTCAAGTCCATTTTGCCCAACTTCTTTTGGTACACTTTAGTTTCATGCCATCCTCCAAGCAATGCTTAACCTCCATAATCTGTAAAGTCTTCCAATGTACCCAAAAACACTCCAAAATGCAACAAATATGCAATAACCTAGGCTAAGACTCACTAACTCTAAAATGGATGCAAACTAGACTATATGGACAAGTTATATACATGAAACAATGCAAATGCTTTACTAAATGAATGTTAAAATGATGTAAATATGCTAATTATCAACTCCTCCAAACCTGCCTTTTGCTTGCCCTCAAGCAAATAAATATGACAAATCCAAGAGAGATGTGTGAAAGTGGGAGCTCAAATCCAAAAATGCCAACAAGAGAGATCATGCCATTGTCCAAGTTAATAATTCTAGGATGCATATCGAGTTTGTTCTACTTTAAAAATCTTAGCCACACTCATCACAAACATGAATTGAATTCAAGTCTAGCCTACACAAGCCTTCCTATCCTTCATTCCTTTAACATTCATTCAATTTGTAACCATGGATCATGATTATGCACTGCAAGTGAACTCATTTGGCTAATGGAAATGGTTATGAGATAAAAAATGATCTCATTCATGTGGGTTTTTTCATTGCAAGGGATCTCTCAAGAAAGAATGAACTTTGGCAAAATGCTAAGGGTAAAGAACAACTTGTGCATACAAGGACAAACTTCCATCTACCCAAGTACCAATTGCAATTTTAACCCTTATCTCTAAACCCAACAAAATCTCTCATATTCTACCCTTTTCTTAAGGCATTTGCCTTCTTGACCCACACAATCTCCTCATATTCACTTCCATTTAAACTCTTAGGAGAAACATTTCTTCAATTTTTGTTAAACAAATGGTTTTGACTTTTTACTCTCACTACTTAGCTCTCATTTTACATTCTAGGTAAGCCAATATAATCATCCTTCAGATGCTCTTGCCATTTTGGCTTCTTTTCATTTCTTCAACTTAGAGGCTTACCAAACATTTATTCTTAGAGCTATTTTTCAAACTTTCTTTGCCAACCAATCCAAAATTGTTTCCCCTTATACCTTCTCCAAATCTTTTCTTCTTTTCCATTTTTTTTTTTCTTTTTTTAGACAACAACTCAAGCCCCTTCTTAAGCTAACCAATCTAGCTTATGTCTAGCCCAATGATGTGTGAGCTAGTTCTACATGGAAGACTCTCCTTGTCGTGCTAAACCCAACACTTTTTGGTAAGTTCATTCGAAAATTAGGCCTCATAACACACACTAGAGATTTTTGGCTTGAAAGAAGGTTTGGTTAGGGGTGTGGTAAGCTACTTGGGATAACAAGAGAGTGGTAGAAAGGAAGAAGACATCCCAAATATGTATATGGTATCCATGAGTCACTTACCAATGTATAAACATGATAATTGCAATTCAATATTAATGGTTCTTATAAATAGGAATGAGTTCAATTCACAACAAGCTTCAACCAAATCATGAAAATCAAGACATGAATTCCAAGTGTGGTGCTATCTTAACTTCAAACTCATTTGAATGCATCAAACAATTATGAACGTGGGCAATGGTTTCATCTCAAAAATCAATATTTTACAAGGAAAACTTATCATTGCTCCCTATGCAATATGAATGAAAGCTTACATGAAATTCAACTAGACTTAATCCTAAAATGCAAATACAACTTCTGAATGCTTCTTTTTTGGTAAATTTTCAAAATTTTCAAAAATTTCGATTTTTTTGTGTTTTTCTATGCCTTAGATGAATACATGAAGACTCAAATATGCAAAAGAGAAAATAAGAAACACAAAACATAAAGTCAAATCTCTCAACCTCTCCCCCAAACTTAAATTACACAGTCCCTTGTGTAATAAAAGTTCAAGAGAGACTCAACCAATATGACAAAAATAATGAAACACGAAGCTAAATGATATGTACAATGGAGGATTAAGTGTTACCTCTAGAATGGTATGGAGGAGGAGGAGGACGAACCTTGTTGTTGAGTGAATGTAGGACGAAATTGATTAAAGAATCTGAATGAGCACAAGATTTCGGAGCAATAGCACATTTTTTTTATTCATATCGGTCTGTCCATACCGATACACCCCACCGATACGCGTATCGGTTGGGGCAGACCGATATGCTAGCCCGATACGTATATCGGTGTGGCCTCACCGATATGGCATACCGATATGCGTATCGGTGTGGTCACACCGATACGTTACACCGATATGCATCAACATCTTTTCTTCAAACTTTTTGGCACTTAAGTCTTTTCTTCTTCACACGAACCTGTTGATAAAAAACACTCAAAAACACTCAAAAACACATATAGACAAGAATATATACAATGATAAACATGAGATTGCCTCCCAAGTGCGCTTCTTTAACGTCACTAAGCTTGAATTTTCAAACCCTTAGTCTTGTGGAGGATCTTGGAGTTGAAAAGAAGTTCCTTCTCCTTTCTTGATGAACATGGTGTTTGCTCCAGTGTGTAACAACTTCTTCTTCTTTTTAGACCTAGTTCTTGCCCTCTTTGGTGTCTCAACTATAGGTTCCAGCATCTTGTTTTCATCAAACATAGCAAGTAGGCACTCACCATCAAAGCCTAATCCATCATACTCATTTTGGTCAAAAGTATCATCTTCTTTCAGCATCACAGAAGTGAATCTCATCAGCTGACCCTTTGTATATGGTGGTTCTTCATCAGTTTTCATAGTAGCACATGTGATTGTGCCACAAAAACCCAAGGTAGAAGGCTTCATAGGATAGAAGACCTTATCATTCACACTCTTTAAAATGACCCTCTTGTTGGTGAAATCAAGGCTTACACCAACTGTGTTAAGAAAGGGAGTTCCTAAGAGAAGAGGTAGCTTGGCTGTTTGAACCATGTCCATGACTATGAAGTCAGTTGGGACTAGACACTCACCAACCTTCAATGGATAATCTTCAACAAGGTCTAGTGGTTGCCTTGAAGAAGCATCAACAAAGGTGATAGGTGATGGATATTTCTTCATGTTTGTAATCCCAAGCCTCTTAAACATTTCAAGGGTCATCACATTGACACTTGATCCAGAATCACACAAAGCTTCATCATTCTTCAAATCTCCAAGAGAGCAAGAAATCAAAAAATTTCCGGGATTACCAAGCTTTTAAATAGTCTTAGGCTCATCTCTTGTTGTGCTTGGTGGATCAAAGCTTTCCATTAGCTCTAATATTTTATTAGCGCATCATGAAGGCAATTTGACGCATCTAATTATGTAACAAGTACATGAATAAGTCTGTAAAACTCGCACAACGCATTGCAAATGATGCGCCGTCTCCAACTTATATATGTAGAGCTATCCGACAATAATATACTCTATTGTTTTAGTTCTCGTTAGTATTTTTAAGTTTATCACTACTTTCCCATTAATAGACATTTTAAGCTCGGGGGCTACCAGTTTTATCACTACTTTTCCATCAATAGAGATTTTAAGCTTTGCTCGTTCTAGCGAGTTCTTCAATTTCTCGAAAAATTCTTAAATTTTACAAGTGGAGAAAACTGCTAAAAAGCCATTTAAATCATGAACTTTCAAAATTTGGTCATTTAATTCACGAACTTTCAAATTTCGGCCATTTAAAACATATACTTTGATAGAGACAAATTAAATAACAGACTTTTTAGTTGACTACGTTTTAAATCACAAACTTCTGTTGACTGGGCCATTTTAGGCATACCGTTATCTCGACTAACAGACGGATTTAACCTCGTCTAATCGGTCTGTTAGTTGAGATAACGGTATGCCTAAAATGGCTCAGTCAACAGAAGTTTGTGATTTAAAACGTAGTCAACCAAAAAGTTTATGATTTAATTTGTCTCCGTCAAAGTCTATGCTTTAAATGGCCGAAATTTGAAAGTTGGTGATTTAAATGACTTTTTTCCCGTTCTATATTTACCTACTTGAATCATTTAATAAAACCATGAGAAACTTATTGATTTTCATCTTCTTCACCTCTTGCATTGGAGAAACTCAGGTGGTAATTTTCAAAACTTTTCTTCTCGTACAGTGGAAAAAATTGATGCAACCTTCTCCTCTTATTCTGAAATAAGTTGACACAATGATGATCTACGGTATCTTCGCATCTAATTGCGGCTAGAACTTTCTCAACCTCTTTAACAATTTGCTTGATAAAATCAGCTTCGGAACTGCCAAATATTATTACTTAATTAATTAATGGATATCTTGTAAACCTATTTTTTTTTTCAAATAAAAACACTCCAAGTGACAAAAAAAAAAACAGGAAAGCAACCACAAGATGAGAAATCAATGAAAGAAAGAAGTAGAAGATATTAGAGACGAAAACATTTTTTCACGTTATATTTTTTTGCATCACTATGAGTATGATCATATGTTAACATAAACTCAAAATAAGACATTGATGTATCATTCTTAATTGAGCTCCACACATCTCTTTGGATCAACTAGCGTGATATTACCTCTGTCCTCTGCGTGTTTCTTAAACACGAGAGTTCGGTTCCTCCTCTCCACAATGGTTGAGAAAAGGGCGAAAAACCACGTTAACAGGAAAAAAGAAAAGAAAAAAAACTACAAGAGTTAATCTGTCAGAAAGCCATCGGTAAAGTCCATTTCCGATGAATTTCTAACGGTTTTCTCCGTAAAAAAACAAACTGATTTTTTTTTGGTAATGATTAGTATTTAAATGTGATACACACATTGGAAGATATTATATATATATAAGATAGCCTAATATGACTAAAAATCACTTGAAAGTCGCATCATATTTTTGATCTAAAGCATTCGTGTTCCGAACTTCGGATCCTAACAGTGATGCCAATTGTCTTGTTGACCAAAAACAAATGGTTATTCGTCTAATCATGTAATATACTAATATTTCAAAATCAAAATGTGGTAAAAACAAATTTAGAAAACCCCTGCTATAAAATCTTCCGATGAAGATCAAGTAGCTCAAACCATAGTTACATCCGATTCATATGTTTTGTTTTTTTTTTATAATTAGAACCGAACCGTAATATGTAATTTCCTTTGGGGAAACTCTGTGTAACAAGTTGTTAGGTAGTTGACTATATTTTGCATTCTTCTATATATTACCATGAATTGCTATTACTCTTTTAATTATTTGTATTATTACGGTGCACACTCGGTCCTAATTAAAAAGACAAACAAATCAAAATAAAAAAAAAATAAACAGAAGAAACATTAGTTATGATACCTTTTGTCTCCCAGGGACAAACCCATCTTGTTGGAGATACACTCTAGGGCTTCCATCCACTCCTTGATCTGATCTCCTCGAGAAGCCTTTGCAAGTGCCCAGAACTTGTCACCAAACTCACCGGTTTGTCCTCTCACATCTCTTGCCCTAACGTTGTAGAAGATGGGTATGACTTGAAGCTTTCCTTTAACCACACGTTTCTTTATCTTCACAAGCTCATCCATGCACCAGCTCGACTCGGCATACCTGCGGGTTTATAGAATACCATGCATACGATCAATACAAACTCTTTGAAAAGATCAACCTGTAGAAGTCAAGAAAACTATTCAACTATGAATGAAGCATATATTGAATGAAGAATACATATATATGATAAGAGGTTATCCTCGCTCATAAGTCTTAACACTACCTGCTAGAGAAGATGACTAGCGCGATCTTGGACTCTTTGATCCTTACAAAGAGGCTTGTCATGTTCTTCCCCCTTTGCTCGTCTTTGTCTACGAAAAACAAGATTCCGTATCTCTCAAAGGCGTCAAGGAGGTGGCTGACGAAGCTGTAGCGCAATTGATCTCCTCGGAAACTGAGGAATAAGCGATGGGTTTTGGTGAGAGACGAAGCTTTCATCGTAGTGTTTTGACAGTTTGAGAGAAATGTTTTCTTGTGTGTGAATTATCTCTAAATGGTCTGCATGTATGACACTACTTATACACGGGCCCGGGCTTCCAATTTAAATACTTGGCGATGCTAATGGTTGGTGATTGGTGTTAGTATTTTCGGAATAAAAGAGCGTACGCACTACTTATAAGACTAGGTGTGATAAGTGAGTGGAAAAGTTCTCTTCTCGTTGTTTGTTTAGAAGATGGAAAAGTTCTCTTCTCATTTAGTCACTTCTTGATCCAATTGAATATTATAAATGCGAATCTGAAAGTGTAAGGAACACTCCTACGGAGGACGAGGGCAGACATGTACGGTTACGGTGGCACATGACCCAATTAAATATAGGGAAAATTGACTTGTATGACATTTTATGTGTTTTTATCTCATGTCACCTATATAATTTTTAATTTCATTCCATGGCATCCAAAAATATAAAAAGTAAACTAAAAACACTTTTGACACATATGGAATATGAAATTTCAAGAATTGAGTCATGGGAAATTGGTTTACAAAAAGGACAAGTTGGGCTATAAAACTGGTTACGAAGTTTCATGTGTATTTAATATAAAACTGGTGCTATTCTCCATCTTCTCAAAATGTATTTCAACTTGTTCTGTATCTAACGAGCATCGAAATTTGGAAACCTATTTTCGTATCAAACGAGCCACGTGAATTAAAGTTGACTGTTCATTAATTTGGACAAATCCCAGCGACCCAGGCAGCAATTACTAGTATTATTTACTCCCTCCGTTTTATAATAATTGTCATTTTGAGCTTATGTATCTGCAATGTAACTGGATGTATCTGGATGTGTTTTGAGTTTAATACATCAATATACATTGCAGATACATAAGCCCAAAACGACACTTATTATAAAACAGAGGGAGTAACTTTTATCTAGTTGTTATGCGCCGGCATGGGAAACTTTTCAAAAAACTACAGTGATATGATAATTAATGTTCTAAGAATATTTTTCTGTTTTTTTTCACGAAATTTGAATTATATTAATCCCAAAATATTTATTTTATTGAGATGATACCATTGATTTTACCCACTTTTTAGGATTAATATAAGAGATAATGTGAAAGCCTTCTTAGTGCAGTAGTTAACTAAACGATTCATTAATACTTCTATTATTGTTCATATACAGAGATATGAGTTTTGATTTCCAGAATATGCAATTTCTCCAGATCTTTTTTTTTTTTTGGACGAACATTGCATTAAAAGAAGAGTTTACAACTCCATTAACGGAGACGATACAAGCAGATAAACCAGATTTTGCCAACAGATCTGCCTTAGAGTTGGCGAGTCTCGGTATAAACTGGATAGAAACAACTGAAAAGGAAGACAAAATGAATCTAATATCCAATAGAAGACCGAGGATCTCGGTCGCCTGGCCACCAGAATTGAGAAGAAGAACCAGCTCTTGGCAATCTGAAAAACAGGTCAGGGAAGATATATCAAGAGCTCTCGCAGAAGCAAGAGCCATCTTGAAGGCAATAGTTTCAGATGCAAGAGCCGAAAATCCAACCTATACCACAGTGGAGAGAATCCGCCGACCAGGCAGCATCCGAATAACAGTGGAAGGTAGATGGAGAGNTTTCCAGTACGGCCCGAAGAAAACTCCATTCAATCCTATCGTACGCTTTGCTCATATCTGTTTTAACGGCCATCGAGCATCTTACTTTGGCCTCTGAGGTGCGAAGAAAGTGGAGTGTTTCATGCGTGATAAGAACGTTATCTGCAATAGCTCGGTGAGGAACAAAGGCAGATTAATGCTTAGTTATGAGATTTTCTAGCAATGGTTGGAGACGCTTCGTTAGAATCTTCGCTATAGTCTTGTAATGTACGCTACAAAGCGCTTTAGGGCGATAATCTGCCAATCTTTTTGCACCTTGTCCCTTGGGAATAAGCCTGATGTGCGTTTCATTGTAGCGGCGATGAATAGGTAGGGAGAGAGCGGATCTCCTTGACGGAGTCCCCTAGAAGGAGAGACATGGCCATGGGGAGCATTATTGATGAGGGAGGAGTATGAAACGGTCGAAACACATTCCATAACCCATGTAATCCACATCGCATGAAATCCCAGTCTTTCCAGTACGGCCCGAAGAAAACTCCATTCAATCCTATCGTACGCTTTGCTCATATCTGTTTTAACGGCCATCGAGCATCTTACTTTGGCCTCTGAGGTGCGAAGAAAGTGGAGTGTTTCATGCGTGATAAGAACGTTATCTGCAATAGCTCGGTGAGGAACAAAGGCAGATTAATGCTTAGTTATGAGATTTTCTAGCAATGGTTGGAGACGCTTCGTTAGAATCTTCGCTATAGTCTTGTAATGTACGCTACAAAGCGCTTTAGGGCGATAATCTGCCAATCTTTTTGCACCTTGTCCCTTGGGAATAAGCCTGATGTGCGTTTCATTGTAGCGGCGATGAATAGGTAGGGAGAGAGCGGATCTCCTTGACGGAGTCCCCTAGAAGGAGAGACATGGCCATGGGGAGCATTATTGATGAGGGAGGAGTATGAAACGGTCGAAACACATTCCATAACCCATGTAATCCACATCGCATGAAATCCCAGTCTTTCCAGTACGGCCCGAAGAAAACTCCATTCAATCCTATCGTACGCTTTGCTCATATCTGTTTTAACGGCCATCGAGCATCTTACTTTGGCCTCTGAGGTGCGAAGAAAGTGGAGTGTTTCATGCGTGATAAGAACGTTATCTGCAATAGCTCGGTGAGGAACAAAGGCAGATTAATGCTTAGTTATGAGATTTTCTAGCAATGGTTGGAGACGCTTCGTTAGAATCTTCGCTATAGTCTTGTAATGTACGCTACAAAGCGCTTTAGGGCGATAATCTGCCAATCTTTTTGCACCTTGTCCCTTGGGAATAAGCCTGATGTGCGTTTCATTGTAGCGGCGATGAATAGGTAGGGAGAGAGCGGATCTCCTTGACGGAGTCCCCTAGAAGGAGAGACATGGCCATGGGGAGCATTATTGATGAGGGAGGAGTATGAAACGGTCGAAACACATTCCATAACCCATGTAATCCACATCGCATGAAATCCCAGTCTTTCCAGTACGGCCCGAAGAAAACTCCATTCAATCCTATCGTACGCTTTGCTCATATCTGTTTTAACGGCCATCGAGCATCTTACTTTGGCCTCTGAGGTGCGAAGAAAGTGGAGTGTTTCATGCGTGATAAGAACGTTATCTGCAATAGCTCGGTGAGGAACAAAGGCAGATTAATGCTTAGTTATGAGATTTTCTAGCAATGGTTGGAGACGCTTCGTTAGAATCTTCGCTATAGTCTTGTAATGTACGCTACAAAGCGCTTTAGGGCGATAATCTGCCAATCTTTTTGCACCTTGTCCCTTGGGAATAAGCCTGATGTGCGTTTCATTGTAGCGGCGATGAATAGGTAGGGAGAGAGCGGATCTCCTTGACGGAGTCCCCTAGAAGGAGAGACATGGCCATGGGGAGCATTATTGATGAGGGAGGAGTATGAAACGGTCGAAACACATTCCATAACCCATGTAATCCACATCGCATGAAATCCCAGTCTTTCCAGTACGGCCCGAAGAAAACTCCATTCAATCCTATCGTACGCTTTGCTCATATCTGTTTTAACGGCCATCGAGCATCTTACTTTGGCCTCTGAGGTGCGAAGAAAGTGGAGTGTTTCATGCGTGATAAGAACGTTATCTGCAATAGCTCGGTGAGGAACAAAGGCAGATTAATGCTTAGTTATGAGATTTTCTAGCAATGGTTGGAGACGCTTCGTTAGAATCTTCGCTATAGTCTTGTAATGTACGCTACAAAGCGCTTTAGGGCGATAATCTGCCAATCTTTTTGCACCTTGTCCCTTGGGAATAAGCCTGATGTGCGTTTCATTGTAGCGGCGATGAATAGGTAGGGAGAGAGCGGATCTCCTTGACGGAGTCCCCTAGAAGGAGAGACATGGCCATGGGGAGCATTATTGATGAGGGAGGAGTATGAAACGGTCGAAACACATTCCATAACCCATGTAATCCACATCGCATGAAATCCCAGTCTTTCCAGTACGGCCCGAAGAAAACTCCATTCAATCATATCGTACGCTTTGCTCATATCTGTTTTAACGGCCATCGAGCATCTTACTTTGGCCTCTGAGGTGCGAAGAAAGTGGAGTGTTTCATGCGTGATAAGAACGTTATCTGCAATAGCTCGGTGAGGAACAAAGGCAGATTAATGCTTAGTTATGAGATTTTCTAGCAATGGTTGGAGACGCTTCGTTAGAATCTTCGCTATAGTCTTGTAATGTACGCTACAAAGCGCTTTAGGGCGATAATCTGCCAATCTTTTTGCACCTTGTCCCTTGGGAATAAGCCTGATGTGCGTTTCATTGTAGCGGCGATGAATAGGTAGGGAGAGAGCGGATCTCCTTGACGGAGTCCCCTAGAAGGAGAGACATGGCCATGGGGAGCATTATTGATGAGGGAGGAGTATGAAACGGTCGAAACACATTCCATAACCCATGTAATCCACATCGCATGAAATCCCAGTCTTTCCAGTACGGCCCGAAGAAAACTCCATTCAATCATATCGTACGCTTTGCTCATATCCTGTCTCTTATACACATCTAGATGTGTATAAGAGACAGGCTTTAGGGCGATAATCTGCCAATCTTTTTGCACCTTGTCCCTTGGGAATAAGCCTGATGTGCGTTTCATTGTAGCGGCGATGTAAGGAGCCTTCTAAGAAGAAAGACCTGACTTCCCGGTAAACATCAGCTGAGATGATATCCTAATAAGAGTGATAAAACCCAGCTGAGAAACTGTCTGGCCCTGGTGCCTTATCAAAATGAATAGAGAAGACTGCTTCTCTGATCTCCTTATCGCTTGTAATAGCAATGAGTGATTCATTCATTTGTTGAGTAATTTTAGGTGTAATGGCCTCGTTAACTATCGCAAGGTTGCTGTGATTTGTTGATGTGAACAGGGACTGATAATAATCTGAGATGGTACCTGCTATCTGATGATCTTCGAAAAAGGTGTTCCCATGTTCATCTTCTATCACTGCTAGAATATTTTGTGATTTTCTCCCTTTAGTGACAGCATGGAAGAAACTAGAGTTGCGATCTCCCTGTTGCAGCCATTGCACTCTACTCCTTTGTCTCCAAAACGCTTCTTCTTCTTGGTATTCTATGGTAAGTTGAGCCATAAGAGAACCTATTAGTACATGATTTGGAATAAGGGCCGAGAGAGCGTTCTCAAGAGCTTCTCTATTAGCAGCAATAGCTTGTGATTTGATGGCATTCTGCTCCTTTGTCCATTGGATTAGGCTACGACGACAACTACCAAGCTTTACAAAGATGGGGGTGGAGTGGGGGAGGAGTTATTCCAGGCATCCGCAATGATTGTTCTGGCCTCTGGTTTACCTCGGAGGCGTTTATCAAAACGGAACATTCCGCGTTTACGGGTTGTCGAAGGATCAAAAGTTGTAACCAATGGTCGATGATCCGATCCCTCAAAACGGAGATAGTTGCATCTACCTGCCGGGAAGCACTTTGACCAAGAGCTATTCGCCAAGGAACTGTCTAGTCGAGAGAATATAAAGTGTGAATGTCTCTGTCCTTGCCACGAAAGGCTGTTGCCTGAATGAGGTACATCCCATAATCCGTTTTGCGGTACAAAACTTCTGAACGAGATGAAGGAACCCTCGCATCTAGTAGGTCCTCCGACTTTTTCCAAATTATCGAATATTTCATTGAAGTCTCCCATAGAGAGCCAGGGTTCTTCACGGGATAGAGCAGCGTCAGAGATCTCGGTCCATACAGAGGCCTGATTCTCGACTTGGAGAGCTCCATAAACGAAGGAGATAAAGGACGAAACTTGTTGATAGGAGGCTTTTGTATCTATTATATTTTGATTGTTGGACAAGATTTCAATGGATACATTATCTGTCCAAAACAAGGCTAATCCACCACTCAGCCCTTGGGGAGGGACTGTGAATTGATTATGAAAACCCATCGATTGTGCAGTCTGAGAAACAAAAGGGTCTTCATTCTTTGTTTCCATTAGGAATATGATATTGGGAGAGATATCTGAATGGATCTCCCGAAGTCGGTGGACTGTCAAGTCGCTCCCTAGGCCCTGACAGTTCCAGCTCAGAGCGACTAAGGAAGAGGATTTGGTGGATGGTGAAAATCCACCTTTTTATTCTTTACCCCTGCAGCTTTCCTCTTAGTCCCGTGGGATACCTTTGTTTTATTAGTAGAAGGCCATGCGTTTTGGTCATCCCGGGGTTTCTTCATCGGAATGGTCTTGGCCTTGTGGCTAGCTCTTTTATTCAACATAGCCCCTTTAATGGGGCTAGACACAATTTTTGAAGCCAGGGAGGGTCTACCTACTTTCCTTTTACCTGCATCATTGCAGGCAAGAAGGGATATATCACTGTTCCACTGGGATTTCGAGCCGAAGTGAAGCCTTAACTCTAGGTGATGCCTCTTCAGAGGTTTGCTGAGAGTGGGCAGTTGGGCCTGTAGAAAGTATGTGACTTAGGGTTGGATGCAGAGGGGGAGTAGCTGAGAAAGATCCATCCACTCTGCCTCTTCCATTAACCAAGTTGTCTGACTATGTTCGCCCATGAACTGAACTTCGACTTCTTGTAATCTCCCAGAAGTGAAGCTTTGTCCGCCCGAGGGTAGATGAGAGGGAGACTGATCCCTCAAGGTTAGCCTTTCTTTGGCAGGTCGACGTGACCCTGAGAGACTGACACAAGACTCGGAATCCACCAAAGTCTTACACGCTCGATTCAAGACTTAGCCGCGAGATGGAGGCGATAGAGATGATGAAGTAACCGGTTTGTTGATTGAATCCACAACCAACGGTTTATGTTTCTAACTTCCAAGGGCTATTCCTCGCGAGGACAATCAGAAACAACATGAAACTTTAAGAGTTTGATTCCACAAACACTTAAAACTCGCAGGAACAAGATTGATTCAAAGATAGCTCTTTTGAAGCAACAAAGGGGTTTTTCTATTGATAAAAGGCGTGCCTACAATAGGTGAATGAAAAGAGCTTATATAATGCTCGACCTAAACATAAACTTAAGGTAAAATTTATGAAAAAAGAAAGCAATAAATGAGCAAATCGTGATATGATCTCCTTGGTCGATCTTCTAGCCGTTAGGCATTAAAGGTGATGCGGCTTGGCTGAAACTTGAGGAGAAAGTGACGCTTTCTAAGGCTTCATAGTCGCATGGACGTCTAGGATCTTCTATATGAGATGGAGGGTCGAGATCAGCTGGTGTAAATGGTCGTTGATCTTTTATTACTCCAAGTGTGAATGCTTCCGGATATGGAAAGTTTGTAAACAATGGGATCCGCCTGATCATGTGGGTGCTGGTGTATGGAACGTTGCTAGCTGACTCTCTTGGATGGTTGGATGTGTCTCTTGAATGCTCAGATGTCTCTCCTGATTGCCAAAGTCTCGTTTGTAACTCATTAAACTCGTGAGCTTCCAAATAAGGCAAGCTGAGACGCCTCTGGTTTAGAAGTTGAATACCTTTTAAACCATAATGAATTTCGGCATGAATCTAATTCTACGAGCTTCTCCTTTGAACCAAGATACCATAACAAGCTGGTTCGTAGCTTAGTTCCTTCTGGTTCGGTCGGAATCCTCCAATTAACGCACGTATATATCTGATTCGGGTAACTTAGGCATCACCTGTTTTGCAAGTTGGATAACTTTGTCATATGAGCTCGGCTTGATCTCATTCCACTTCGGCATGAGTCTCTGATGAGTCAGCTTTCTGTAATAACTTGACGTGTTGCTTGGTTCATCATGGTTTGGCAGGAATGACTCGATGAGTGATTGTAGGTCTACATCGGGGCGAATGGAGATCGGAATGAGTTAAAACATGTGAACCCATTTGCCTCGTTAAAACTTTTCCTGGAAAACCCATTGGTATAAAACCAATTATAAGGAAAAAGAGTACAAATTGTCACAACCCATTTGTAAGCCTCGGCTTAACGTTTGGATCCAAACTCGGCAACTGGTTCCACCTCGGGTGCAAACTTGTTTAGCTCCGGATTGACTCTAGTGCAGCTTCTCTCCTCTGGTACGGTTGGAGTGGTACTGATGTTTACATCAGAGACTCTTCCCCTGATCTCTGTTGAGGGTGTGATCCCCAGTTTGTTGAACCGTAGCTGAAAGAAGGGAACCCGACGGGGGTTCTTGAGCAGAGCCTCTAGCCATAGGTTCCGATGCTGCCAACGATCTCTGATTAGAAGCCATGGATCTCACAGGGGATCTAGGGCGGGTATAATTATGATCAACTCTATTTTCAGAGTAATTAGCTCTATTCTCAGAGTAATGTCCTGTAAATCCAGCAGAGTGGATTAACTCTAGAGGCTTCTTAGAGGGAGGAGCATCTTGAGGTAGAGCATTATAACTTCAGTGATATTGACGGGGGGAGAACCTCGAGGACGTCTATGCTCATCCCTGTTATGATCCCAGTTATGCTTGTTTAGGTATCTTGTTCCTTCTCGAGAGGTAGAACGATCCCTAACTCGGTCTGCTTGTGGAGCCAAGTTGCGTTCTTTGTAGGATCTATCTCTCGAATCGTAGTGGGTGTTCCTTCTTTTTTTCTTGTCGTAATTTCCTGTCCTCTATACTATTGAGGGTATGACGTTGATTAGTACCCAAGGGGTTTGATGCTTTGGCTTGGTCTTGCAGGTTTGTGGGACGATCACTTTCTTCATGTAAGAGGGAGAAGCACAAGAAGCAGTGTTTTTCAAGATTTTCATAGACAAGAGCCACTTCCGTTGTTTCTTCTGAGGGGAGTTGAATTGGCAGCTTCATCTCAAGCGATTCCAGGGCATTTTCGAGAATCGTGCCTGGGAGCATAATTTTTTCCTTTTCTTTTCTATATGCTGGAAAATGGATTATAGTTCAAATGTTGTGCAATTTCTCCAGGTTATTGAAGACAAATCAGATAAGAAAAATTTACAGAACGGTACAAATAGAGTTATTCGTGGTGGACCTGCATATCTATTGTGGATCTTTATAAATTGCCCATTAAAAATTATTCTTGTAATTGTTCTCATAATATTTCAGATTTTTCTTTTTTTAAAAAAATTAAGAACCCCAATGGGGCTCTCCATTGATGAGCATCCACATTGGTGGATCTCTAAAAAAGAGTATCTTAACCATTTAATATAATATTTTGATATTATTTAATATATATATAATTAAAATTTAACATTTAAAATAAAGAGAAGCAATTGAAAAATGACAAGTGTACAAGAGGAGTTCTTGGATGGTTAGAATTGGTTCTTAGATAAGAGCAACCTCATCCCTCATACTTTCATGAGGGTCTTAAAAAATAATTAATATATGGAAAAGTTAGAATATGTGTGTATTTTTTAAGCAAATGAAAGAAAAGGAAAAAAAAATTATCTTCCAATTAGAAGCTGCCAGGTAAGAGATCTCAGTGTCTTAAATGTCTTTGGAAAGACACGGTTCTCAACTATTCACTGCTTTTTTAATATTTATTAATCTAAAGACACCTCCAAATATGTTTAATGGAGGTGGTCTAAGAGATTTTAGAAAAATTTAAGAATTCATCTCTTCTCTCTCCTACTTTTGAATTTTTATTTTTTATGTTAAGATATTTTTCTATAAATTTTCCAATGGAGATGATCTTAGTATACGTACAAAATCCCGAAATAGTAGTTATGATGAAACAAAGCGAGTAGTGACTCATACACTAATGACTAAAAACAACTACGGAATGTAAAATGATGTTCTATCTTACGTACTTGGATCATTTAATAAAATCATGTTTGGATAACTTCTTGATTTTCTTCCTCTTCACCTCTTGCATTGGAGAAATTCAGGTGATAATTTTCAAGACTTCTCTTCTCGTACAGTGGAAAAAAATGATGCAACCTTCTCCTCTTAGTGTGGAATAAGTTGACACAATGATGATCTTCGGTATCCTCCCATCCAATTGCGGCTAGAACTTGCTCAACCTCTTTAAAATCAGCTTCAGAACTGGCAAATATTATAACTTCATTAATTAATTAATGGATATCTTTCAAATAAAAACACTCCACATGACAAAAAAAAACCAGGAACGCAACCACAACAAGATGAGAGATCAATGAAAGAATGAAGTACATTATAGAAATGTTAGTACATTAGAGAGAAAAAAATTTGTAGAAATGTTAGTACATTATACTTGCATCACGTTATATTTTATTTGTATCACTATCATATGTTAAAATCGCCCAATCGTTATTATTTTCAGAAGTCCTAAATGTTCCTATAAATTCAACGATGATAAAGAAAAGGATGGAAACCAAAGACAAAATAATATGGCTTGATGTAATCATTGTCCCCGGCTATAAGGAGGATGCAACTAGCCATTGGATTTAAATGTAGTTCTTGTCCTCAAGCTCGTTGCCTATTGTAGTATCTTATATATCTAAGAAGAGAATATCATTTTTTGATAATGTATTTATCAACTACATACTTCGGTATATCCATTATAATTATCTTCATAGAGATGAATGAGTTCAAAACTGAGATTTTCCCTAGTAAGTGCATCGGAGAAATGTTGACCAATTCGTGGACGCTTGGCCACAACGCCCTGAGTATTATACCTCTCACGCAGTTCATAGGGGTCAATTTTGGGCGATCAAGCCAACAACGTTTTCATGTTGCTCGAATGGCACTCGGGCATTTTCCATATCAAGATATAGTTAGGTGGACAACATCATTTCCTGTGAGAATGAGATAGGAAAACAACACGTAATTTTAACAAAGAACTTTCTAATTATGATAAAAAAAAAAAAACATTCATAAATTTAAGCTCTGTGAACAAGCAATTTTCAATATAAAACAACATTCGTAAAGCTCTGTGAACAAGCAATAGTGAAAGTGTAACAAATGCCAAAACCATTCACTGATACTTATATCCTCACCGGTCTCATGAACAAGCAATAGTGATCCAAGTCTCATGAACCAGCACGGTCTGATCAGCCTCAGTGATAACATCAACAAAAACATCATGTTCAACCTCAAATACTTTCAAGAGAACACTAAGAACTCTGATCAGACAAGTGTTCCTTCTCTTTTCACCAATGGTGCTGATAACAACGATCCTTCAGCTTTGTTTAAGAGGATTAACTTCTTCATCTTCTTCTAGTGTGGTCGTTAATGACTTTAGATAATGATAATGGAAACCTTCAAGGTCTAGTGAACTCTCTAGCTGCAACAACTAATCATCAAGGCTGGTCTAGCATTTTTTACCTTTATTTTGAAAACAATCTTAGCATGGGAGGCTCTGATAGGTTGACTTTGGACTTTCTCGGCGTAAATGGAGGAATTGTAAGCAACGTAAATGGTCGTGGTGGAGCTCTTATATATGGACATTGAGATGAAGTTTTCACATCCAAATAATCCATTTAGAAAAGCTCGAGATGGTAGATATGTTGCTGGGATCAGATTTTATTCTTAATTAAAATAAGGAAAACAAAAAAAAACTTTATTTCATTTGTAGTCTTCATCAACTATTGAAGTGGATTTCGAACAAAACAAAAAAAAGTGGATAGGTATCTCTTTAGTAAAGATTTTTTTTTTTTTTGTAAAAATGTTAAGTTTTATACCATTTTCAAATTTATACATAAATTACAAAGGAAATTTAGAAAGCAGAAATACCGAAATCTGGGCTGCACCTCCCCCAGTGATTAGTCTGGACCCTTCCATAGGTCTAGGATTTATACTGAGTTAACAAAAAAAAAAAATACTGAAATCTAAAAACTAACCTCCAAGGAAGTAAAGATTTAGGTTGGGAACTTTCATTCTGCATTTATATTTTTCTTCAAGGTAGTAAAGGTTTAGGTTGGGAACTTTCATTCTGCATTTATATTTTTCTTCAAGTTTTTTTTAATAATGTCATTTAGTTTAATAATATTTTTATAATTCTGTTTGTATATTTTTTAAAACTTTTAAAACAATATTTAAAAATAAAGGGACCAATGCTATTTTTCCACCATTCCCAATATAAGTTATTCGAGTTTAGTAAACTTTATTTCGTCGGGAAAAAAAATGAAAAAAAGCAAAGAAATGCAAAGTACACGTTTGTTTTGGGTTGTGTTTGCCTAAACGGGAAGAAAAAGGGGGAAAAAAAAATAGCTACCTTTACAAGATCGGTACGTATAAAATCGTTCCAACAAATGGCATCTTAGATGATTAATGGGTCCGTATACTTCCAATTAAAATCAAGTCAAAATTATAATAAATTAGATGCGATATTAATATTTACATGATAGTTAATTTAAAATTAAATTTAACCAGGTGATAATCTATATGCAGATTTACATTTTATTATATATTTTTATTTTTGAATTTATAATTAATATGGTATTTAAATATATGATTAATATGATATTTTTATTTAAATATAATGATGATATAATTTTGAATTTGTTAACTATGTAAATTTATTAGTATTGTTTGAATTAATCCGTATACTCTTTCGTTGTAGTCTTAAATATTTTCTTGATAGTTTTAGCTTTTATGGTCAACCATCACAGAGTACATGTCTTTTGTTTCTTTTTAGCCCAACTCCCTCTTAAAAGTGACGAGAGTATGTTCATAGGTTCTCGGGAAAGACATTTTCTCCTTCTTGACTTGATGATTAACCCCGAAGACAATCTGGAATCAAGTTAGGATTGAGAATTTCGTCTTTTTCAGACTATAGATGAAAGAGTGATAAGTTAGCTAAATAGCTTCTGTGTCAAAATAAAATATGTAGATTAATAGTATAAGTGAAAACCAGAGAAACAAGATCATTCGATAAACGTTTTCATTTTTCTTTTCAATATTTACAATAACAATATACCAATCCTTAGCATGAATTTGCGTCCAAGTAAGAAAAACCACTTCTCATATCAATCATACATGACCAACCTATTAAGAATAAAATATATATTACACAATAAAGTAGGCAAATAATAGTCTAACTACCACCAGACCGACCTATCACAATTCCATCTATAGTTTGACTTATGAATGACCGTTGTTCCTAGTTTACTACATCACCATTATCAAAGGAAAAAGAAAATGAGGCTTACAACAATCATAAAAAATACTACGGCTTTTCGTACTGCAAGCGTTTGGGTTGCGCGTGGATAATTAAAAAATTAAAAATAATATTTTTTCTGTTTCATAATAAATTTCATTTGGAGAAAATGTATCTGCAATGTATCTGGATGTATTAAACTCAAAATACATCCAGATACATCCAGTTACATTGCAGATACATTTTCTCCAAATGACACTTATTATGAAACGGAGGGAGTAACAAATACACTATAGTATCTCATATAAATTATATACGGTCCAAACATATATATAACTTACCCCAAAAACCCAATATAAAGTTCTTCATTTTCACGAAAGTGTTGTCGAAGATTTAGGCTGTCTCATGGTGATATAGCTAGGCAAATAAAAGCTGCGTTTGCGGGTGTTAGCGAGAGAACCAATTAAGTTCTTAGTAACTATCATTTTTGTGATAGTAGCTAGGCCAAAAAAAATTACCTCGAACCGAAAAAACCGAACTGAATCGAATCGAATTGGAAAATACCGAACCTAATAGGATATTTATAAATAATCGAATGATTATTTGTTTAAAATATTTTGGGTATCCAAACTAAACTAGTACTAAATCAAGAACCGAATAGATATCAGAGATATTCAAAATACAAATGCATACCCAAAAATATTAGTTATATTTATATTTAAAATAACCAAAATAGCTAACTAAAAATATTAGTTTGTTTACACCGAAATAATTGAAATATCTAAAATAACCAAAATATCTGAATGTCATTAGTTATATTTTTTAGTTAAATAAGTTTTGCAAAATAGAACCAAATTTCATTAAAAATTGAACAAGATTTTTTTTCAAGATTTTTAGGTTAATTCGGATAGGTCAAATACGTTTTCGGGTAGTTTGCTTCGGTTCTTTCGGGTAATTCGGATAGTTTGTGTACTTTGGATATTTTCAGGTAATTTGGGGTACTTTAGATTAAAACAAAAATAACCAAACCATACCGGATCCAGTAAATTTTTGGGCATTTTAACGGTTCTCAACATGAATATCCACCGAACCAAATGGAAGGATAACCGAACCAATTTTTTATCAATTTCTATATGGTTCCTAAACCGGCATAACTGAACTACACAGAACATGAATCCAATCGGATATCGGAATATCTATGCCTAGTTACAACTATCAAAATATTCCACATATTGGTATGCATTGACTGGAATTTTTTTTTACTAATATTGATGTGGAGTATATTCTACCCTGATGAAGTATAAGGGTTGCCAAATGGTTTTGAAGAGTAATTAGATGTTTCGTCCAAGTAAGCCGGGTCGGGGCAATTTTTTTTTAGTGGAGCCTTGTTACTTGGATTAATTAGATGTTTGTCCACACTAGATGTAAGTTATTGTATAAACCTTTTAATTGCAATATTTTAATGTTTATGAGTTTTTAATGATTTTCATATAATTAGTTGGTAGTGATGTGACTCATTTAGTATGAGTGATGGGATATCAGGTTTAACCCAATTTAAAAAATTGCTAGTTCACATGAATACGTACTCGTGAATTAATAATTAAGGAATCGAATTTACAGGAATTGGCGAACTTGTACTTCGAATTTATAGGAATCAAATCAAACTACGACAATAAATAAGAGTTTTGTTGTGAACAAACTAAATAGACGAAAATATAAACAGGGCAGACAGTATAGGAAACGTCGCAGGGTAATCACATATAATCGATATATGATATGTAGAGAATTTAATAAGAATCATCTAGAACTCAATGCACGAATGTATGATTTTTCCACTGTCAGTGGCTTTCAATTACTATATTTCACAACCTAATAGACTAATGTTGTTTGTTATTGGTTGATTATTAACTTACATTGAATCAATCAAGTTTCAACTGTTCACTAAACTGCTTAACTTAATTTTGTAGTTTAATGTGCTTACCTTGTCAAAGATAACTTAATTTAACAATTTTGGAATGTAAATATATATATGGTCAAATACACAGTCAAGCAATCAACATTAATGAAAAAACCAAGACAAAGAATCTAAAGATATTCCTTGACAATGATCAAATCAATATCGAATTATGCAACTCAGACATCATGCAAGCAAGCAAGCATAAAATCATACGAAGACATCATAATGAAATCGAATGAAAAACAAGGGTTCAAAAATCTTCTTTAGTTGAGAACTTGAGATATATAGGAGAGATCTTCGCTATCGAAGCTCTGGAACGAAATAAAACAAAGGGGCCAAAATCTATGAAGGCTCCATATCAAAAGTGGCTGAAAACATGAATTTATAGAGTTAAATTTTAGTCTAGGTCGGTTTTGGGGAAGCTCTAATCAAGAAAAGGAAAACTGCAAAACCTAAGGCAGTAAGGCAGAGTATATACCATGAGCAGGGGCCAGGGGGTGTATTTGTGATGATCTCATGGCTTTGGATCGAGCATGGAGTCTTTGGAGTGGTGGTCGATCTTCATGTCTTGAAGTGAGGATCGAACACAAGAGCATAGGTTTGGTAGTCAATCTTCCGTGGTGGTCGTTCCACATAACCAATTTTCACGAAAACTGGCATATATTTCAAATTGCTTGTCCAAATAACTTGAATCCACTTCAGATAAAAGCTAACATTCGTAGCTATTTTGACTCCAACTTTGAGTTCAATAATGTTTTTCAAAGAATGCAAAACTTTTTGACGCATCTGTATTACCATGTGGAACGATCTTCTCTTAAAGCACCATTTGGATACTTTTAGCATCCTTTTTCGTTCTTAACCTGATTTGGACTTTTAACTTTAGTACAGTGAAAAATAATACCCTTTAAGCCATAAAACCTAATGAATACGATTAAATAACTATATAAAAACCATGTTATATATCAATTTCTGCAGATTTAGATCTTTGCTTGTCTGATGTATGTCAGGTTTTATAGGATTTTTTCATTTCCGGATAAGTTTCTTGCAGCACACGTTTTTTGCGGCCAGCTTTCTCCATGCAGCACACAGTTTCTTCGGCCTACTCTAACCCTAATGTTATGAGTTTTGCATTCATATTGGGCTTTCTCCAAAGAAATTTTATTATTCGCAATATTTACATAAGAAAGAAAGATGCCTGGTGCTGTGGCAGCAGAAGAACTGTTGCCAGAGGAAGCGAGGAAAGCCATCAACAGATGTGAAAGAGAAAAGAACAACAAAATTTGGAAGAAGAAAAAGGTGGCTAATGCACAATAGCTCTCATCACCATCAATGATCAATAAGAACTAAGACCTAACTTATTCCACAACAAACCTTATCATCTTCAGCTCCTAAACCGATTGGTTAAGCTCTGATGATGATTCATTCGTAGTGAATAACCTCAAGTTGCAGTCACTTTCAGCGAGAGGTCAAACGCCAAAAGAAATGTTTTCGTGTTACAGTCACAATGGCTCGAATCAATGACCCAACTAACCTTTGACCTGAAAATGAGATCTCAAATACCCCCTCTCTATTTTGCAATTTCTTTTATAATTAATTTTAATAAAAAAAGTGGTTGTTTACTTGGTAATATTTGGTACACCTAAATTTGGATTGTAAGATTTCGAAGAAAAAAATGCAATTATTGTTTTTGAAACTTATGTTTCACTAAAACATGTTTAAGATTCACTCATTATATACAGCTTGATTCGCCATCTTCCCCCCATTAGTCAGAATCATATATTGTCTGGATTTTCGTTGTATCAATTATTACTAAATGTACTTGTACCAAGTGTTATCCAGTATTACAAAAGCGCAAAAACCCAGAAAATAAGAAATTCAAACACCCAAAAATTCGAAATCAGAAACAGAAAACAAACCCAAAATCCATAGACAAGCCCGAAATCAAGTACTAAATCTAAATTAAATAAGAAATTCAAGTTATATTAGAATTTGGAAACTCTCTAAAAATTGTGACAATGGAGATGTAAGTGAAGAGGAGAAAGATGAAAAACCCTAAAATGAAGCGCAAAACCCAGAAAATCAGAAATTCAAACACCCAGAAATTCGAAATCAGAAACGGAAAACAAACCCAAAATCCATAGACAAACCCGAGATTAAGTTCTAAATCTGAAATAAACAAGAAATTCGAGTTATATTGGAATTTGGAAACTCTCTGAAAATTGTGACAATGGAGGTGTAAGTGGAGAGGAGAAAGATGAAGAACCCTAAAATGAAAATTTGGGGGAAAAAACTAAAAAAACTAAAAATACATATAAATATAATATTATACCAAAAAATAACATTAAAACACATGTGCGCCGTCATTTTTCCACAGGTGCGCCGTTTTTTCCTCACATGTGGCTGTCTGAACTAACACGTGGCAATAAAAAAGCGGTTATTTTTCACATAGTTATACCTAATATTCCAGTATTATTTGCTTCCAAACAGTGTTACTTTTGGTGTTTTTTTAATTTTAATTAGTATTACCTTGCCATAAAATAGTTTTTTTTAGTTGTACCGATCATTTTAATCAATTAAAGTATATTCCAAAGTTTTTATGCATTAAAATATCTTAAATCACATTTTTTGTATGTTTTGCATCCTAATGTGGTTAATATTAACAAAGTGATCATAAAAGTATAAGGTGTTTGTTGTGTACATATTCTAATAACAACCATAATGCTATAATTTTTTTTTTATCTAATTAGTTTATGTTTCTTATATTTAATAGTTACTTATATAATGTATAATTCTTTGTTTCGTGTGATTTATTTGTTTCTCTCATTAAATTCTAAATTTTTTGAAATGGGATTGAACTTAATTGTACCAATACGAAAATAAGTTTTAAGAAGTTGTACAAAACAAAGATGTCAAAGAAACACAAATTCAAACACAAACTAAGTATCAGTACTAGTATTGATCTCAACCGGCTCAAACCATCTATCCAAGTTTCGTTTTGGCACTCTTTTAGTACTCATTCTTCGATGTCGTTCTCAAGCCAATTGAAACCTTCTTTCTTGATTTCTTCCATTTTTGGTGTAATCTGAAGATAAGACATACAATTCTTATATTTCATCCGGAACAATTAATTAGAAACCCAATATTTCATCCGCGACAATCAATCAGTAATACCAGATCTACCTAGTTATACCTTCGTACTTAGTAATACCAGTTTTACCCAGTTGTTCTAACGCATGCAACTCAAATCGGATGATTTCGGGGTTATCTGGGTTTTTAATCTACTTACGATTTGCTACGATTCAGAAACTACAATCCATTCTTTTTCAATGCATGGTCCTAATCGACTCATACGTCATGGTTAGAAACCAAATATACATACCAAATAGATTCAAATTCAAATCCAATTCAATTACTTAATTTCCAAACACAAAACAAAATTGATTCTTATAGATGAAATCGACTTCTATACTTGATTTCAACCTTAGAGATGGCGAAATACGACGAAAACGAACTTGTATTAACCAAAATTTGAAGACGCAGTAGCTTCAATGGGAGGAGAACTTGAGCTACTTCAATGGCGGACAAGAGATCGTGAGGGAGATGAAGATCTGTTTTTTGATTGGTCAAAAATACTGATTTGTGATTGGTTCAATATTATTTTCTTTTATTTATTTTTTTATTAGTTTAATTTAGATTATTAGTTTAATTTAGATGGGTTGGATAGATGAGTTGGATAGGAATTGGATAGTGGGTAAAAGATGAGTTGAATAGTAAAGATAGAATAGAATTTTCATATTGGATTAAAAGAGGAAAAGGTATGAAGATTAAGTGAAAGGTACATGGATTTTTTTTTTTTTTAAGGGTAGATGAGCCCTTCATCCCAATGGCTCGTTGTATGCCACCATAATTCGCATCCTTGGTAAATTGAATCGTGTTACTTAAAATTAAAAATGTAATCGAGAGGACGAAGGAAGAGGGTATAGCTGATTAGTTTTGTTTTTTTCTAAATCAAAATTTATCACATAATAAAGGTACAAAAATATGATCCATCAAGCAGAAAAACATTTCAAACAACAAACCCTCACAAAGAGTAAAACCCCTCAAACCCTCCTTTACAGTCAGAGTGTCTTTTGCCACATAACTGAATTATGCCTTTTTTTTGGCGCAACATATTCTTAAACTTTTCAAGTCTTTAGCCCTCTCTTTCTCTCTCTCTCTCTCTGCTTGTTTCGCCAGGAATCTGTACATACACATTGCCAAAAAAGCCAAAAGAAACAGCCTTTTGGCGATTTTTTAGTTCTCAGCTTCAAGAAATAAGCTGAGTTCCACATACCTCTCCTGTGAAGAAGATCTCGACTCTCTCCGACCTCTCAAGTTCAAGCTATCCTCGTTCTGTGGTGCAAGCAACAGAGCACCGCTTCGTTCTTCGGTCACGGTCCTATCATCTTCATCCATGTCTCCCAGACCTCTCAGGGCCATGGAATCTGAAACCGGGAAGTAGACAAGCAAGCAAATGGAAACCACGGAGAAGCAGAAGAGGGAGAAGAAGGCCAAGAACGAAAGGGCTTCGAATACAATCTTGTCTGCTCTTGTGAGTACCGACAAACAGAGCATAACAATCCTCAACGGAAGGAAACTCGAGACGGAGAATATTAAAGTGTATACTCTCTTCTGCAGACGCTTATTTATAACCAGTTTCAGTATCTGCCTTCCGAGCCAGAACAAGTAAGCTGTTAGGACGGCCGCAAACACACCGAGAAGGATGGTACTCAGTAGAGGGTACGTGCATAAGGCGGCAACCTGGTCATGATCAATACTAACTCGGGAGTAGGTTCTTGTGAAGTCGAGCGGCAGCTTTACAAAAGAGCCGCTACCACCGTTTAGGCGTGGCTCGGATAAGACAACAGCGAGTTGAAGAGCAAGCATCGGTAGACAATAAAGAAAGATATAACCCGCCGTGTTCCTGTTCCATTTCCCGCTCAGAGCCCCTGACTCCATCTTCAAGGGAGCACGCAGGAGAAACATGAGGGTCAGAAAGAGGCAAGGCTCCGCAAACCCGAGGTTTGAAACGATGTACATCTTGCAGACGTTTTCTTGCCATCTCAGATCCAACCCGCTCAATATCCTCCTGTGACGCCTCAACAGACTCAACCGGAAGATCTCCCCAAAACCCCACAAGATAGCAAACACAATGAAAGCGATACGGATAATCCAGGGACCGCTGAAGTAACCAAGCTGAATAAACCCTTGCTTACGAACGCGAGACTGGAAGTAGAGGGAGTAAACGATGCAAAGGAGACCGAGAAGGATAAGCAGAGCGACTAGACATATCGTCACCACGCCGAATGCATCGGGAACTAATTTTGTCAGGGGCATCACCCAAAACACAGTATCCACGCATGCTCTCTACCAGCATGGATGCAGAAAGATCTCTACCAGTAGCAGCAGTGTATGTGCCTTCTCTCCAAAAATGTTTTCCAGATTAGCAACTCTACTTAATCGATGAAAAAGGAGAATATCCACCTTTAACTTAGAACCATACAATGCTATGGAAGACCAAATGTCAGCAAAACACAGCTTAAGATGTAAAAGAGCAGCCCAGATCACCCGATACAACTTTTGTGATCTTGACTCTGGCACTTGATATGCGTGTGACCTACATAAACTGAACAACAGAGAAAAAAATTGATCAAAACCTATTCAAAAATGCCAAAAAAAAATGGAGCAGAGACCTAAAAAAAATGTATATAAGATCTGAAAACAAGACAATACATCAAATGAGTTCCTTTTCATATCATTCTACTATCAACAATCTCTACTTGTTCATAATTTTTCTACATAGGGTGATTAAAACATTCATAAAGCAATCGAGTAACCTTTCTGAAAACTGGAATTTTCAAGAACGTCGACGAAAAGATAACCAAGTTTAAATAGATTAAGGTGATTCCATTAACGTATTTATAAATCGATCATAAAGGCAAGTCAACAATGTTTCATGAACTTTTTCGACATTCTCTTTTACACAGAATCTTAGAGACCTAGAAGAAAATCAAGATATTTTCATCGAAAGTACCAAAGTCAAAACGTCTATTAACACGAAGAGAATCGGCAAAAAAAAAAAACAATTATACGCGTATAATGCAAACACGAAAATATCAAATACAACCAGATCCGAGGTAGAGAAACAACGTATCAACGAGATGATTCAAAAACGCGAGACGAATCCAGAATTTATCAAAAACAAAAACTATTCGCAAGGAGTAAAAAAGGAGGAAGGGTGAGAATAGAGAGGGGCTTACAAGGAGGAGAATCTGGATCCAAAGAGTTTGAACGGGGAAGATCTGAGCGGCGGAGAAAGGAGATCGGAGAAAACCCTAAGGAATCGGAGAGAGATGTGAAGGAATGAGGCGTAAACAGAGAGAATGAGAGGAGGAAGAAGAAAAGGAGAGATAGGGAAGGAGAAACAAAAAAAGATAGAGAGAGAGAGAAGAAGGAAGAGAGACTCTCCGTTGGTGACAGGCTGTATCCAGCTGTGATAACCGAGAAACTCTGGATCCGGGTTCGGGTTTGTTTTTTGTGAGTTGTCCGGGTTTCGGATTTTTATTTTTTTAATTTGTTTACGTGGCTCCACCCTGGCGGCGTTTGTCTTTTTCCTTATTTGTATCTGTTTTTTTTTTGCTTTCTGGAAAAGCAAAAAATTAAATTGTGAGATATTTTTTGTTTTTGTCATAAATTGTGAGATATTTTAAAGAGTCAAACATGGCAAAAAAAAATGGATGATGGAGTAAGAGTATACGAGGAGTAAACTGGAATTTGATATGAAGAATCATGTACTCATAATATAAAATTAGATTAATATGAAGAAGTTGAAAAAATTGGGAAAATGAACATTTAAATTCTCAACTTCACCATTTGAACCATTTAAAGCTCCACCTTTCACTTGATCTATTTAAATAACAAACTTTTTTGTTGACCGATCTTTAAATCACGAACTTTTGTTGACTCGCCCATATTAGGCACGACGTTAACTTCACTAACGGATCGACTTAACGCCGTTTAATCCCGTCTGGTTGGAAAATAAACGTCGTGTTCAATATGGTCAAGTCAACATAAGTTCGTGATTTAAACAATATTTAACGTAAAAGTTTGTTATTTAAACAGTCCACGAGAAACGTGATGATTTTAATGGCCAAAATTTAAAAGTTTAACATTTAAATGGCATTTTTCCCGTCGATATTTTTAATTTCTTCGGATTTCGTAATATTACGTGATTGCTAATCCAAGTAAACCAAAAGTAATTTAAGAAGATATTTAAACATAAATTAAATTTACATTACACAAAAAATTGGATTTAGTTTTTAAAACATCAATTTAACCACATCTCATGATTATCTAACAATATGTAAATCTTACGAAACCCTAAATCTACATACAGAAGTTGAGAAACTTGTTCTACCTCGCTGGTGTTATCATAAAAATGATTCATTTCGGTTAGCGTTCAGTAAATGAAAAAATCTTAAAACATTGATCATTCATCGATCATGATTACAGTTTCACTAGGTCACAAAAAGCTTGAGATCCTTAATCTTTCACATTGTAAAATCTTGAGTTTGAGATACTCTTTCATCAGAAATATAAGCTTTGAGATACTCTTTCATCAGAAATCATGATGTTTAGAATATCTAAAATTTGAAAGTTCGGCATTTAAATGACATTTTTCTACTCACGAATAACTTCTATTTCCTAAAATTAGTTTATGTTTAAATATCTTCTAAAACTAGTTTTGGTTACTTTGATTAGCAATCACGTAATATTATGTAATCCAAATAAATTAAAAATTCTATTTCGTAAAATTAATTTATGTTTAAATATCTTCTAAAAATTAGTTTTAGTTACTTTGGTTAGCAATCACGTAATATTACGTAATCCGAAGAAATTAAAAATATTGGTTAGACGGGAAAATGCCATTTAAATATCATACTTTTAAATTTTGGCCATTAAAAGCACAATGTTTCGTTTGGACGGTTTAAATAACAAATTTTTACGTTGGCTATATTTTAAATCACGAACTTATATTGACTTGACCATATTAGGCATGGTGTCAATTTCACCAACAGACGGGATTAGACGGCGTTAAGTCCATCCGTTAGTGAAGTTAACGTCGTGCCTAATATGACCGAGTCAATATAAGTTCGTGATTTAAATACCGGTCAACAAAAAAGTTTGTTATTTAAATGGGTCAGGTGAAAGGTGGAGCTTTGAATGGTTCAAATGATAAAGTTAAAGATTTAAATATCCATTTTCCCAGAAAAAAATTAGTTATTTGATTAACACATTTGATTATCAAAGCAATTATGGATGATTGTTTCGGGGTATCCAGATGGAAAATGACGAGGAAGAGTTAGAAACAGATAATTAAAAACTGAAAAGTATTATATAAAGTATTTCCAGAAAAATATGAGACCAAATTTCCAGATAATAAGACGAGTCCATAAAATTTGTATAGCTAAAACTTACTAATTTAGGTAAGGATTATCTTCGAAAGAGTATTTCAAATATTTAGGATAATTTCAACAAATTTTAGAAAAAATCATAATAGTTGAATGAATTTCAATAAATTTAAAATTTAAAAGGCCCAAACGAATTATTACATAGAGTCATAGATTGAGGCAATTAGATCATGATTGTTATCAAGATTTGTCCTTATCGCAATATATATATTAATGATTTAGGCAATGATTGTTAGACATGTTACCATTAATTTAGTTTGAGTCAATGGTGTATCTCAAAAATATTACCAATCATGAATAATTTTAAAAAAATTAAAGTTAAGTTTGAGTTATTGTTGATTTACTATTTTGAGTTATATCATTTGTAAAAAGACTAACTCAACTCAAATTCTTAAATTATGGCAATTGTCAAGAGTTAAACCAACGTTTGTTTTTTGTTTCTTTTATTTTTTTATTTTTTTCTTTCTTTTCTTTTGTTAATTTTATTTTAAATAATTTTATTTTTCTCTCAAGAATTACACTAAATTAACTTATACTACATAACGTATAATAGATATTTTTTTTTGGTTAATGTTTATTGCCAAATACATGTATTATTAAAAAAAAATGATCTACTTTTTTCTTATAAAAAACATTCAACGGAAGAATTACTAAAAATAACCTAAAACTTGATTCTTTCTCCAAAACTAGACCCCCTATTGCATGTTTACCAAAAGTAACCCACAGAGGTAGTGAAATTACAATCTTCACCTTTATGACCAAACAAAAAACGTTCGCGATAATAACGGTTTTATCCTAGAGAAGTCTACTACGAGAGAGTAGACTTCCCGCGTAGACTTCTTGATACTTTCTTCTAAAGTAGACTTCTCGAATAGACTTTCAAAGTAGACTTATCACATGTAACTTATACGGTAGAGTAGACTTCTCTCAAATAATTTTCTTAGAATTAATTTTAAAAAATATAAAAAATTAATGTTATAAAAAACGTTGATAAATAACCAAAACATATGAATTTTCCATCTATTAAAAATAAAATTTCAAAAAAATAAATCAATTTAAATCAACATAGCCAAATTAGGTTAGAAACTAATACATCTAGAGAAGTCTACTAAATCAATAAATCTCAAATTTTAATAATAAAAATTATAAAAAATAATTTGGTAAAAAAATTATGAACACAATTAAAACATAGACAATTGGCATATATATAAAATAAAATTTCATGAATATGAATCAATTTATAAGTTTCATGTGTATTCGATTTAAAAGGGTTAGGGTTAAGGTTTAAAGTATAGGGTATAAGGGTGTAATTGTTAGGGTAAGAAATTTTTTTATATGAATTCATAATTTATGGTTTGGTTAATGGTTTAACGTTGATATCTTTATTATTTTAACTGTAATTTGTGAATATGTTAAGTAAATTAATGTTTTGATATAAGTTTTAATCGAAGATATTTTATTTAGGGTTTAGGGTAAGTAGACTTCTCAAGTAGACTTCTCCAGTAGACTTCTCTCGAATAGAATTATACTACACAATAGACTTCTCTAGTAGACTTCTCGAGTAAATTTCCAAAGTAGACTTCTCTCGTGTGACTTATACTGCATAATAGACTTCTGGAATAGACTTCTCGAGTAGAATTCTCTCAAATAATTTTTTGAGGATTAATTAAAAAATTATAAAAACTTTATTTTATAAACTTAGATAAATAACCAAAACATATACATTTTCCATCTATAAAAAATAAAATTTCAAAAAAATGAATCAATTTAAATAAACATAGCCAAATTAGGTTAGAAATGTTTTTTTATAAATTCATAATTTGTGGTTTGGTTAATGATTTAGCGTTGATATCTTTATTATTTTAACTGTAATTTGTGAATATGTTAAGTAAATTAATGTTTTGATATAAGTTTTAATCAAAAATATTTTATTTAGGGTTTAGGGTAAGTAGACTTCTCGAGTAGACTTCTCTCGAATAGAATTATACTACACAGTAGACTTCTCTAGTAGACTTCTCGAGTAGACTTCTCGAGTAGACTTCATAAAATACAGCGGGAAATCGAAATTATTTAACAAATTGGGCGGGAACTTTAATAAATTGGGCGGGAACTTTAACAAATTGGGCGGGAACTCAATTTTACTGGTTAAGTAGACTTCTCGAGTAGACTTCTAAAGTAGACTTCTCTCGAGTACACTTATATTACATAGTAGACTTCTCGAGTAGACTTCTCGAGTAGACTTCCAAAGTAGACTTCTCTCAAATAGACTTATTAGTCATAGCAGACTTCTTTAGCAGACTTCTCGAGTAGACTTCTCTCGAATAGACTTATACCACATAGCAGACTTCTTGAGTAGACTTCTCGAGTAGACTTCTCTCGAAAATTTTCCTAAATATATAAAGAGAGTTTAACCTAATTGTGTTAAAAATAAAGTGCCTCTCTCTCTATCTAAAATAACGCCTCCTCTCCCCTCCCTCCTCTCTGGCCATGAATCTCTTCTCCTTTATTTCTTGTTGTCATTCTCATCTCTATCATGTCTATCTCACCTTCAATCTCCTCTCACTTGCTGGTTATGGTAGTGGTAAGCAAATATGTGCTTTTGTGTTCCTCTTTTTCTTTGATTTGTGTTCATATTACAAATTTGAGCTTATTATTACAAATTTTAAATTATTATTGTATATTTGGGTTTATTGCTGCAGATCTAAACTTATTATTGTATAAATTTGGTAGATTTTGTTGCAGATCTGAATTTTATTGCAGGTATTATTTTTTTCTTCTCTCTTTCTCACAATCAAAGATTCAAAGGTACTACTATCTTATCCTCAGTTTTGCGTATTTCTGAGTTTTCAGTAATTAAAATTTAAATGCTCATTAGTTATGCTAACTGTATTTTAGTTATAATTTGGGTTTGATTATTTTTTTAATGGTGGATTAGGTTCAGACAGAGAAAATGGGAGAAAGAATGAAGCTGCGTCAAGATTTTGTGTCTAAAATGAGAAGAGTTTTTTACAGTATTTTTTTAATTGATAATGTTAAACGTTTTGAATGTAATTTTTTATATCTCATTGTTGTTGGATCTAAGTTTATCTTTGGTAATAAGACAAAGCTAATAATAAATGATTTTGTTTTAATATGAGCTACATTTTTGTAAACATATTAACTCTTTAGATTGTAGAAATCTCCAAGAAAAACTTAAGTTTTGATTTCAGAGTAGACTTTTCGAGTAAACTTCTCGAGTAGACTTCCAAAGTAGACTTCTCTCGAATAGACTTATACTACAAGTAGACTTCTCTAGTAGACTTCTCGAGTAGACTTCTAAAGTAGACTTCTCTAGAATAGACTTATACTACATAGTAAACTTCTTGAGTAGACTTCTCGAGTAGACTTCTCTCGATAATTTAACTCATTTACATATTTTTAATAAAAAGTGTGAACTTTCGATAAACTAAACTCCAGAGATAAGACAACAAAAGAAAATATCTAAGATCACAAAAGAGTAAAGAAAACCATCAGAAAACCCAATTTTGAAAACACAAATAGAGAGAAATGAGTACTTAATGTCTTAAAAGAGGTTCTTACAATCAAACTGAAACAAAAGTACTTAAACTGAAACAAAAGTACTTAAACTTCTTACTCAGGCTTTTCCAGTAGACTTCTCCAATAGTCTTCATTAGTAGACTTCTTACTCAGACTTTTTTCTTGACACCTTATTCACTTATCACCATACTTATTCCTTGACATCTTACTCAGTCATCACCATCTTTAAAAGGTGGAAACTTTAATAAATTGGGCGGAAATTTTAACAAATTGAAAAAGTAAACTTTTACACTTCATTAGAAGTCTACTACTAATAAGCTATATACCTAATAAAAGAAGAAAATTAATTAAAGCTCAACTATAAGAAACAAACATGTAAAACTCATACATAAGCAATACCAATAAATAACACAAACTCAAGAGTTAAAAAGTAATTTTTATTTAACATAAATTACAGATAAATGAATTTTATTAAAAAAATTGAAAAAGTAGACTTCTAAACTTCATTAGAAGTCTACTTACTTCTTGGAGAAGTCTACTACTAATAAGCTAAATACCTAATAACACAAAAAAAATAATTAAAGCTCAATTATAAGAAATAAACATGTAAAACTCATACATAAGCAATACCAATTAATAACACAAACTCAAGAGTCAAAAAATAATTTTTATTTAACATAAATTACAGATAAATGAATATTATTAAACAAAATTGAAAAAATAGACTTCTAAACTTCAGTAGAAGTTTACTAAGTAGAAGTCTATTTACTTCTTGGAGAAGTCTACTACTAATAAGCTAAATACCTAATAACACAAAAAATTTAATTAAAGCTCAATTATAAGAAACAAACATGTAAAACTCAAACAAAAGAAAGACTAATAAATAACACAAACTCAAGAGTCAAAAAATAATTTTTATTTTTCATAAACTAAAGATTAAAGAATTTTATAAAGAAATTAAAGAAGTAGACTTCATCTGAAGTCCGGAAAAGTCTACTAAGTAGACTTCTTGGAGAAGTCTACGACTAATAAGCTAAGTATCTTGTAAAACACAAAACCTGATTCCACCATCCCTATAAACTATAAAAACGTATAATTGATATAGAGGCAAGAACACTTACTAACACAAGCTCATGATCAAGAAAATCTTAAAAATTCATTATATATTTGATAAAAAGCGTTTTTTAAAAAATATGGAAAAGTAGACTTCTAAGATGGTTAATGAAGTCTACTAATAGTAGACTTCGTCAAGAAAAGTAGACTTCTTAAGAGAAGTCTACTCGAAAAAGTAGACTTCTCTCATGTCAGTTTTGCAATTGGCAAAAGATGAGTAGACTTCTCCTCCAAAGTAGACTTCTGTGGAGAAGTCTACTTTCGGAGTAGACTTCTTACAGGTCATTTTTGCAATTGACCAAACTTTGACTTTATGGAGTAGACTTCTCCGAGATAGTAGACTTCTCGGAGAAGTCTACTCTTAAAAGTAGACTTCATACATGTCACTTTTGCAATTGACCAAGTTTGACTTTTGGAATAGACTTCTTGAATCCTAGAGAAGTCTACTATGGGTTAGTTTTGGGGTTGACCAAAAATTGAATTAATTAAAAAGTAGACTTCTTCTCAGGCCAAAAGAAGTCTACTTTTTAATTCAACTTTTCGTCACCCCAAAAAAAGTCTAGTAGACTTCTCCAGCTGTCTACTACAAAGAGTCAAAGATTGGTCAATTGCAAAAGTGGCATGTATGAAGTCTACTTTTAGGAGTAGACTTCTCGGAGAAGTCTACTATCTCGGAGAAGTCTACTCCAAAAAGGTCAAAGTTTGGTCAATTGCAAAAATGACCTGCCTCTAAAGAAGTCTACTCGAGAAGTCTACTCCATTTTTTTTGTTCTCAAAGGAAATGTAGTAGACTTCATCTGACCTGGAGAAGTCTACCTTGTTCACGCGGTCAATTGCAAAACTAACCTTTGCGTTGACTTAGTAGACTTCTCCAGGTGAGATGAAGTCTACTTTCGCAGCCCAGATCTGGAAAACGCGAAATTTGACTGAAAAATGACTTACCACTTGTTTTTAACATCTTTTCAAGCTAAAAATGGGTTTTTGATGCAATTAAAGCTTCAAATTGGTTGAAAATGGTGGTTGGGTGAATTGATGATGATGGTATTTTCGTGAATAAGTGAGGAAGATGAGGATTATTTGGTCAATTGGATTTCCAAAAATTAAAGAAATTAATTTGAATCAATGGCAATTTCGTAAATATTTGAAAGTGAGAAGGATGGTTTGGAGAGAAAGTGGTTAATGTTGAAATGGAAAATTTGGTGGGTTAAATTTGCAATTGATCTCAATTCTTGAGTCATTTTTGCAAACCACCCTTTATTAACTTTATATCTACTTATAAAAAATAAATATGCATTTATGTCACTAGTTTATTTTATCACTATGTCAGAAAATATATATGTATAATTAATTATGCTTAAGTAAGTATTAATTTATTTAAACTATTATTGTGTTAAAATTATCAAAAATGCTATCATTATTAATAATTTTAATTTATTTTATTTTTAATAACATAATTGCAATTTATACTGCATAAAAGTTTTGAGTTTGTTACAAAAAGGATTAAGATTTCAGATTGGCAATGGTCAAATAGCTAAGGTATGAACGGATCCTTGGCTTCCTACCCTACCACCTAGATTGGTATATGGTCAAAGACCAAATCTAGATATGAGTGTGTACGAATTGTGGAAACATGGCTCACGTGAATGGGATAGAGAGAAACTAGCGACTCTTTTAACTCCCGAGGATGCAGATTTAGCAGCAGTGATACGACTTTCGAACTATGCTACATCTGATAAGTATATTTGGCCATATACAAAGAATGCAGAGTATTCGGTTAAATCCGGATATTGGTTATGTACTCACCTACATGATGCAGATGCAGAGGAGCTAATTCCACCTCTAGGCTCTTTGCAATTGAAACAGGAAGTTTGGAATTTGAAAATAACACCAAAGATTCAACTCTTTCTTTGCGTGTGCTAACGGGGGCTCTTCCAACAGAAACATGTTTGCGTACACAGAACATCAATGCAGATCCACTCTGCCAGCGATGCTGTCTCCAAGAAGAGACCATCAATCATATCTTTTTTGAATGTCCTCATGCAATTTCTATTTGGCGGTGTGCTAGTTTTACTAAATTCGATAATCCGAGTGCGGATTTAGACGAAAACATCAACATCATTCTTCAGATATACAAGAACAACACATTCTCGAATCAGGTTCGTCTACTTCCCTTTTGGACAATTTGGATGATTTGGAAATCTCGAAATGAATTTTTATTCGCTAATAGGAATGTGCACCCTAGTGAAGATGCTCAACGAAGCATGTATGCGGTTAAGGAGTTTATGGAAGCCAATACTTCAATACTACATTCACAGGTGGCATTACAATATGAGGACATGAGGCGTTATAGCCAATGGACACCTCCTCATGCAAGTTGGTTGAAATGCAACTTTGATAGTAGTTTTCAGATTGATTTACCAAATATGGGAGTGGGCTGGATAATTAGAAATAGTAAAGGTGAACATATTGATTCGGGCTGTGTACAACTACATAATGTGCACACTCCCTTGCAAGCTGAGGCAAATGGCTTTCTTTATGTTCTACAGCGTGTTTGGGCTAAAGGTTGGAGGCAAGTATGGTTTGAAGGGGATAGTCGAGAGCTCACAAAAGTTATCAACAAAAAGGAGGATAACATGGAACTTGGAAATGTCTTATGTGATATCTGACACTGGATATACAAGCTACCGCTTTGCTCCATAGATCAAGTTAATAGAGAGCGAAATCAAATAGTTGATATATTGTCAAAACATCTTAACGCTAGTTCTAGTCTTTGCGTATTATTTTCTTCCCCACCACGGTGGATGATCCCATATTTGTATCATCCGTATACAGTTTAAGTTAATACAAAAAAAAGTTCTCAGTTTATTGTTTTGACAATAATACTAACTAGGTGATCGGCCGGCATCGTGTGCGGGATATAAAATATTTTATATGTTCAATATATAATTAATATTGTATATTGAAGTTGATATATTTGTACATAATTAATTATATATTAATAATAACATTATATGAATATATTTAATAATAAAAAAATAACGATAAATCAAATGAAAAATGTTGTAATTGAAGATAAAAAAGTCATTAACCAAGATTTTAAATTATTTTCTTAGATAAAAAGTGTAAATAGTATGATAACTAAATAAACTGAAAAATATTAAAACATATAACAATTTATTTAATTTTTATGGTTGGTTTGCACGTATGTGCAAGTATAATTTTTTTTATAGACATAAATAGTTATAATATTTAAGTATTGATTAATTTTATTTTATATTATGTAAAGGTTAAATTTTTATACTTATACAGTTTCAGTGTTTAACAACAATCACACAACCGTTTCATATCGTTTTGTGTCATTTGAAACTGATTTATTTTAAAACTTTTTATTTTTTTTTTCTACCGTTAACATTGACATATAATTGCAAATAGAAAGTTATATTAAATAATAATTAAATTCAATTAATATGTCTTGAATATTATCTATACTATGCTTTCTTTTCTCCTTAGAAAATATAATATTGCCAATATATATATTTTAAGTATATATTTTGTGAATATGATTGCTTATTATTCATTGAGTAGAATTGTGATACATTTATACAAGAGTTAGCTCCTATGATTAAGGGATTTACAAGATACTTGATAAGTATATCTCTAGTATATTGTTAGGATATTCTAACTGCTCTATACGCCCCCTCAAGATGGACCGAGAGAAGAGAGACCAATCTTGACAGTAAGAGGAGTGAACTTCGCGCGAGACAATGACTTTGTTAAAGCATCAGCGAGCTGATCAGCGGACGCTACATGAGAGACACGAAGGACACCTGATTGCACATAATCTCTGATGAAGTGAAAATCCACGGCAACATGCTTCATGCGGGAGTGAAACACCGGGTTAGCGCATAGATATGTAGCCCCAATATTGTCACAATAGATGACTGGTGCTGCCGAGAGTTGAAAACCAAGTTCACCAAGTAAGGTAACCACCCACTGAACCTCAGAGGCTGTATCAGAGACAGATCCAGTAAAACGCGGCGTGTTCGAATTCTGATCGCTTTTACGCGGGTATGGCTCCCACTGAGGTACCGACCCTAAAAATCGAAAGCTCTGTTTGTTTTGTGGGAATAGGCATGACTAAGCCAGTTAGTTTCCGGCCATGACAAGGCTTAATTTATTAGAACCCGTTGTTGTTTAGAAAGTTTTGTACTCCACTTCGGTGGAGGAGCGACCCACTGTCCTCTGCTTCTTAGACGACCAAGACACCAAATGCTTGCCAACATAGACGAGATGTGCACCAGTAGACGTATAGTCATCTTTGTCTCCCGCCCAATCTGCATCAGAATAGGCATGTACAGACAAAGGATTTGAGGCAGAGAAGAAGAGTCCCATTTTCTTTGTGCCACTGAGGTAACGCAGGACACGTTTGGCGGCAAGCCAATGATCCATCCGTGGCTGGTGCATGTATTGAGACAACTTATTAACAGCATACGCAATGTCAGGTCGTGTGAATTGCAGATACTGCAGGCTACCAATAACAGAACGGTACTCAGTGGGATCATCCAGAAGAGCACCAGAAAACGCAGAAAGGAGAGGACTCTCAGCCATAGGAGTCGCCACAGGTTTCGTTGCTATCATGTTTGTGCGATGCAGGAGATCATTAATATACTTAGTCTGTGTGAGAGTGAGACCAGCCGCTGTTCTTGTAACCTTAATTCCCAGAAAATAGCTCAAGTCTCCCATGTCTTTAATTGAGAAACGAGCAGCCAGCAGTTCAATGAAGGCTTGAGCATGAGTCGAAGAATTGCTTGTAACGACAATATCATCGATGTAAATAAGCACAAACAGATAAATCCCCTCTTTGTGCAGGAAGAAAAGGGAGGGATCTGCCACCGAATTATAGAAACCAAGCTCAACGAGAAAGGTGCGGAGTGCATTATACCATGTGCGTGGTGCTTGTTTCAACCCATAGATGGCCTTGTTGAGTTTACAAACATAATCAGGCATATCTTCATCAATAAACCCCGGTGGCTGTGCCATGTATACATCTTCAGAAAGCTCGCCTTGCAAGAAAGCATTATTCACATCAAGCTGACGGAGAACCCAGCCTCGCGAGACCCCCTGACCAAGGATCAAACGAATTGTAGGCTGTTTCACAACAGGACTGAAGGTCTCGAAGTAATCAATGCCTGGTCGCTGAGTAAAACCTTTTGCAACCAGTCTGGATTTGAAACGATCCACTGAGCCGTCAGCCTTGCGTTTGATGCGAAAAACCCAGCGACAACCAACGAGATTGTAACTCGGATCCGGAGGAACCAGATTCCAAGTAAAATGTTTTAACTGAGAATTGATCTCATCACCCATTGAGTTTCGCCATCTACCATCCTTGAGAGCCTGTATATGTGTTTGAGGCTCAACATCATTTTCTAAAGCTGTAACAATGTGAAGTGCATACCTCGGATTAGGTTTGACAATATGATTCTTTGCCCTGGTGACCATCTCATGATCATTCTCTGGAACAATAGCCTGAGCCTCAGATGCAGAGATGTCTGCAACAGCAGGAGAACCTGACACAAACGACTGAGCAGGAGACACTGTGTCAAACTCTTGTTCTATATGAGAGACATCAGACGCAGGAGTTGCAGCAGGAGAGATGACGTCACTCTCTTGATCGATTGCAACAGGAACACTAACAGGTGAGGCTTGTAAACCACTGGGCTGTTGATATGCTCTCAAATTTACCCTAGAGCTACTCTCTCAAATTAAGAGATCGGTCGTAGTACTTAGGGATCCAATCCACAGGGAAGGGATAGTCACACATCAAATTTTTAAGTTCGAATTAACCTAAGTGAGAATGTGAAACTAAAAGACATAAGGCAATTAAAGACTTAGTAAATTCAGGAGACGAAACGCTAGGTTCAGGGAAATTCTCAGGTGATCCAAATTGCAGGTCTAGACAGAATGTTAGGAAATATGAAGAACTGTTCTTGAACTTGAAACACTAATGTAAAATCAACCAACTCTCGCTGCGAAGATTATCTATGCCTAAACCCTAGAATTTCAAATCTCTTTGCAAATTCAAACAATTCAGACAAGCATTAATATCAGGTTCGACTGTTCACAAAATCCTAAACCAAATCTCTTTACGAATAGATATTTTGCTCATCTAACATTAGTTCAGACAATTAATAATACTCTCGCATCTATTAATTAACCTAAGATCAGATTCTAGGCCGCGAAGGTAGAATAAGCATTAAACACAAATCCAGATGAAGAACTCTAATGATTTTATCCTAACAATTAAATTCAACCTAACAATTCATTAATCACCTTTGAAAAACCCTAAACCTAACAAGCAAACTACTCAGACATGATCAATGAAACACAAATCATAATTTGAATAGAAAGCATAAAAGAAATCAATAGAATCAAAAGAGTTCCAAATTTGCTATGAAAGAGTCAAATTCTTCTCTCTAAAATCTCTCTAAAAATCTCTCTCTAAAATAATGTGTGTGTTATGCCTAAACAATGGCTGAAAAACTCTATTTATAGGCCTAGGTTCGCATCTTCAATTTCTTAGAAGATTATGAAAAGTCTTGGAGATTTCATTTTCTTCAAAAACTGGAAACTTCACGCTTCTGGAAATTGGAAAACCTGGTGTCGATCGACACCAATGGTCTGTATCGATCGACACCCATCGTGCGACTTCAATCCGACTTCAACACTTCGTGACTTCATTCCTTTAAGCTCCAAAATGTATCCAAATCTCCAATTTAGCTCCAATTGTACCTGAACCTGCAAAGACTCTATATAGACTCGAAAATAGTACTAAGACTCAATAAAAACACTTATATCATGATCCAAAAATGGGTAAAAACCATGATATATCAGCTGTGCACTAGGGACTGGAACGAGTGGCTGAGCAAAAACAGAATCGTGGGAAGAGAAATCCGATTCAAGCACAGAAGATGAAATAGGCTCTTTGAAAGGGAACGATGATTCAAAAAATTCGACGTGACGAGAAGCATACAGCCGAGATGACGTTTTGTCAAAACAGAGATAAGCACTCTGAGATAGAGAATAGCCTACAAAAACACACGGAGTAGACCTTGAATCGAGCTTATGAGCGGAGTATGGTCGTAACCAAGGGTAGCATAAACACCCAAAAACCCGAAGCTTCAAATAATTTGGTTTTTCTTGAAAAAGAAGCTCATATGGAATCTGAAATTTGAGAGGTGAGCTAGGGAGACGGTTAATCAAGTACACTACAGTAGCAAACGCAAATGACCAATACTCAGCTAGCATATGAGCTTGGGATAGCAAAGCTAAACCCGTTTCGACAATATGGCTATGCTTGCGCTCAGAGATGCCATTGTGCTCAGGAGTATGGGGAGGTGAAGTTCGATAAGAACTCCCATGTTTTGATAAAAACGGTGTCAAAACTTGAAACTCACCTCCTTTATCAGAATAAAAGGTAACAATACGAGATTGAAACCTATTTTCAACAAGTTCTTTGAAACATGTAAAAACTTCAAAAACTTGTGATTTGCGCTTGAGCGGATAAAACCATGTATACCGTGTAAAATGATCAACCAAAACCAGATAATATTTGAACCCATCAAAAGAGAAAAGGGGAGAGGTCCAAACATCAGAGTATATAATTTCAAGCGGTTTAGACGAAGAAATTGTATTTTCACCAAAGGAATGCTTGTGACTTTTATTAATGGAACACGAATTGCATAACAAAGGAGCTGAAATTCTGTTTGAAAAAGGTAAAGAACACTGAGAAAGAACACGATTTAAAAGCTCAAAGGAAGGATGACCAAGGCGTGAGTGCCATTAAGTCATTGATGTTTTTATTGCAGAGAGAACTGGAATTTTTGTTGAAGAAGGAACCAAATCCAGCCACTCATACATCCCATTTTTAGTGCGTCCTGTTTTGAGAAGCGCCCCCGTGGTTAGATCCCTCACCTGATAAGACCAAGGATCAAACGTAATAGAGACATCATTATCAGCACATGTTTGGCGAACAGACATCAGATTCTTCTCAATATTTGGGGCATAAAGGACATTATTTAACAAAATAGAACGGGTAGGTAAGGAGAGCGAAGTAGAACCAGTGTGTGTAATCGCATGACCCGAACCATCACCAAGAGTGACTGTCTCATTGCCTTGATAGGGAGAGTGTAGTGCCAGATTGCTCAAGTCTGAAGCGATGTGATGAGAAGCTCCCGTATCAAGCAGCCATGAAGGTGTGTCGTGAGGAGTCATAGAGGCCACATGAGCACGTGGCTGCCACGACATAGGCTGAGCTTGATACGGTATTAGTGAAGAACCATCAGCAGCAACGATCCGAAATTTAGTGCATCTCTGCGCACTATGATCTTGCACTCCACACGCTTGACACTTGCCAAGATACGGGCGAGAGGGTCTCGGTGTGTACGAGGAGAACTGTGGTCGATTGTCCGAGTATTGTGGCTGTTGGCGAGTGTCAAACTGATGTGGGGAGGAGCAAAAATTCCTCTTTGGTTTGTGTTGAGCCGCATTTGCTGTTACTGGAAAAGCAGAGACCGGTTGTAAACAGAGAAGAGCAGCATCTCGATTCACAAGCTTGTCACGCAACTCTTCAAACGATGGTGGAGTGTCACGACCATTGATCTGTTCCACCACACCATGATATTCATCATCCAGACCATCAAGAATAAATTCAATGATGTCCTCATGATCAAGTGGTTTTCCAAGCAAAGCCAATTGATCCGCCTTTTACTTCACGGATTGCATGTATTCATCAATCGTGCGCTGTCCTTTGTTGCTTTTCTTCAGTTGTTCTCTGATTTGCTTCATATGGCCGCAAGAGGGACGACCGAAAGTGGATCTCAGTATATTCCAAGCCTCCATCGTTGTTTTAGCCATGGAGACAAGTGGTTGGAGAGGCGTGGAGATAGATCCCAAAATTGCTGCAAAAATCAACTTATCTTGTTTCTGCCACGCTGTGTAAGCTGGATTGGGCATGGTCAGGTTGTTGTTTTGCACAATGGGAGGCGGAATCTCAGCATCGTCAGTGATGTGTTGTTTCAGACTATGTCCGTCAAGAAACAGAGAGACTTGCAGGTTCCAGGTGATATAGTTGGAGGATGTAAGGCGAGTCACAACACTCATGTTCACCGAGAGAATAGGATTTTGTGGATCGTTTGGATTAACAATCACAGCAGAGGAGCCAGAGGAGGCAGGAGGAGTTTGGAACGCCATGTGTAGGTCGTTGGAAACTTTGAGAAAGAAGAAAAATTTAGGTATTTAGATCGGAAGCTCTGATACCATGTGACTATGATTGCTTGTTATTCATTGAGAAGAATCGTGATACATTTATACAAGAGTTAGCTCCTATGATTAAGGGATTTACAAGATACTTGATAAGTATATCTCTAGTATATTGTTAGGATATTATAACTCCTCTATATATTTTTTCTTGACTTATTGCTAATTAAACTAAAATGAGTTTTACAATTTTTACTTATCTTAAGAGCGGATAGATGGTTGGCCCGCACATTCGTGTGTACCAACCACCTCACCGCTTTTAGAACTTATAGAGATTTTTAAAAATATATAAAATTTTTAATAACTAAAATTAGAATTGGACTCTAATCGAGGTTAGCAAAATGCATGCACAACAAGTTCGCATGCGACTTTGACTTTTGCATAATTAATATTTAATCCACACACATATTTGTGTAAAAATTAAAGTATGGCTTTTATGTGTTAAGAAAAAAAACAAAGTATATGTTTTCTAATATATCATTTTTATAATTTATGGTTAAAGTTTTAAAAAAAAATATACGTATATTTATGCATGTAAATATGAGTTATAAATAAGTGAATTGTAATATTTAGGTGTTGGTTAGTTTTTCTGATAATTTCCGCAAACGTTATGTTTTTATAAGATGTATTTTTGGCGTTTAAGAACAATGACGAAAACCGTTTCTATTGTTTTTTATTTAATCAATTTTTTTTTTTGAGAATTTTATGATATATGGTTTCAAATTAAAATTTATATTAAATATTAACAAAAATTACAAAGAATTTTTTAAAAATTTAAAATATAATATTTGACTTTATCATGAAAATAAATATAGTACATTGGATAATCTATTATTAATTTTCCTTTTTAATAAAAATTACAGTAAATATTTATTATAAAAATTGTGAAATCATATTTTATAAATTCTCTGGTAGCTCTCCGCTCATCTCTTCGTCCAATATTGAGGAATTGGTTTGATGAAGAAAATAAATTTCTTATGGTTGGTATGTACGCATGTGTTCATTATAAAATTTGAGTTGTACATGTGTTTATTATAAAATTTGTGTTTTAAGATTTTTAAATGACTCCGTAAAACCAAGCATGAGATTGTTACGGAAAAACAAAACTTTAGAGATTTATTTTTATTTTTACTTCTACTTCTTATACATATTTGTTTTACCTTATTGTAATTTATTTTTTCATCCGGTTACATTTCATTTTATTTCCGATCTCAATTTCTCGATCTACAATAAGACTGTATATGAGTATGATATAAAAAAAAATTATTTATTTAAAAAAAAAGAGATAAAAATGGTATAGTGTATTTACTATCCTATTGGATAACTATGTAGCACGGAAGCTTCTCTCGAGCTCCGCTTCCCGCTTCGGAATCGGAATCGGAATCGGAAGCTTTCGGAAGCTTTGGGAATCTCGCTTCCATAACGATTCCAAAAATATATTTTTTAAACACGTTGGAAGCTTGCGTTTCCGTTTTGGAAGCTTACGCTTCCATATTAAAAACATAGGTATACAAAATATTTAATCTTTTATCTATAAAAAATATTTTTTGAAATTATTATTTTAATCAAGATAAAATATCATGAGTGAGAAAATTGATAATATTAATGAGATTATCTTGAAAAAGTTGAGTTGTATAATCTTTCTTTAGATAACAAAAAAAATGATTTTATTTGATAAAATTAAAAAATTGAGAATAAAAATAGTGTTTTAATCTTCTATTTTGATTAAATATGTAAAATATACTAATTAAATTTCAATTGTTTATAATCATTTATTAATGTAATATAATGTTTAGCTTTATATATATATATATATATCTATATATGCATACGATTCCAACACGTACCGCTTCCTTTTTTTAAAAAAAAAACCGTTTCCAAACGCTTCCGCTTCCGCTTCCGCGTACCCGCTTCTGATTCCATGCAGCTTAGTTGGATAATATATTATCATTTTTATATAAATATAATATATTTCTTGTAAAATTTTTGTAATCATAGTTTATGCAATTTATTATGAAGATATGTAAAAACAAATTGAAATCATAGTAATTATTATATTCTGTTAATTTAAATTTATTAACTTTTGTGTTATAATCTAGTGTATTCATGTTTTAATTTCATAATTTATTTAATTTTAACTCAACCAATCAAAACATGTCGTTTATTTTAGGAAATTTGACATGTCGCATTTACATGTCATCATTAAAATGCACTAACCTTCATTGTGGAGCTGACAAGTCAGCATTTTTCATTAAAAGTGAATCTCAAATAATAGGAAGGAGGATTCATATTTCTACAATAAACTTACTACATAAATCTACTGTTCTATCACATAATTTTACTATAAATTACATCAAATTTTAACATCTACTATAACTCAACTTTAAAATTACATGTTACCAATCGAAGCCTTAAACATTATAAAAGAAGCAACAAACTATTTGAAAATGGAATTTGAGATAAAACAACATCTCGGATTGAAAGAGTAATGTTTTGACTTACAAATTAAACATTCTACAAAAGGTACATATATACATCAATCCAATTATAACAAAAAAAGTGTTAAACTTATTCAACATAAATAAAAACACGTTATATTTGTACTCTAATCGTTTTACGATCACTGAATATCGAATAAGATACGACCATATGAAAAATGAATAGATATTAAATCCTTAAATACTATGCCTCTAACTGTTACTATTAGAAGAATAATATGAATGAAAAGAAAAAAATGAAAATGAAGAAAATAATAAAAATGAATGGGAATGAAATGAATAGAATATTTATTGTTCCTCCCCAAAGTTAATTAACTAAATGCGATCAGAGCCATATTTTACTCATTCTACTCAACTTAATAAATCATTTGTTATTAATATTTGGTAAGATTCAGTTTGCCATCTAATACAAAAGTACGAGAAATTTGTTTTTAAAGTATTTCATTATCTTCAAAGAAAAATTAATATATAATTATTTTATCATATAATTTTTTTTTACAATCATCTTGAACAAGATCGTGTTTAATGACTAAAAAATTAAGTTTTTGTCACCGATTCCGTGTATATATATATATATATTAGTATTATTTTATAGTTATTATTGAGCATGCTAGTTTTAGTGAATAAGTTTGTGTTTTTTTTGTAACATCTAAATATTAATAGGCCCGGTTCTTAGGCTGTGCAAGGAGTGCATTTGCACTGGGTCCATTTAATTTTTAAACAAATTTCTTCAAATTTTAGGGTCCATTTTTAAAAAACAATTGCAAAATAGGGTCTGGTTTTCAGAGAGTATTAAATATAGGGCAAGTTTCGGGCTAAGCACAGAGCCAAGTTTTTCATTGGGCCGGGCCTTAAATATATTAAATAGTAAAGGGAAAATGCAAATACAATATCAGCCATATAGGCGGAATTGAATACTTCAAACATAAAGAACTAATATCATATGCTTATTTGTATAAGAGATCAACAATTTGATTTCTTTCTCGATTAACCTGACCTAAAGAACATAATGGAAGTTTTTGAAAATAAAACATAATACTATATCGACTAAGCTAAATTGGAGTAAAAATGTTCTCAATGAAAATCGAATCCAGGAAAAACGTGAATTTACACCATGTACCTGAGTTTTTTCCCACTAATTTCACCTTTTTTTATCTCTGAAGAATCTCGCTTACAAAGATAATATGATTCATATAGAAATTTAAAGGCGATCAATTTGATTAACTGAATGAGATTAATCTTTGGAAATTTGATTCTCTTAGTGACTTAGTTAGAGGTCGTTTAACAAAAGAAGAAGAAATATATAACGTGTATGATTACAAATCGATTGTACACTAAATAAGAGTGAGCGATATTGTTCATGTTTAATTTTGCTAAGAATAATTCTTTATGCAGAGAACTTATGGTAGTTATTGAGACGTTGTAAATCAACAACACATGTATTATCCACAGCTGAATTTTTTTTTTTTTTAAACTCTTTGTTCTTTGTTTAGGAAGGTCAAATCTTACTGGAATTCTACTTGGGCGTTTATGTGACGACGAGTTATTTAAAAACTTAAAACTGAAACACAATAAAGAACATTCTGATACAGACATTATTCTTAAATTTAAAAGACTTTACTTAACTCGACTTGCTTTCGTTTAGCTTTGTAATTTTCTTGTACGCGTACGAGTTTATGTCCACCTTCCCTTGCATAGCCTGCAGTGAATAAAAACCCGTTCAAGATTCCATCGTTTCATCAAAAGCTTTTTAATGCCGTCAAATCAAATAAATCATGTAACCCTTGAGCTCGTCTTCGATGGATGTGTTTTTAGGTTTATAAGCATCGACAGGTCCTGTTCTCGAAAGCGCCTTTCTTGTCTATATAATCTCCCATTCCTGGTCATCTTTTACCTTTGCGATATCCTTACTGAACTAAAGCCATATGTGGTGAGGTTTTAGAATTCTTGATTATGTCCCATGGCATTTATAGATTCAGAGCTTAGCTCTTGAAGGAGCTGGCTGAGCCCGAGGGCTCCAAATACTGTGAGAGATATCATCGGAAGTCCATATCTAACAAATGGGTTTCTTCTTCTTCCCCACCTTTTAAACGATGACGGTGGCTGCTTGAGAGTAGTTGCAGCAGTAGAACCGGAAGGAGAAGGTTTTTGAGTATTTTGACCGGTTTCGATTGTTGTCATCTTTGTATAGCCACAAAGATAATGGCTGCAAGGGGAATCCAAGAGTTAATAAACTTACCACAAGTGTAGCTACAATGAGTAGTAATTTGCACATTTTCGGATGAATCATGCAGTTTGTTGCAGTAAGAGAATCTGTCATGCACAACAGAGATTGATGAATCTGTTAACCAAGCCAACCACTGGCCAAGTAAAGCGGAGGTGAAATCGATTACAGAGAACATACTGCGAAAAAGCTCAATTGATCTCACATATACAAAGAAACTAAAAGGTTTTAACATGTATTCCTAATACGCAATTGTTTCTTTGTAATCGATTTCACGCCTGCTTTGTTTGGCCAATGGTTTGGCTTGATCAAAACAATTCCAAAATTGCCAAAAATGTATCCAAAAATGCCAAAAGAAAGAAGTAATTGATCAAAACCTATACAAAAATGCCAAAAAAATGCATCCAAGATCTGAAAACAAGACGATATATCAAATGAGTTCCTTTTCATATCATTTCTATCATCAACAATCTCTAGTTGTTGATAATTCTACATAGGGAATGGGCAAGAGAATCGCTGATAAAACATTCATAAAGAAACCGAGTAACCTTTCTGAAAACTAAGCAATTCTCAAGAACATCGACGAAAGTTTAAAATAGATTAAGGTGATTCCAGTAACGAATTTATAAATCGATCAACAAAATTGAAATATATAAAGCCAAGTCAACAAGGTTTCATGACTTTTTTTCTCGTCCAAAAAAAGACATTCTCTTTTACACAGAATCTAAGATACATACTTTTGTTAGTTTTTGCTAGCTTTTTGAGTTGTGCATTTCCTATTATACCCTTAATAATTTTTGTCATAATTCTCTTCTTTTCTCTCCTTCTTTAATGTCTTCTCCTTTTTATTGTTCTTATTCTTCTCTTCACATGGATATATCACTGTGGATGGCCGTGTTTTTTCTATTTAACAAACCACGATAGTGTATCCATATGGATGAATTTTAAGGTGGTCACAGAGGTGCACAAACCGTTGTGGATGTAGTAGTGGATGCCCACGTTGTTATATTTATAAGGATGAGTTTTGGAGAGTTTGTAGGCAAACTTCTCTGAATAAGTTTTGATGAACAAGACATTATAAAAGATATGGAGCATATCAACAATGGTAATTTGGATAGTGTAATTCCAACTATAGACAAGAGACATTATAGGCAAGATCTACATGTTTGGCCATCCACGGTGATGTATCTATGTGGATGAGTTTTGTATGAGTTTATGGTTAACATGTTGTGGATGTGAGATCGTGGACATCATATAATGGTGATTGCGTCCTAAGTGAAATATGGCACATATGAAGTACTATGGACAATTCACATAGGATAGACACAACAATTGTGTATGGTGGATGATTATGGTTGGATGATGCACTATCTATCATGGACTTTCTTGTTCAAACTTTGCAGGTTCTATGATTAATTAGGTTCTACTACTTCAGTTTTCAAGGCCATAATTATCTTTATCATGTATATATCAATATCTTGTTCTAACAAAATAACTTATATTAGACTATGTAATTATATTATGTTAGCATTTTTGATGTACAATCTTGCATGGTCATTGACACGTTCGTGTGGATGTATATGTGTGGACGTGTTTGTGTGGACGCGTTTATGAATATCAAGACATATTTACATTTTTTGCAAGAATGTTCTCAACTATACGAAATTCGTCCCAACATTTTTTCATTCTCGCATGATCTTCTGACTAATATTTGTGGTTGAATCTCTCGATTGATGTTCGAATTGCTTAATGGATGTTTGAATTTCTCAACTCATTGATATGTCTGTATTTTGCATCATTTTAGCATCCATATAGTGTAGGTTTATCATCATTTTAGAGTCTAATATAGCATCATAGTGTTGCATTTGATCATTTAGAGTCCTAGAGTGTATTTGTATAGTCTTTGCATATTTTGGTGTATTTGGAGTCTTGATCAGGTGATAAAGATGCTATGGAGGCATGAATGGAGTTTCAGAAGGATGGCATAGCAAAGGAAGGGCAAGAAATCAAGAGGAGGAAGAGAAGCAGCCAAATTAGAAGCAAAAGTCTTGAAGAAGCATATTGAGCATTTAGAGGCGCAAAATGTATGTGTCCGGACGAAGGCCTTGCACTTAGATTCAGACTCTGATGCCTTCTTAAGAGTTGAAGAGGACCCAATGAGCTTTCTATTGCCGTTGGAATCAAGTCATTTGGACTCGTGGTTAGAAAGTTACATCGATTTTAATTTGGATCGACGAGTTAGATCGACGAGCTCGTCGAACCAAACCTCCAGGAGCTCAGTTCGATGACTCAGATCGATGAAGGACGTCGATCCATTTTTCCAGGAGCATGGATCGACGAAACAGATCGACGAAGTTCGTCTATCCAAACCCAGACGAATCTTTTT
>JAHZTW010000002.1:64204343-64256209 GCA_020283515.1 Alliaria petiolata | reverse complement strand
GATTCTAATGGTTCAAACTTGCAATCTAGGTTAGATTCTTTCATCTCTCTTCCTAATAAGTGATTCCTAATGCCAAATAGCTAACCTTTGCTAATTTGGATCATAGGCATTTCATCCACCCACCAAGTGTTTGATGAAATGCTTGAACCAACTTATTAGGAGATTTACATTCCTAGCCTAACACATCATTAGCTGTCTAGGGTGTTTATCATGCTATTTAGACTTGAAATTAATGCTTGCTAATTACTTCTAATGCTAAAACATCATTAGTTCATTAGGGTGATTAGTGAAGGGATTATTACCACACATCATGGATTAGTCTATAATTAAGTGATCTAGGCATAGAGATGGCTTGTTTAGTTGCTTAAATGATTGCAAGATTGTCCATTTAGTTTCCCAAATCAACGATTCCATCCCTAGGTTTCATTTTTAGTTAATTTGGTAATCTCAATTAGGAGTAATTGCTTGATTAGTGCTTGATTAGTGGTAATTAAGGTATTAGCTCATATAATTAGTATTGTAGTGTCTCCTTTAGCTTGTGTTTTGCTTTTAATAGTATCTTGTCACCTTGAATTTCTAATTTGGCTTAGCTTAGATAGTTTCATGTATTCCTAGTGTTGTTAATCTCTACCCCTTTGGATTGATACCTAAAGTATTACAATGACAATGCTAAGCTTTAGGATTGATTAAAGCCCTAAAAAGCTAGCTATCACTCATCCATACATTGTTGTCCATAAACATCCATCCATCGATGACTATTTGAATTTTTCGATGGATGTTCGAATTTTTCAACTCATCCACACGTAGTTGTCCATGAGTATCGTGTGAATGGCATTGTATCTTATGTTGTTAGGTTTTAATGGGTTGATCTTGGAAAGATTTGCAACTGCAATGAATTATAACATTTTTGTTAAATGGTTGGTTGAGAGATAGAGAAGAGATGAGGAGAGTGAAGAGATGAAAAAGATGAGGAGAGAGAAGAGATGGAGAGAGAGAAGCAAGAAATTGAAAAGTAAAAGAAGTGTGAGGAAAGAGAAGGGATGAAAAAGATAGAGAAAAAAAAAGATGTAAGTTGGTTAAAGAGAGGACAAGATAGACTTCTCACCTCATGAAAGTACTCATGTTGAAAAAAATGCTCTATTTTGTAATTAGACTTATAGAAAGTGCTCTATTTTGTAATTATCTCTAAATAGAATGGATGTATAGTTTTAAAATTAAGTTTTACTTTCAACGAGTTGCTTGAAAAAGCTCGAGGTTTCTTCTTCATCCCCATCATATCAGAAGCTCAAGCTTCTAGTTAATTCTCATGTTCAAAATTTGGCTAGGCGTTAATCGGGCGGTCGAGTTGGGCCTAGCGCCTAACGAAAAAATTGGAGATTTATCAAAGATTAATCGGGGACTAGTTTTTAATATTATTGTATTTAATATATTTAAAATAATTTTAAATATAAACTATTATGTGGAAAATATGTATTATGAAAATTACAATTTTAAAAACATATAAATTATAATAAAAATAAATTACTTAATCAAAGTTAATACTTAACAAACTACTAAAAATAATTAAACAAAAACAGGCCTAAAATAAACATTAAGTTTCAAAAGATAACAAAAGTCCAACAATAAAAGTGGTGTACCTACATATTGCTACTAACGACACGTTTATAAAAAACCAAATTGTTCCACATCGGACATTGGTGAAAGCATATACTTGGAATCTCTCTTATAAATACACTTGATCTAACCTACCAATTAGATCAACTTAAATTGGGCTTCTGAAAGAATCTAAGATGCGTTTAGTTTTAATTATTGGGATAAAATCATGTGCAATAGTTTAAATAAATCGGTCAATATAACTGATTTTCAACGCCTAACTATTTAGGCGGACGATAAATCGTTACCGATTAGTGAGACCGATTTTGTCAAAAATTGTGGCGGTACGACTCCGATCACCGATTAACCGGACGATTAGGCGGCTAGGCGTCTGTGTTTTTGAACAAGGGTTAATTCTAATGTTAATTAATTTATTAATACATATTAGATATAACCGAAATGTAAACCGGTTGAATATAAATCGGTGGTCTCTCTTATGATAAAAAGAGACTAATTGTAACAAACGATGAATAACAGAATCACTTTTCTTTCGTCTCTTTGTACGATCTTTGGTTCTACTAACATGGTATCAGAGCGGTGAGACCAATCTCACCAAAATTCGATCTTCTCTTCCGGTCGCTTGACCTAGATCAGTTGAAATCTCTTCAATTGATCATTTCTTTGCTTCAATCTTGGTTGTTCCGCCGATTTTGAGTATTCATTGGGTTATTCCTCCCAATCTTTGTTATGATGATTACTCTCCGCCGATCTTCTCGACGAACAGCTCGCGGTCGCTTCACGGTGGCAAAATCGACTAATACGGCACGATTAGCAATTAATCAAGCTCCGGCACTTCCAATGCCGAAAATCCCTATTCCGGTGATGCTTGATGCGAATCGAAGTCCGAGTATTACATCAACGCACCAACTTGTCATTCTGCAGGCTTTGACACAAAGTTCTTCTCAATTCTGGTCTCTACAAGCAAGTTCTTTGAATTTCTCAACACATTATACGAAACTTCCCAGAATCGTTCAATTTATCACTGGCTTGAACGAGTCTTCTACTTTCCACGCTTGGAGTCAACTCAGCATGAAGAAACAGAGAAGTATAGATCCTCTCAATGACTCCAATGTTTCAGGATATCTGACAAAAGATCAGATTCATGGGGTTATCGACTACTTCAATTCTCAAGAATCCACATCATATGCTCCTTCTACATCAAGTGATAAACTCACTACGTTACCTGGTATGGCCTTCTCTTCTTCAACGATATGCTTTGTTGGAATATTGAAAGCAACAGGGAATGTATTATGTAGCAATTCGTGGATTATTGATAGTGGAGCAACACATCACGTGTGCCATGATAGGAGCCTATTCGTCAGTTTATCTGAAACTTTGAACAAATCACTAAACTTACCAACAGGGTTAGGAGTAAAGATTGTTGGTATTGGAAAGATTCATTTAAATGAGTTCATGGAGTTGAATAACGTTCTGTACATTCCCGACTTCCGGCTGAACCTGATGAGTATAAGTCAACTGACAAAGGATTTGGGTTATATAGTGATCTTTGACAGGGATTCTTGTATGATACAAGATGCTACTAAAGGTTTGTTGATTGGTCATGGGGAGGAATTGCAAATCTATATGTCTTGGATGCTTCTTCTGTTGGCAAGCAGTCTATGTTGGATGCATCTTCTTTTCACGCCAATGTTGTTGTTGACACAACTATATGGCATAATAGATTGGGCCATCCTTCTATTCAGAGGCTTGATCAATTACAAATATCCTTGGCATAAAGAAAAGAGGTACAAAAACTTTTCATTGTGCAGTTTGTTCTGCTGCTAAACAGAAGCGTTTACCGCGCTTACGGCTCGTTTTTTTATCTATCTCCCCATTCGAACGAGGGAAGTGAGCCCGCCCGCCCATACAGACGCGGCGCCCTTTTTCATTATCATCTACCGCCACTTCTTCTTCTCGGTCGTCTAAAAGAAAAGGCAATTCAAAAGTCCTTTCCTAAACCACTTCCCGTTCCCTAAGAAATGCATAGGAAAGAAGGTCAAATTAACCCCGAAAAAAGTGATATCTTTTCCATCTCTGAACTATATGTGTAGCCAACCATTTGATCTTCTACACATTGATACATGGGGCCCATTATCAGTTCCATCTGTTGAAGGATACATATATTTCCTTACCATTGTTGATGATCACACTCGTGTGACTTGGGTCTATCTGATGAGAACTAAGGATAAGGTGCTTCGAGTGTTCCCAGAGTTTTTAAAAATGGTGGAAACACAGTACAAAGTGGTTGTTAAAGGGGTGCGATCTGATAATGCACATGAATTAAAGTTTACAGACTTATTCAAGGCGAAAGGGATTGTGTCCTACCATTCATGCCCAGAAACTCCGGAACAAAATTCAGTGGTAGAGAGAAAGCATCAACACATTCTCAATGTGGCTCGCTCTCTCATGTTTCAATCCAAGATGCCTCTGGAGTTCTGGTCAGATTGTGTTCTAACGGTTGTCTTCCTCATTAATAGATTGCCGACACCTCTCTTACAAGACAAATCTCCTTATCAGCTTCTGACTTCCAAGAAACCAGATTACACATGAATTCGAGTTTTTGGATGTCTTTGTTACACTTCAACTTCATCTAAGAATCGACATAAATTTCAACCTCGATCAAAGGCTTGTGTCTTCCTCGGTTATCCAGCAGGATATAAGGGGTACAAAGTTATGGATTTGGAGACAAATGGGGTGTCTATGTCACGGAATGTGATCTTCTATGAAGATATATTTCCTTTTTCAAATGACACTTCACTCTCATTTCCTGATTTCCCTGATTCATAATCTATAAAAGTTCCTCAAATTGCAAGTGAAATTCCATCACAGGATACAGCTTCTGCAACAAAGGAGACTAAGAGATCATCAAAATCTCCTGCCTATCTCCAAGATTATTACTGCAATATGACTGCAACAGATATTCCATATCCTCTTGCAACATATATGTCGTATGAAAAGCTTTCTGATGAATATGAAGCTTATATATGTGCAGTGATTCAACATCCCGAACCTAGCTCATTCAGTCAAGCAAAGAAATTTGATGAATGGATCAAAGCCATGAATGAAGAGTTAATTGCCCTGGAGAGTACTCATACATGGAACATTTGCTCTCTCCCTGCAGATAAACATGATATATAGGCTGCAAATGGCTATATAAAGTCAAACTCAATGTTGATGGAAGCTTGGAACGATATAAGGCACGTTTGGTGGCCAAAGGTTACACGCAACAAGAAGGGATAGATTTTGTTGATACCTTCAGTCCCGTTGCCAAAATGACAACAGTAAAGACGTTGTTAGCTGTTTCAGCAGCAAAGAAATGGAGTTTAACTCAGCTGGATATTTCAAATGCCTTCCTCAATGGTGATCTTGACGAAGAGATTTACATGACCCTACCTCCCGGTTATACTCCACGTGAAGGTACAACTCTTCCTCCAAATCATGTATGTAGGCTGAATAAGTCTCTTTACGGTTTGAAACAGGCTTCTAGACAATGGTTCCTCAAGTTTAGCTCCACATTGATGGCTCTTGGATTTCATTCGTCGCATGCAGATCATACTTTGTTCATAAGGAACATTGGTGGGAAATATGTAGCAATTTTGGTATATGTAGATGACATTATCATCGCAAGTAATGATGATACAGAGGTAGCTCAACTCAAGCTTGATTTACAGAATTCTTTCAAGCTGCGGGATCTTGGACCCTTGAAATATTTTCTCGGTCTTGAGATTGCTAGATCTGGTAAAGGGATATTTGTTTGTCAGAGAAAGTATACTCTTGAGTTACTGGATGAAACAGGTCTCCTTGCTTGCAAGCCATCAAATATACTAATGGATCCGAGTACAAAATTGTGCCAAGACAGTGCTGAACCTGTTTTAGACAACCCTGAAATCTACAGACGATTAGTTGGCAAGATGATGTATTTGACGATCACTCGGCCAGATATCACATATGCTGTTAACCGCCTGTGCCAATTTTCTTCAGCTCCCAAGAATTCTCATCTTCAGGCAGCATACAAAGTGGTGCACTACCTGAAAGGTACAATTGGTAAAGGCCTATTTTACTCTGCAGATTCTGATTTGATCTTGAAGGGTTTTACGGATGCCGATTGGGCATCGTGTGCGGATACTAGACATTCCACATCTGGATTTTGCATGTTTCTTGGAACATCGCCTATCTCTTGGAAGTCCAAGAAACATAACACAGTTTCTCACTCTTTAGCCGAATCATAATATAGAGCAATGGAGCTTGCAGTTCGGGAAATCAGCTGGTTGGTGAATCTTTTGAAGGAATTTCTTGTTCCTCAATTACAACCGGTTGCTTTTTTTGTGATTCCACTGCAGCTATTCACATAGCAAATAATGTAGTTTTTCACGAGCGCACAAAGCATCTGGAGACGGATTGTCATATTGTACGGGACAAAGTGCAAATTGGATTGATAAAGACACTTCACGTTCGCACGTATACTCAGTTGGCTGATGTTTTTACAAAAGATTTGTATCCTGCTCAGTTTCACTCTCTCATACGCAAGATAACTATGTCTTCTATATACTTGCCATCTTGAGGGAGGGTATTAGATATAACCGAAATATAAACCGGTTGAATATAAACCGGTGGTCTTTGTTATGATAAAAAGAGACTAATTGTAACAAACGATGAATAACATAATCACTTTTCTTTCGTCTCTCTGTACGATCTTTGGTTCTACTAACAATACATGAATCTAATTCAATTAGTCATTCTATTAAATTACTTTGAATCTAATAGAATTAGAAAGAATTGAAGTTTCTATTTAATTCTTTTGGATTCTAATGTTATTTAATTTTTTAATTCAATTTTAGTGTTTTTTTATTCATTCAATTTTACTCAATATATAAGCATTTGTCTTTTCAAAAGAATTTTATAGAATTTTAGTAAAAAAATACAAACAGTCAATTCTTACATTTTTCTCTGATTTTAATAGAATGAATTTAATTTCCTACAAAACTTTAAATTATTTCAAAATCATTTATTTTTAAATTCTTTTACATTCTCTTAAATTCAATCATCCAATACCCACTAGCTTCTGATATTATACCAATTCTCATATACACGCACATTTATTTTATACTAGGTGATCGGTCCGCACCGTGAGCGGGATATAAAACATTTATATATTTAATATGTAATTAATATTGTATGTTGAAGTTGATCTATTTGTACATAATTAATTATATATTAATAATAACATTATATGAATATTTAATAATAAAAATAACGATAAATCATATAAAAAATGTTGTAGATTACAATAGAAATTGAAGATAAAAAGTCATTAATCAAGATTTAAAAATACTTCGTTAGATTAAAAATATAAATATGATAACTAAATAAACTGAAAATATTAAAACATATAATAATTTATTTAATTTTTATGTTTGGTTTGCACGCATGTGCATGTATAGTTTTTTTATAGACATAAATAGTTGTAATATTTAATTATTGATTACTTTTTTTATATATTATGTAAACGTTATATTTTTATACATATACAGTTTTAGTGTTGAACAACAATCACACAAAATTTTTATATCGTTTTGTGTCTTTTGAAACTTATTTATTTTAAAACTTTTTATTTTTTCTACTGTTTACAGGTGACATATAAATACAAATATAAAAGATATATTAAATAATAATTAAATTCAATTAATATGTCTTCAATATTATCTATACTATACTTTATTTTCTCCTTACACAATATAATATTGTCAATATATATATTTTAAGTATATAATTTTTCTTAACTTATTGCTAGCACACATTCGTGTGTACCAAAAAAAATTGTTTAATAAATAAAATTAAAATTGGACTGCAATCAAGGTTAACAAAATGCATGCACGACAAGTTCGCATGCGACTTTAACTTTTGCATAATTAATATTTATATCCACACACATATTTATGTAAAAATCAAAGTATGGCTTTGATGTGTTTAAAAAAAAAACAAAATATATGTTTTATAATAAATGTTTTTATAATTTATGGTTGAATTTGTTTAAAAAAATACGTATATTTATGTATGTAAGTATGAGTTAAATAAGTGAATTGTAATATTTAGGTGTTGGTTAATTTTTCTGATATTTTCCGCAAACGTTATGTTTTTACACGATACAATTTTTGTCGATTAAGAACAATCACGAAAACCGTTTCTATCGTTTTTTATTTAATCAATTTTTTTTATTTTTGAGCATTTTATGATATATGGATTCAAATTAAAGTTTATATTAATTATTAAGAAAAATTACAAATCTTTTTAAAAAAATTTAAAATATAATATTTAACTTTACCATGAAATTAAATATAGTACATTGGATAATCTATTACTAATTTCCTTTTTAAGAAAAATTAAAATAAAAATTTATTATAAAATTTGTGAAATCATATTTTATAAATTCTCCGGTAGCTCTCCGATCATCTCTTCGTCCAATATTGAGAAATTGGTTTGATGAAGAAAATAAATTTATTATGGTTGGTATGCATGGATGTATTCATTATAAAATTTGACCAACACATTCGTTTAGTATAAAATTTGCTACTTAAGATTTTTAAATGACTCCGTAAAATAAAGAACGAGAGTGTTATGGAAAAAAAAAACTGTAGAGATTTATTTTTATTTTTACTTCTACTTCTTATACATATTTGTTTTACCTTATTATAATTTAGTTTTTTCATTAGTTTACATTTCATTTTATTTCTGATCTCAATATCTAGATCTACAATGAGACTGTATATGAGTATGATATAAACTTTTATTTATTTAAAAGAATAAGAGATAAAAAATGGTATAGCGTATTTACTATCCTATTGAATAATATATTATCATTTTTTATATAAAAATAATATATTGCTTGTAAAATTTCGTAATCATATTTTATTGTAATTTATTATGAATATATGTAAAAACAAATTGAAATTATAGTAATTATTATATTCTGTTAATTTAAATTTATTAATTTTTGTGTTATAATCTAGTTTATTCATGTTTTAATTTTGTAATTTATTTAATTTTAACTCAACCAATCAAAACATTTTTTTTATTTTAGGAATTTTGACATGTCACATTTACATGTCATCATTAAAATACACTAACTTTCATTGTGAAGTTGACAAGTAAGTATTTTTCATTAAAAGCGATTCTCAAATAATAGGAAGGAAGATTTTTTATTATAGTAAATTTGAATTTAGGCCTAAACCAAAAATTGGAATCGAAAGTCCCAAACAAACCCAACTTGAAATAACCGATTCGGTTTGGTTTCAAATATTGCCAAAATATTCGATGGTTCCTACATATTGTTACTCATGGATATCAGTTTGATTTCGAGAAATTAACAGATACCTAATTTGGTATTCGAATGACCCAAAAATATTAAATATATTAGTTATTTTTTTGAAAATTACAGATATATTTTCAGTATTTCAGATATATTTTTTTACTTTTTTTTTCTTGGGTTTTCGGATATATTTCCGAGTTTTCAAGTATATTTTTGGTATTTTGAGTTTTTTTAGGTTTTTTCGGGTTTTGAGATATATTTTCGAGTTTTTAGATATATTTTTAGGGTTTCGGGTATATTTTAGATATTCTGGAAAATAAATACTCGAATTGAATCTTTATCAATTTTTTATTGGATTCGAACCAATCTGAAACCGAACCAAAACTCTATCGGTTGCTAAATGGATCCAAAATTTATCTATCCAAAAAACTCGAAACCGATCAAAAACATGAATGCCTAGGGGCTACCGCTAGTTGAATTAGTGACTTTGACTACACACTTTTAAAGACACTAAACCACCACCAACTTAGGTCAAAATAGTTTAAACATAGCGGATATAAGTACATAAATTTATACAAAAGAGTGGTTTTGGGTTCAAAAGTTATTAAACAATTTATATGACTGGTGTAACGGTTGGGAATGAATGCGTTTACGAAATATTTATGATTTGTTAACATCGAGTATGATAATGATTAAAAAGAAATTAATTGTAAAAAATAATATATAATATAGAAAACATAGAAAATTCATATTATTATGATTAAATATGGAAATAATGAGATATTATAATTTGAAAATAACTTAATTGGTGTATTATTTTGAAAATGAAAAAGTTGAGTATTAAAATGTTTATTAAAATTTAGTTGAGTTATTTTTATGGAATTTTAACAATAATAAATAAATTAATTCCAGAAAAATAACTTTATTTATACATGAATATAATCGAGTACTACATTTCGATTAAATTCCTGTATAATAGGTATATTTATTAACTTTATTTTTTTTATTCAGGAATATAATCGATTGTCATTTTCATACAAAATAAAATAGCGTCACGGATTTAAAGTCATAAAGGATTCGAGTGGTATCTTGCTAATTAGCTCTCATAATCGATAATTTACTAAGACCATCCCAATAGAGACACTTGAATGTCTTAAGTCCAAAAAAGAAAAAGAAAAAAAGAAAAAAATAATAACATGGCAATATTTGGGTGTAGAAAAGAAAAATATCTTATTTAAGATTCTTTTTAGAATGTTTTATGACACGTGTCACGACACGATTCGTCACATATATTTTTTTTTTTAAATCATATTTTCTTTTTCTTTTTTCAAAAATCAAATTTTTTTTTATTATTATAAAATTTTAAGACACTCAAGTTAGGTTAAGTATTTTCATTGGGATGGTTTAAGATAAAAAATTTCTTAACTTAGATTAATAATATATTTAATATTAAAATATGTTTAAATTTGAGTTCCCAACCTCTAATCTCTCAGATCCTCTGACTTTGACTTTTTCTTTTGCTTGCGTTTCCTTCTTGATCAATTTTTTTTTGCTTGCTTTTCACAATTTTGAAAACCCTAACCAAATTCTATTTCGTTTTCGCAGCTATACGACTATGAACAACTAAGATCCGAAAATCTCTCTTTTGCAAAAAAATTCTACAATCTTTCTTCCTTTCTCTCTCTCAGCTCGCTTTTTCCTCTTTATTGACCAAGTCTTCCTTTAATTCTCTTTGATTTCGACTTTTTTGAAAATTCGTTTTAAGTATACGAAGACCCAGACTACTTTCGGAATCAACAATGGTGATCTAAAGATCTTAAAAAATCTCTATTTTTCTTCTTCTCCTTCTCTTTGCGGTTGATCTTTAGATCTGGGTTTTATACATTCTCCAGAATTGGTTTCTGGGGTCTTTAAATTTCCCTACTTTCACTTAGTTTCCATCGATTTTGTTAGATTCGTGCAAATTTCAAATCTGGTTTTGAAATTGCATTGTCGATTCGAGAAAAAAGCTAGAATCTTTATTACTGTAAATTGCCCCCTTTAGCTCTTGATGCTAGTGATGAGTTTAAATCTCCAGAGAAATTAGTTTCTGGGTTGCAAGGAAGAAGGAACAACAATGGGTTGCATTTGCTCAAAAGGAGTACGAACTAATGATGATTACATCGAGACCAACCATGTGAGTATTGCAAAAGACAACCTCAAAGCCTCCAAGAAACAACCTTCTTCCTCGAGAAACAACGCCAATGTAGATTCAGAGGAAACAAGCGTTAATGGAAACGAAGCTACATTGAGGCTAATACCAAGTGATACCAAGAACGTCTTCTCTGATGAAGAGGAAGAGGAAGAGGAGGAGGAGGAGAAGAAGGAGAGATTTGAGATCAAATCTTCTGAATCAGTGCTTCAAAAGGAAACCACTGTGGAGTTACTTGATAATGTAGGACCAATGCAGCCTAGAATGAGTAGAATTGGTAGTGTTAAGAATGGAGAAAGAACAGCCAAGGTTATTGCAGGTTGGCCTTCATGGTTGGTTTCAGTTGCTGGTGAAGCTCTCAATGGTTGGATCCCTCGTAGTGCAGATTCGTTCGAGAAGTTGGAGATGGTGAGAAGGGCTTTTAAATCTTTGCCTTTGAGTCTCAAATGATGCTAAAGTTCTGGTTTTTTTTTCAATTGCAGATCGGGCAAGGGACGTATAGCAATGTGTACAGAGCCCGTGATCTCGAAACGAACCGGATCGTTGCGCTGAAGAAGGTTCGGTTTGCTAATATGGATCCTGAGAGTGTAAGGTTCATGGCTAGAGAAATCATCATCCTTCGTAGGCTTAACCATCCAAACGTTATGAAACTCGAAGGGCTAATCATCTCAAATACTTCGGGAAGTATGTATCTTGTGTTTGAGTATATGGACCATGATCTTTCAGGCCTTGCTTCAACCCCTGGGATTAAGTTCTCTCAAGCACAGGTAAACAAACATCTGTGAAAGTTTGTAATATACATCTGATATAATCAGTTTATGTAATGTCTTGATATGGTTTTGTCCAGATTAAATGCTATATGAAGCAATTGCTTCTTGGTTTAGAACATTGCCATAGCTGTGGTGTGTTGCAACGTGACATCAAGGGATCGAATCTTCTACTAGATCGTAACAATAATCTCAAGATTGGCGATTTTGGTCTTTCTACTTTTTACCATGGCCAACGAAAGCAGCCTCTGACTAGCCGTGTAGTGACGCTGTGGTACCGCCCGCCTGAGCTTCTCCTCGGGTCGACAGACTATGGAGTCACGGTCGATCTGTGGAGCACGGGATGCATTCTTGCTGAACTCTTTACCGGAAAGCCTCTTCTGCCAGGAAGAACCGAGGTTTTGCATCTTTTATGAACACCAAACATGTTAAAATGTGTCATGTCAATGGAGAAAAAATGAAAATCAATAGTTGCCTTTTTGTTTTCTTGTATGAATAGGTAGAACAGATGCACAAGATCTTTAAATTCTGTGGATCACCTTCTGAGGAGTATTGGAGAAGATCAAGATTGCGTCATGCGACAATCTTTAAACCTCAGCAACCGTACAAGCGACGTGTAGCTGAAACATTCAAAGATCTTCTTCCTCCTTCAGCTTTGGATCTCCTTGAGGTTCTTCTAGCTGTAGAACCAGAATCACGTGGAACCACATCTTCTGCCCTTCAAAGCGAGGTTAACCTATGAAACTTTACTCTGCTACTAGATCAGTAACATTGTAGCTTAGACATACATGTTGATATTCTTTTTGTTTCAGTTCTTTACGACAAAACCTTTTCCAAGCGAGCCATCAAGTTTACCTAGGTATCAGCCAAGGAAAGAATTTGATGTCAAGCTTCGAGAAGAGGAAGCAAGAAGGTAAGATTCGTTGCTGGAAGATTATTTTACATGATTCACCATTTTCTTAGTATCATCTAAGTAACACTTGTGCATTCTCATGAGCAGAAGGAAAGGAACGAGCAGTAAACAGAATGATCCGAAACGGTTATCCAAAGCTGTACCGGCTCCTAGTGCCAATGCCGAGTTACTGGCATCAATACAGGTAACTTCTGACTTCTGAGTCTGTGTAGATGCATATGTGTATGTGTATAAGCCTATGCTTCTGATCTTGTTGCTCTAAAATTTTGTTCTTTATGTTAAAGAAACGTCTAGGGGAGTCTAACCAGACAAGCGTGAGTGAGAAGTTCAATCCTGAGAAAGATTCTGGCTTCGGTTTCCGGATGGAGCCACTGAAGGGTATTACCGCACAAAACCCTTACCCGGTTTACACGAACGGAGACAATCATCAACCTAACGGATCACAAAGGTCTTATGTACAACGTGGAGCAGCAGCACAATTGTCAAGATTCTCAAACTCTGTAGCACCGTCTAGAGATGGTTCACAGTTTGGAAGTGTGAGAGACGCATTAGTGAACCAACGATGGCTTGAAGATGGTTCAGGGAATTGCAATCTATCACAAAGATTGCTTGAGAAACCTTTCAATGGTTTGAGGAAAGATGATGACCACTCATCCTCGAGCAAAGAATCTATAATGGTAAATAGAAAAAAAAAAACGCGTTTAACATTGTCGTTTCTTTGTCAGTTCCTCGTGTTCTTGTGGCTTATCACAATCTGGTGAATTATAGGGTTATGATGGTGAGAAGAGAGAGAGGATTCATTACTCAGGACCATTGATTCAAGGAGAAGGAAACTTGGATGAGATGTTGAAAGAACATGAAAGACAGATCTTGTTGGCTGTACGGCGAGCTCAAGCTGATAAGGCTAAGAGGGACGATAACCGACAGGCCCGAGCCTCGCTTCCGGCTAATGGAAGGTGATTTCAGGAGATTTATTTCATAATAAGTTTTTTGGAGAAAGTTTAAAATAAAAGCAAACTTTTGGGAGAAATCTGATGATTGTTCTTCTACCATACTTACTCGGCCTTTTTTTTGTTAGGACTTAGGATCTTGCCTTGTATAGTCAAATGCTAACATTTATCTGATTGATTCTTTTTTAAATAATCTAATAAAATCTCGATATATGATGAATCATTACTGTTTCAAGTTGGTTTGGTTGTGAAAACGATGTTATTCGTCCACATGCTCTCAGACAAAAGTTGTGACACATCACAATGATTCTTCTACACGAATGCTGAGGATTTCTTGATTTTGTGATAAGCATCACCATTGCATCAAAGCATTTTCTTGATTTTGTGATAAGCATCACCATTACATAGTAGTATTCTTACAAGAGTATAAAAATAGCATGAACTTACAAGTTACACAACTCAAACTTGACAAAGAAACTTGATGATGATGATCATCAAACTAGTTGTTCACCGCCTTTTTTCTCAGTCTTTGCTTCTGCGACTGGTCCATGTTTCTTTTCGATGTTACTGTCTGTGATTCTCTCTCGAGGGGTACACAAGAGTCTTCCGAGAAAATGGGAAGCAATTGCCAAGAATATGATTGCTATGACGATCAAACACCATTCCCAGATTGGAACCTCCATTTTTTTTCTTTAGTTATGTGTCTTTCTTGGTCACACCGAAGTAAACGCAGAGAAGAAGAGGAAGAAGAAGAGAGAAGTTGTTGGTACTGTTGACCAAAAGGGCAGAGGTTGTGAAGAAATGATGCGCAGAGAGAGTTGTGGATGGTAAGCCAATTTTACGAATTGTTTTCGTAGAAGAAATTGAAATCAATAAAAAAATGTATGCATGACACAAGAGGACAATAATATANTGTTCACCGCCTTTTTTCTCAGTCTTTGCTTCTGGTGCGACTGGTGCGACTGGTGCATGTTGCATTCCGATTTCACTGTCTGTGATTCTCTCTCGAGGGGGACACAAGAGTCTTCCGAGAAACTGGGAAGCAATTACCAAGATTATGATTGCTATGACGATCAAACACCATGCCCAGATTGACGTTCATTTTCTGTTCTTTAGTTTCTTTCTTTCTTGGTCACACCAAAGTAAACGCAGAGAAGAAGAGGAAGAAGAGAGAAGTTGTTGGTACTGTTGACCAAAAGGGCTGAGGCTGTGAAGAAAAACAACAATGCGCAAAGAGTTGTGGATGGTAAGCCAATGTTATGAATTTTTCGTTGAAGAAATTGAAATCAATAAAAAAATTGTATGCATGACAAGAGGACAATGATATAGTTTAGTGCACCTACCAATAATGAACTCTATTTGAAAAGAGGCGCAGAGATAGAAGAATGTTTCTTGTCTTATTCACATAGGAGATGATGCATATATATATATATATATATGAGTTGTACAGAGTAACCTATAGCTCTAAACAACTATGTAAACATTCCTTTATATGAATGATATAGTAATAACTATCGTATATATTCCAATTTACATTAAACAAAGAAAAATGTTAAATATCATTAACAAATTAGTTAAATTAAACACAAACAAAAAAATCAAAAAATTTAACTTGATATGCAAACTATGTTTTGAAAAAATTAACATAAAAAGCTATTAACAAAAAAAAAATCAACATAAAAAGCCTAACTAACAAAAAACATAAAATGGAAACTGTGTACTACAAAAATGTCAATACTTCCACATAAAAATATATGTCAATATAAAATCGAAAGAATAATAAAAATATAAAAAAATATCGATATCATATTTCTCAAAATAAAAATAAAATCAATATAAAAACTAATTAAAAATTTAAAACAAATCTAAAACGAAATTAACTTGACATTTATGCTATTTTTTTGTAAAATCAACATAAAAACAAAGAAAAATATTAAATATCATTAACAATTTAGTCAAATTAAACACATACGCAAAAAAAAAACAATTTAACTTGATATGCAAACTATTTATTTGGAAAATTAACGTAAAAACTATTAACAAAAAAAACAAAAAGGAAAATCAACATAAAAAACCTAACTAACGAAAAAATAAAATAGAAATTATGTCTTACAAAAATGTAAATACTTCCACATAAAAATATATGTCAATATAAAATCGAAAAAGTAATAAAAAAAAAATCAGTATCGTATTTTTCAAAATAAAAATAAAATCAATATAAAAAACTAATTAAAAAATATAAACGCCGAGCAGCAGCACAATTGTCAAGATTCTCAAACTCTGTAGCACTGTCTAGAGATGGTTCACACTTTGGAAGTGTGACTGTGTGAGAGACGCATTAGTGAACCAACGATGGCTTGAAGATGGTTCAGGGAATTGCAATCTATCACAAAGATTGCTTGATAAACCTTTCAATGGTGTGAGGAAAGATGATGACCACTCATCCTCAAGCAAAGAATCTATAATAGTAAATAGAAACAAAAAACGCGTTTAACATTGTCGTTCTTTGTCAGTTCCTCGTGTTCTTGTGGCTTATCACAATCTGGTGAATTATAGGGTTATGATGGTGAGAAGAGAGAGAGGATTCATTACTCAGGACCATTGATTCAAGGAGAAGGAAACTTGGATGAGATGTTGAAAGAACATGAAAGACAGATCTTGTTGGCTGTACAGCGATCTCAAGCTGATAAGGCTAAGAGGGACGACAACCGACAGGCCCGAGCCTCGCTTCCGGCTAATGGAAGGTGATTTCAGGAGATTTATTCATAATAAGTTTCTTAGATTTCTTGGAGAAAGTTTAAAATAAAAGCAAACTTTTGGGGAAAATCTTGATGATGGTTCTAAACCATACTTGCTTACCTTTTTTTTGTTAGACTTGTATGGTTTGGACTTAGGATCTTCCCTTGTATAGTCAAATGCTAACGTTTATCTGATTGATTGTTTTTAAATAATCTAATAAAATCTCGATTTATGAAATCATTACTGTTTCAAGTTGGTTGTGAAAACGATGTTATTCGTCAACGGGCTCTCGAACAAAAGTTGTGACACATCACAATGATTGTTCTATACGAATGCTGAGGATTTCTTGATTTTGTGATAAGCATGCATCGCCATTACATCAAAGCATTTTCTTGATTTTGTGATAAGCATCACCATTACATAGTAGTATTCTTGCCAGAGTATAAAAATAGCATGAACTTACAAGTTAAACAAATCAAACTTGATGATGATGCTCTTTGAGATGAGGATCATCATCATCAAACGAGTTGTTCACCGCTTTTTTTCTCAGTCTTTGCTTCTGCGACTGGTCCATGTTTCTTTTCGATGTCACTGTCTGTGATTCTCTCTCGAGGGGTACACAAGAGCCTTCCGAGAAAATGGGAAGCAATTGCCAAGAATATGATTGCTATGACGATCAAACACCATTCCCAGATTGGAACCTCCATTTTTTTGTTCTTGAGTTGTGTTTCTTTCTTGGTCACACCGATCGAAGTAAACGCAGAGAAGAAGAGGAGAGAAGTTGTTGGTACTGTTGACCAAAAGGCAGAGGTTGTGAATAAATGATGCGCAAAGAGTTGTGGATGGTAAGCCAATTTTATGAAATTTTTTTCCGTAGAAGAAGAAATTGAACTCAATAAAAAAATGTATATGTGACAAGAGGACAATAAGATAGTTTAGTGCACCTACCAATAATGCCCTCTATTCTACACTAATCGATTTTGAAACTAATTAATTTTGTTTTCCCTAAATTATTAAATGAAAAAACTACATACACGATTTTGATTTTTGCATTGGAATTATTCGCTATGGCAACAACCATGGAGAAAATACATTTCACAACCTTCAATGTATGGATTAGGAGAATTCATAGAATGCAAGAGGAATCCAAAGTCATTAGTCGGAAATGATATCACATGCTGAATTCAAAGGAGAGAAAATCAATCTTTTTTTTTTGTTCTCAACAAACTCAATTTCTTATCAAATTAACATACGAAAGTGTTGGTATTAGATTATCAAAACTTCATAATTTATGTCAAAATCAATAAGTTTTATCATGCCGTATGCAATTAAATGTGTTAGCCAACTAAACACATACACTTTGCATTAAAGAGATCAAATATCAAGAAAAAAAAAACGGATTTAATAGTTCGTTAACGCGTAAAACATAAAGCATCGCCAAATTCATTTATCTTATTGTATCGTTCTCAGAATACGACACATATATATATGTTTATGTAATAATTTATTTGTTGAAGATTTTGAATAATAACTTTGTAATCTTAATTTGATATTTATAAAATTCTTTTGCTGGAAACTTGATGGTTTGGACTAGCCTTGGGCATATGGATATCCGTTTGAATTTGGATCAGTTTTTTTTTGGTTACGGATATTTCCATACTAGGGTATAGAACCCATTCAGATAATTTTTTTGCGATCGGGTTCAATTCAGTTCCGCCTAGCTCCGAATCAGATTTGGGTACCCGAATTATCAAAAACTGATCCAATATACCCATTTTTTCCTCCGGATCTTCCATATATTTGGTTAAATTTTGCAAAAGATTACTTAGTTTTGACAAATAAAACTAAATATTTTCAGATATTTCGAGTATTTTGATCTTCATATTTAAATATTTTTGGTTTTTTTTGTTTTACAATAAAGTGCGATTTAAATTAAGAAGAGAAAAGAAAATAAAAAACAACCGAACCGAAATCCCAAAAGGCCCGATTTAATGAAATGACTTAAACCAACAATGCCCAAAACCCTAAAACAATAAAAGACCTAAAGCCGCCGCCGCCGTGATTTCAACCAACGCTCAAACCGAAGACTAAGTCAACATGTACCGAATCGCCACCACAAGAACGGGATCTGGAGCCACCAAGAGAGTCACCAGAGTGGGGGGGGGGAAGCTTAGCCACGCCTCTAGAACCGCCTGAAACGCCGCCTATAGATGCCATAAAGGAAACAAAGAAGGAGGAAAAACCGCCAATGACACAGATCTGATCACGCCTAAGCAAGGTGGGAATAGAGATCCATACCACATATTACTATTGTCGGTCAGCCCCGCCACCATAATCTCTCTCTAGATCCACCTCCACCCCGAGAAGCTTATAATTTTGAAGAGAAAAATTAGTGGTTTTGCACCACCGGACGTCTTTTCACTAAAACCTGCAACCCTCCAATCCGCCACCATAACCACAACGCCGGAGAAACCGAAAAAACCTGCTAAGTGGAGGACCACATCGAGAAATTGTCAGGATTGACACTTGAGGACGCCTCACCAGATATGGTCCTCAACAGATATGGATCCGCAGGAGCGCCGCTACCTAGATCCACCTCCGAGTCGCTGCGACAGAGATGAAGAACAAAGCCCAGCCACCAAAGTTGGTTAGAAGAGACATCAAACCACAGATGAAGCACATGCAAGGTAAAAAAGAAAAAGAAAAAAGAAAGAAGCCCTCTCACGACACCAACGGATGCCGAAGAGGCTAAACAAAAAAGCTTTTTCGGTGTCTTCAAGAGAGCGAGAGAAAGACATAGGGGTTTTTGTTCTCCTAAAAACAACCAATTTGATGAACACGTATTTTGGTTATTTCGCTTTAAACATAACTAATATATTTAGTTTATAATTGTAATTTTAGGTATTTAAGTTATTTCAACTCTACTAAATATAATTAATATTTCAGTCAATTTGGTGCACATATAAGTTTGGGAAAAAATTAAGAGATTGGCTATAACAACTTTCTGTTGAGATAATCGACATAAGGGTACCGCATGACTCAAATTTTATTAACAAAAGTACGTCTCGTGCCATCCTTTTGCGCGTGTGTGTTGCGTTTAATGTGTCGATAACATGGTGCACTTGAGACGCATGACTTGTGGCCGAACTGGTGGGATTTGACAATCATTAACTGCCTTAGTGAATGAAGATCACGTCGTAAATTTTAGATCTGGACTTAATTAGGTTTAATAGTCATTAAATGTGATAGTGAATGACGAGTGCTCATATAATTATGTAATATAATTATATTCAACTTAAAACTTTCAATGATAAGTCGTATTATGAACATCTATTCGATTATATATATACAGTTTTTGAAATGTCCATATAATTGTATAATAGACTTATTTTCAACTTAAAACTTACAATGGTAAGTCATATCATGAATATCTATTCGATAATATACATGTAATTTGTGTACATATTTATATGTAGATGTCTAATACAATATGTACATATTCATATTTCTTTATAGAATAGTATTGAATTATTAAAGAGTTATGTATATATGTAAATGTATAATACGATAAGTGTGTATATACGAACGAGGCGGATCTGTACGTATATAAGCAGTGGTATGAGTAATGTGTGGCGTTAGAGACGAGGCGGATCTGAGTGACCGAGAAAGGAAAAAGAGTCTCCCGCGGAGGAGAATCGTCGAAGGAGGGGGATTGGTGCGGTGTGGGAGGATTTAGAGACGATGGTGGATGTAGCGGAGATAGGTGCTGAGACCACCTAGGTCTTGTCGAAACAAACATATAGTCAATAGATCTGCGGAATTAGATACAATGACATCCGACGACACTGTGTTCGATGAGGATGCCTACCTTCTCTGGTAACAAGATCTACGAGATGTTCCAATAAGCCGTCGACCTAAGCCCAATTGTTTAAGCTCTCGAGAGAAAAAAGGTAAGAGAAGAAACGATTCTCGAGTAAAATGACTTTAATGAAAATGAATCTCTTTCATAAAAACGACCCAGACCTTAGAATTTTTTTTTTTAATAATTTATTTTCTCTTAAATAACTACTCGAATTTTAGTGAACTCGTAAAAGAATAGACGCCGAAATGTTTTGTAAATTTTAAATGATGGACGTCTATGAAAATATATGAAGCGCTAAATGAATAATATTTGAAATCCTAAATATTCTACAATCATAAACAACGAAATCAAAAGGAGACAGGCGCGTGGAGGGGGGGGGGTTGTACTCGAGACCCTCAAACATATGTGTGGTTTTCTTAATTTAGGTTCATTTTTGGGTTGAATACTCAATTGTTCCTTAATATTTTTGAATATATAATTATATTTTTGCTATTTCGGTTATCTATTCGGTTTTCGGTTCGATTCTAATTCAATTTCGATTCTTCGAGGATATAGGAACGTAGGATACATTTGTTTATTTAAGTTGGGTCCGGTTCGATTTGGTATCTTTAAATTTGGTGTTATTTGCTTCGGTTATTTGGCTCCGGACGCTAATTTGGATTTTGGACATTGCTTTTGAAAAAAACAACAAAGCAAAGATATAAACGTTAACCGATGTCAAAAAAAAAAAACGTTAACCAAATAAAAAGAAAAGCAAACCACAATAGATTGACAAAACCAGAAGCTAAACCGAATAGAACCAAACGTAACGGAGAATATTCTCCACCGACCGTATCCGATCCTTGTAGAGCCCTAATTTTACACTCGCACTCTTTTATACTATTCTCGCCGCCGCTTTTCCCTTTCTCTCTCGCTTTGCTCTCACGGAAAAATCGCAGAACCTCTCGTAAGGATCGATCTATCTAACTTCTCCGTATTGCTTCGAATCACGCTTATCATCACCAAATTTTCGACTCACCGTTTACTTCGTATTTTCTTTGGTGCTAGATCTGAACTTAGAATCCTCGGAGTTCGTATCTTTTACGTCGGAGCAATGGCTTTGGTGAGTGCTCAATGTTTCTCTTATACACGAGACTATGTGTTATTTCTCTGCTCAGCTTAATCCTTCGTTTGGTTGCATTTTGTTTGATTTGCACTGATAAATCCGTGACGAAGCAGAAAACAGTTCATAGCTTTCCGAAGTTTGTTTTTACCGATCTGTTCGTACTAGTTTTCGAATTTTGATTGCTTATGATCTTTCATGCATAGTAATCTGATTTCCGGCTGATCTAGGTTTTTAGTGGATTGTTTATATATCAATTTGGTATCAGTTTCTGTATCTAGACGCTAGTGCTAGTGTCTTGTTCTGATTTGTGATCATCTTCTTCTTTTTGACCTGGATTTTGGTGAATTCCTTCTGTAGATGTACGATCATGCATGGCAAAAACACTAATTTGTTGAAAATAACTGTGTTAACTCTGCTGAGTTCCAAGAACACAATCTGTTCATAATATTTTTCGAATTCATAGATGTATGTTTCAGCCAGGAACTAGTTTGATTTTCGTCTGATCAGAGTTCTCGAAGTTCTGTTTATATAACAATTGGTATCAATATCTGTTGATTTTTGTATCTAGACGCTGTGTGCTAATGTCTTGTTATAATCTGTGAATCATTTCATCTTGAAGAAACTTGAGAATTGGATGTGTGATTATCCATGGAAAACTAATTTGTTGAAAGTAACTGCAAATTCTGCTGAGTTTCATTGATGGATTTTGTGAAATGTTACTGTTTCAGGTCTTGCATACATACAAAGGAAACAAAGGTGCCTATAAGGCACTCATTGCCGCCGAGTATGCAGGTGTGAAAATCGAGGAGCCCGCAAACTTTCAGATGGGCGTCACTAACAAATCACCAGAGTTCCTTAAGATGAACCCCATTGGAAAGGTGTGCAATCTCTTTTGATAAGTTATAAAACGTTAGTCAGTTTTAATTTATGCGATTTCTTGGCTAATAAAAGGTTATGATCCTGCTAGGTTCCCGTTCTTGAGACTCCTGAAGGTCCCATATTTGAGAGCAATGCAATTGCTCGATACGGTAAAAGTTCTTTTTTCTTTCTGCATTATATGATTCACTGCTTGCAAGAAATTGGATAAAATGAACTTTTTGACATCCCTCTACAGTGAGCCGCTTGAATGGTGAAAACTCGTTGAATGGATCCTCCCTCATTGATTATGTAAGCTCTTGTTTGACCCCTAAGGCAATTTAAAGATTTATATATATTATTTTTTGCATCGTTAGTTGGTATATTGTTTACTGTTTATTAAAGTCTACGTGCATGTTTTTACTTTTCAGGCTCACATTGAGCAATGGATTGATTTTGCCTCGTTGGAGATTGATACTCACATGTTGAGGTGGTTCGCTCCAAGAATGGGCTTTGCTCCGTTCTCTGCTCCAGTAAGATTTCCCTAATTATCAGTGCTTGTCTCGTTTAGCATGTTACTCCTTGCACTCTAATAATATCTCAAGTCTGCTTCTTCTCATCTTTGAAATGATTTATATGAATGAAGGCTGAGGAAGCGGCAATTGCTGCATTGAAGAGAGGACTTGATGCTCTGAACACGCACCTCGCCTCCAACACTTACCTTGTTGGACACGCCGTTACACTTGCTGATATTGTTAGCATCTGCAACTTGAACTTGGGGTTTGCTACCGTGATGACCAAGAGCTTTACCTCTGCATTCCCTCATGTTGAGAGATACTTCTGGACGATGGTTAACCAACCAAACTTCAAGAAGGTTATCGGTGACGCCAAACAGACCGAAGCTGTCCCTCCAGTTCGCTCTATGAAAGCTGAACAGCCCGCAAAGCCCAAGGAGGAACCTAAGAAGGCTGCTCCCGTAGCAGAGGCACCAAAGCCTGTTGAAAAGGAAGAAGCACCAAAGCCCAAAGCCAAGAATCCTCTTGATTTGCTACCACCGAGCCCAATGGTTCTCGATGATTGGAAGAGGCTGTACTCGAACACCAAATCCAACTTCCGTGAGGTTGCTATTAAAGGTATGATGTGTGATGACTTTCTCTTTACTTGCTTTATGAAATGCTGGAAGTTCTTTAAGCTTATGGGATCAATTAGATAAGAACAAACCTATTAAACTGATGTTCTTGTTCCAATTCACTGAACCAGAGACTCTCAATAGAAATTCCACACCTGAAACAGTCTGCTGTGACATCGTTATAAACCCAGCCATTACTAACTGGTCTCTAGCCAAACTTACAACAGCTCTAATCTGCTAAATTCTGTCTAAATCTAGATACGGTAGACGTATAGATGATCACAATTACATTCTATTAAGCTCACACCGCCTTCAATGTTTGTTTATAATGCAGGATTCTGGGACATGTACGATCCAGAGGGATACTCACTATGGTTCTGTGACTACAAGTACAACGACGAGAACATGGTTTCATTTGTGACACTCAACAAGGTTGGTGGGTTCCTCCAGCGAATGGACTTGGCACGTAAATACTCCTTTGGAAAGATGCTGATTTGCGGGTCAGAAGGTCCCTTCAAGGTGAAAGGTTTGTGGCTGTTCCGTGGACCGGAGATCCCTAAGTTCATAATGGACGAGGTCTACGACATGGAGCTTTACGAGTGGACCAAGGTTGATATCTCGGACGAAGCGCAGAAGGAGCGAGTGAGCCAGATGATTGAAGACGCCGAGCCCTTTGAAGGTGAGGATCTCTTGGACGCCAAATGCTTCAAGTGAAAAAGGCTCTTCACTCTCCTCCTTCTCTATCTCTCCATAGGAGTTTGCTCTGTTACTACAACTTTGTGTTTTGATATCTTTCTAGAGTCTCTTACAACCTTTGAATGGTAGAGTTTTGTTTTCTTTCTGGGGTTTTAAGAACTAGTTGCTGCTGCTCTTATGTTTATTGTGACAGAATTGTTTGTTACAACGTCGTTTTCTATTATTTTCTGTCTTTTCTTTTGTGTCACTTACTGTTATCATTGATTTATTAAAAATTTGTGGCTCTAAATAGACTAATAGAGTAGTGCGATAATATGGTTAAATCAAGAAATCCTTGGAAAAAACTCAAGTAAAATGGAAAGAACGTAAAAAAATAGCGGTTTAGGAAGTGATCCAAATGATTTTCATGGTTGAATGTTATTGTACTAGGTAATGCGTGGGAGTACAATTTTGTGAAGTTTATTCATGCTATAGATAACATATAGAAAATAAAAAGATAGTTTATGAAGTTTGTATTAAACAAAATTGTATTCAAGTTCACAAAGATAAAGAATGGCTTTGAAAAATATATACCTGGATCGTAATCATCTTTATTTGCTTCACAACTTTTGATGACCCATGGGGGCCATGGTGTTCCAAAATTATCTTTTTTTTTTTTTGTACTTGGATTTGTGACAGTTTTGTATACTTAGAAAATTTATTAAATTATTTTAGTATAATGACTTTAAAAATCTAACGAATATACATAGTTTTGAAAATTTGTTTAAAATCCATGTACTAATAATAACACAAGATTTTATCAATAGATTTTGTATATAATTATCATTAAACCAATAAATGTAGATTTTAGTAAAAATGTCATAATCAATCAACAAATAACAATAGAATCTGAAATTTTTAACAATACTTAGAAAAAATTATACCAATAACAATAGATCTCTTGTAAGCTTGTCTCCATTAATTTGATTAGTTCTTCATTATTCTGCATAATTATTAATAAATCGCGTTTTCTATGAAGATCTACGGCTGACGGTTCTACTTGCAACACGCTGAAGATCTCTTCTAAGCTTGCCTCTATTAATTTGCATAATTCTTCATTAATCTGCATAACTAATAATAAATCGTGTTTTCTGGAATTTGAAACTCATACATTTTGGTATAGAAACATTAATGAAGTTTATTCATGCTATAGATAACATATAGAAAATAAAAAGATAGTTTATGAAGTTTTATAAAACATATAGACATAGATAGACTTAGGGGGTGTTGAAACTGAAATTTCAAGTGGTTTGTATTAAAAAGACAAATACTGTGTTATTCAAACATAAATTTTAAAATGTTCTTTAAAATCTCATGTTATTGAACTAGTGATTTGAAAATGTACCTTCAAATCCATTGCTATTAGAAATATTTTAAGTTGTGGATTTAACAGGATTCTGAGTGATTTTAAGTGGTTTTGGTGGGGTTTGTTAGTTAAAAATATAAAAAACTAAATCTCATAGTTTTAGGTGGGATTTCATAGACTTTAATAACAGATCATAACAAATTTCCTAATTCACCGAAAATCATCTAAAATCTCATTAAAACTCAAATCATTTCAAATTCTCCCAAATTTCAGTTTCAATACACCCCCCTTACTAACAATTCGTTAAGCTTATTGGACTTGTGTTGGACATATGAACGCCTGGGCATTCAGGTCTTTGGGTCACTTCGAATCGGTTTTTCTGGGTTTCAGTTAATTCGGATACGGAGGTTTAAGACCCATATAGGAACCGAACAAATTTTGTTTCGGTTTGGTTCTGGTAGGCTTCAGATACGGATTGATTTTGGGTACGCGAAACATTAATTTTTAATAAAATTTGGTTTAATATTGTAAAAACTTGTTTAATTTGACAAATATAAGCAAAAACATTTGAATATTTAAGTGATTTTGATTTAAACATTACTAATATCTTTGAGTTTATAATTATAATTTTAGGTATTTTGTTTACTTAAAGTTTATTTATAACTAATATTTTTTTGTATATAATTGTATTTCGGGTACCCATTTGGTTTTCGTTTCGGTTCTAGTTCGATTTAGGTATCCAAAATATTTTGAAAAAAACCATTCAGGTATTTATGACTTTACGATTCGGTTCGGTTCCTCTTACTTTGGTTCTGTTTTTCAGTTTTGGGTAATTTGTCTAGACCTAGATTTATCTATTGTGAAAAATTGTTAGTCGACAATAAATTGAGGCAAAAAAAATTCCATTCCTTTTTAAAAGATTTAGAAGATTACGAGAGGTAATTTACTTATATATATACTAGACTAGGACCCGCATATATGCGGAGTTTTAATAAGATATTTTAAATTCGTAAAAATAAATTGAAAACAAAATCGGATAATCTATAAGAAAAAATAAAATTTAATTTTATTAATATTTCCAAATATATATGTTTTAATATTCTTATATGAATTATGTTTACTTCTAATGTCTTATCTATATATAGATATAATTACTTATTCTAAAATTTTAACGAATTATTTATCCTACTTTTATCATAATTAAAATCTATATTAGAATCCGCGTACACGTAAGTTTATAATAATAAAATTTAAAACTCGTTAAAATAATTTTTTTTAAAATATAAAACAAAATTGCATCATTACTGAAAAAAATATATAAAAAACACAAAATCTAAATCTAAGAGTTATTTATTTATTTTAATTCTCATTTATTTTTAATTTAAATATTCAAAACACATAATCTGTTGCGAATCCTAAGACACATTAATCATACTTCTCATATAATTCACACACTTTATCGCTGCATTAAAAACTTGTGTATGCAATTCGAATCCTTCGAGTATGTTAACGATCTCCCATTAAATCTTCTCAAGCAAATAAAATATCTCTTTCTCTTCACATTCATCTCCCGTATATGATCTCTCTGCTCTCTAGAAAAGTTATGCTTCTCAAGACTCGCATCAAAAGGATCTTCATTGAGTTCATCATCGTCTAATACCATATCATTAGCATCTAGATTTTTTTTTAATTGAAATATATCCTACTTAATCTAATTTACTTTTTGTTTTTATTTTTCTTAAATTGAAATAGATTTTTTTGTTTTATTTTCTTTTTCTTCAATTGAAATAAATATATTCTAGTTCATTTAATTTTACTAAATCAAATCAAAACCCGTGTAGAAATCTAATCGATTAACTTGCCATAATGTCGCGATCAGGTGAATTAATAACTTTGGCGCATCCAACTTAATAAATGTATTTTCCTTTTTCTTTTATGATTAATATATATTTTTTTTATTTGTAATAGATTTTAATCAAAACACGTGTCAAAATCTTATCGATTAACTTGTCACGTGTCGCGATCATGTTAATTAGCAACTTTGACGCATCCTACTTTATATAATAAAATATTGTCTTTTTTTTTCTTTTAGGATTAATATATATTTTTATTTGTATCGATTAACTTGCCACGTGTCACGATCATGTGAATTACTAACTTTGACGCATCCAACTTTATATAATAAGATTTCTTTTATGATTAATATTTTTTTTAGTTGTAATAGATTTTAAAAAAAACACGTGGCAAAATCTTATCGATTAACTAGCCATGTGTCGCGATCATGTGAATTACTAACTTTGGCGCATCCAACTTTATATAATAAGATGATAGATCTTTTTTCGGTGGGATTATTGGAGTTCTTATATAATTTTACTCGTAAATATTTTTTAAATTTTACAAAGTCAATAACATAAAAATTCTAAGAAAGAAAAAAAAATATTTCTATTGTCAATTCCTCTTTCCATATTTTTTTATTGTTAATATATTTTATGTTATTGTATTAGAGATAATACTATAAATATTTTTAAATCTGATAAAATCCAAGAATATATATAAAATTTGGAAAAATGAAAAAAGTTGGATTTTTTTTTGTTAATTTGTTTTGTCTACCTTTATATATAATTCATTTTATGTTATTGGATTAGAGATAAATATGAAAATATAAAATTAAAAAGGAAAATATGATTTCTTATTTAAAAATCGAAATGAATGGTTAGAATCACTATGACGAGAAGTAGACAAAATATGTTTGATTAAAAAATCTAAACCAAAACTATATCAAACCATCCATATTATATTATGTTTCATTTTGGATACGATTATTCATAACTCAAAATTTTTGACAATCCAAAAACCTGAACCGAACCCAAATTAAAATCTGTATTTGAACTTCATAAATAACATACGACCATGACATTTTATAATCTATTTATTACCTTAAAAATGATATTTCTGCGGAAAAACATTAAATAATACAAGTAATTAACAGACTTAAAAAAATTAGGGAAATGCTAATAGTTCACACGACATTTTACAATTTAATTAATGCTTTCAAAATGATATTTGCGCGGAATAGTAATAGTTGCCGTAGAAGCCAAGCAAGCATAAGAATCAAATCTTTTTAGTGACGGTGACTTTAAGACCATGTTTCATACGGAGAACGATAGAAGGGATTGGTTCGATCTTGCCACCTTCAATGACCTTAAAGTCATAGTTTTGTATGAGCGCCACAGCTACTATCTTCATCTGCGAGAGAGCAAGATGTTTACCTATGCACGTTCTCGGACCGGCATTAAAAGCCATGAATTTGTACGTTGGTTCATGTCTTAGCTCTCCATTGCCTGTAATCCATCTCTCCGGTTTGAATTCCGATGCGTCTTCTCCCCATACAGATCTCATTCTTCCCAATGCGTAGATACAGATAACGATCTTCGAATCCGCTTCAACTTTGTGCCCGCTTGGAAGCACATCTGGCTTTGCAGGAGACTTATGATTGAAGGGAAGCGGTGGGTAGAGTCTCATTGTTTCGGACAAGGCAGCATGTAGATACACGAGCTTCTCTAGATCGGTAGGATCAAACTTTGCATTGAGCTCATGTGGGATCTTGTTCATAACTTGAGGATGCTTAGAAAGAAGCCAGAAGAACCAACTGAGAGCTGAGCTTGTGATGTCCCTTCCTGCTAACAATAGACTAAAAACAACGTCTCTTATAAACGTATCATTACTCGGTTTCAAGAGCTTATATTCGTGTCTACATTCATATAATACGATAACGCGTCCATTGATGGCTCTCTTTTCCCGCGACTTATCTCCTCTCTTCTTTTTGAAGATATGATCTTCGCAAACATACAATTGACAATCGTTGATATATCATGGTTTTTACCCGTTTTTGGACCATGATATAAGTGTTTTTATATAGTATTTTGTTAGTTTTCGAGTCCTATTTGAGTCTTTACAGAATGGAGAGCACTTGAAGCTTAATGAAAGATTCTGGTACTTTTTGAAGCATTTTGGAGAACTAGCCGAAGTGATGAAGTCAGGAGAGTGAATTTACAAGCAAGGTGTCGATCGACACCAATGAAGACCGACGCATTGTTCGGACTTCCATCAGAAAAAGGAAATCATCTCAAGTTTGAAGAAATTACAAATCTGCCCCCGACGAAAATTCTCTTCTATAAATAGTTTACAGGCATTGTTTAACCTAATACCTTTTCATAATTTTCTGTTTTTGAGACTTAGAGAGAGATTGATCCTGAGCTTTTGTAGAGACAATTCTATCTCATCTGAGCCAGATTTCGAACCCTGTATCATTCTCTATTCTTTTTATGCAATTTATTTCAGTCATGATTTGTGTTTTCATCTCTATGTCTGAGTAGTTTGTTAGTTAGGTTAGGGTGATTTAGGGTTGATGACGAGTTTGTAGAATTATTATCTTGTTAGAAAAATCACCTGGATCTTCATCTTGATTTGTGCTTAACTTGATTTCTAAAACTGATCACTTAGAAATCAAACCTTAGGTTGTTTAATAGATGCGAGAGCATTATTGATAATCTGACCTAATCATAGATGAGCAAAATATCTATTCGCAAAGAGATTTGGTTTAAGTATTTTGTGAACAAATCGAACCTGAACATTAATGCTTGTCTGAATTGTTTGAACTTGCAAAGAGATTTAGTTTTCTGGAACTTAGGCATAGATAACTTCTGCAACGAGAGTTGATTAGTTTTAAATTAGCGTTTCGAGTTCTAGACGGTTCTTAATTATTTCCTGACAAAATAATATCTGCATTCTCTAATTCAACCTGATAATCATCCTTGCTTAGCGCTTTGTCTCCTGAACTTTAATCCACATTCAATTCTGTTCCTGATTTTCTTAGAAGTTTTATTTACTTTAAATTAATTGATCTAGCATAATCTGAACTTAGAAACCTTAGCGTAGCATCTACTTCTCTTGGGATTTCGATACCCCTTATACTACGATTGCTTTTGTTGTGCACTTGCAGTAGTTTTATTAGGGTAAAACCTGAGCCCTATCAATTTTTTGGCACCGTTGCCGGGGAAGTAATAGCTGCCTATGGAATCTAGTATTAGGATTTTGACTAGGTTTTGTTTTTATTTTTGTTACTAATTTAGTTTCTTATCTTTGGTTTCAGGTGCATGCCCAGTACCAGAAGCAACAAGGACAAGGAACTAATCGCGTTAAACCAAGAACTAGGTCGTCTCGAACGCAAGAACCGAGCATCTACACGAGTGTCGATCGACACCAACAACATCGATCGACACCTTGCGCAGACTACAATGGCTGAGGCTGTGGTTGTGGTACGCGACGCAGAAGGCAACCTATTCGACCTCCAAGGCAATAAGAGGAACGCCCAAGGACAGAGACTTGATGAGGCTGGCGCCGTCATCGTCGAACCAGCGATACAAATCGCCCCTGCAGAAGCTGGACGTGGAAGAACGCTTGGCGAGTACAACCGTCCTCCTGCATTCAAAAGAAACGACTTCGAGCTGAAGCCTGCTTACTTCACGTTGGTGGCTCAGCATCCCTTCCATGGTCTTCCCAATGAGCACCCTATGGATCACATTGAGAGATTCGGGGATTTAGCTTCAAGCATAAAGGCTAATGGAGTAACCTATGACTATCTCTTTTGCAAGCTTTTCCCTTACTCGCTTGCTGGAGATGCATCCTACTGGCTGAAGCAGTTGGATCCATGTTCACTAACTACTTGGGAAGACACAAAGAATGCATTCTTATGCAACTTCTTTGATGTCGCAAGGTCCGAGGAGCTGAGGACAAAGATCACTGCATTCTCTCAAGGACCTACTGAAGCATTCAAAGCTTCTTGGGTGAGATTCAAAGCTTACCAAAGGGATTGCCCACACCACGGTTTCAGCGAGCCGCAGCTTCTCGGTATCTTTTACCGAGGGATCGACTGGAGGTACCAGATGGCCTTAGACGCAGCCAACAATGACAACTTCAACACCAGATACCCAGAAGACGCAATGGTGCTTATAGAGAATTTGGGCTCTTGTAACAGCACCAAGAACGCAGACTTCGAAAGAAGACAACACGCTGGAGTGAATGGAGGAAGCCAAATTGCTGAAGTCAACAGGAAGCTGGACCTATTGGTGGGAAAGAAGCAAGTCCATTTTGCAAATGAAGTGGAGACATTCGAGCATAATGATGATGAATGTGAAGAAGAGAATGTCAACTACATCAACGGAGGTGGTTTTCAAGGCCAGAGGTTTGGGAATCAACAAGGGAATATAAGCTTCAATGGGAATTATCAGAAGAGCTCATTTACAGGAAATCAAAACTCTTCTGGTTATACTCAAAAGCTCCCATTCCAGAACAACAATTACCAAAGGAGCTATGGAAATTCCTCTTACCAAAAGCCTCCTGCGCAAGACAACAAAATGGAGGCTATGCTAGAGCAAATTTTGGAGGGACAACAGAAGTTGACAGTGAATTTCAATGGCAAGATTGATTCACTGTATCAAGACCTGAATGGAAAGATTGAGAGCATAAACTCTCACATGAAGAAGCTGGATGTTCAAGTTGCTCAAACCGTAGAAGCTGTAAACAGGCAAGAAGGATTCCTTCCAGGGAAGACAGATACCAATCCCAAACGCCATGTGAATGCTGTCACATTGAGGAGTGGGAAGAGCCTTCAACCTGTGCAGAACAGAAGGCTAAGCACTGAAGAATTCGAGGAGCTCGAAGATGTAGAAGACGCTGCGGAGCCAGTGTCGATCGACACTACTGTGTATCGATCGACACCCAAGGAGAAACCAGACGAATCAGACAAACACGACGCGAAGAACTCGACTTCAGAGGCAAGTGTCGTTCGACACCAGGAGGGTGTCGACCGACACTCTACGCGGACTACACCAGATCAGCTCACAACAACAAAGGTTGCAGAAGAACGGGTCTACAAACCAAAGATTCCTTTCCCCTTGGTACCAAAGAAGTCTAAGGAGAAGCTACTTGACGCCAGATGCAAGGTTATCATGGATAGACTAGTGGTTGAAATTCCCTTGATGGATGCCATTAGAACTACTCCGGTGATAAAGAGATACTTGAAGTGGATGATGACCAAGAACATGGATATGGAGAAAGGAGTGATGATGATATCATAGCAAGTTAGTGTTGTCATTCAGAACAGACTACCAGAAAAACTCTCCGATCCAGGAAGCTTTGTTCTTGATTGCTCCATCTTCTCAGACAAGTTTGGGAGGTCTCTCTGCGATTTAGGATCAAGTGTCAATTTGATGCCTCTTTCAGTGGCTCTTAGGCTGGATATGACAGATTTTAAGGCCACCAGGATCTCTTTGGTCCTTGCTGATCGATCTATTAGGATTCCGGAGGGTGTCTTGGAAGATGTTCCTATCAAAGTGGGAGATTGTTTGATTCCCACAGACTTTGTGGTATTGGCTTATGATGAGGAACCCAAAGACCCTCTCATTCTTGGTAGACCATTCTTGGCTACAACTGGAGCAATCATTGATGTGAGGAAGGGAAGAATTGCGCTGAACATTGGTGACTTGGTGATGAATTTCGACATCGAGAAGCTGATGAAGAGACCCACGGTTGATGGACAGACCTTTTATGTCGATTCACTCACCAACCTTGCTGAAGAAATTTTCCAAGAGGACCATCCTTCAGACCCTTTGGAAAGAGCCTTGACAACTTTGACAACGAATGCTGAGGACTTAGACGATGCTGCCGCAGGCTACATAAAGATGATGGATGCTAGTGAGCAAGTGTTGCAGCTGATCGCACAAGAGGAGCTCGATACTCCCCAGTGTCGATCGACACCATATAGTGTCGATCGACACTCTGCACAGACCTCGGCACTAGACGATTGGAGTGAGGTTAAGGCACCGAAAGTTGAGCTTAAACAGCTCCCTGCCGGGCTAAGGTACGCATTCCTTGGTCCTAATTCGACTTATCCAGTTATTGTGAATGCTTCCTTAAACAATGCAGAGCTCACTTTGTAGCTAAGCAAGCTGCTAAAATTTCGCAAAGCTCTTGGCTATTCCCTTGATGACATTTCAGGTATCTCACCAGACTTGTGCATGCATCGGATTCACCTTGAGGATGAGACAAAGTCATCCATTGAACATCAAAGGAGGCTGAATCCAAACCTGAAGGAAGTGGTCAAGAAGGAAATCATGAAGCTCTTGGAAGCTGGGATAATCTATCCCATTTCGGATAGTGCTTGGGTCAGTCCAGTCCATGTGGTTCCTAAGAAAGGAGGAGTCACAGTAGTGAAAAACGAGAAGAACGAGCTGATTCCTACAAGGACTGTGACTGGACACAGGATGTGCATAGACTACAGGAAGCTGAATGCCGCGACCAGAAAAGATCACTTTTCTTTGCCCTTCATTGATCAAATGCTGGAGAGATTGGCGAATCATCCCTACTACTGTTTCTTGGATGGCTATTCATGATTCTTCCAGATCCCAATCCATCCCGATGATCAGGAGAAGACCACGTTTACATGTCCTTATGGTACTTTTGCATATCGCAGAATGCCATTCGGACTTTGTAATGCTCCTGCGACCTTCCAGCGGTGCATGATGTCAATCTTCACAGACATGATTGAGAAGTTTATAGAGGTCTTTATGGATGACTTTTATGTTTATGGGTTATCTTTCAAAGGCTGTCTGGACAACTTATGCGCAGTATTGCGGCGATGCGAAGAGAAACACTTAGTCCTGAACTGGGAAAAGTGTCACTTTATGGTTCAAGATGGGATTGTACTTGGGCACAAGGTTTCAGCAGAATGGATCGCAGTAGACCGTGGCAAGATAGGGGTAATGACGACTTTGCAAGCTCCTGATTCTGTGAAATCAGTGAGGAGTTTTCTAGGACATGCTGGGTTCTACAGAAGATTCATCAAAGATTTCAGCAAGGTTTCAAGGCCACTCACTGCTCTCTTGTGCAAAGATGTAAAATTCGAGATCACTGCAGAATGCCATTCAGCCTTTGAACAGATCAAGCAAGCTTTGGTGAGTGCTCCGATTGTTCAACCGCCAGACTGGGATTTACCTTTTGAGGTAATGTGTGATGCTAGCGATTTCGCAGTAGGAGCTGTGTTGGGACAGAAGAAGGACAAGAAGCTCCATGCCATTTACTATGCCAGCATAACGTTGGATGATACTCAGAAGAACTATGCAACTACAGAGAAGGAATAGTTGGATGATACTTAGCTGTGGTGTTTGCCTTTGAGAAATTTTGACAGTATCTTGTTGGCTCGAAGGTGATTGTTCACACTAATCATTATGCATTGAAATACTTGATGCATAAGAAGGATGCCAAACCAAGATTGCTGAGATGGATTCTACTTCTTCAAGAATTCGACATAAAAGTCAAAGACAAGAAAGGAGTTAAAAATGGAGTAGCTGATCATCTCTCAAGGATTAGGATCGAAGATGACGTCCCAATTGATGATTTTCTGCCTGAAGAGAACGTCTACTTTATTGAGAGTCGTTTCCAAGTTGTGAGCTCGGAGCAGACACGTCCTGTGTCGATCGACACTAGGAGAGTGTCGATCGACACCCCGTCCAAAATTTGGGATTCATGTTAACAAGTGTCGATCGACACCAGCTGTGTCGATCGACACCAGACACCAACCGCACTTCAGAAGATCTTCAACGAGTTATTTCAGCAACCTATCTTTGCTATGACTGATGCAAATAGGCCGTGGTATGCTGACATTGTGAACTTCCTTGCTGCTGAAATTGAGCCTAAACATCTCAAGGACTATGAGAAGAAGAAATTCATGAGAGAACATAGAAGGTATTATTGGGATGAACCACACTTGTACAAGCATTGTTCAGACAATGTGTACCGCAGATGCATCGCATAGAGTGAAGTTCGAGATGTGCTATTCCATTGCCATGGTTCTGAGTATGCTGGACAATTTGCTACATTCAAGACAGTGTCCAAGGTTCTTCAAGCTGGCTTTTGGTGGCCCACTATGTTCAAGGATGCGTAGCTGTTCATCACTCAATGTGATGTTTGTCAAAGAAGGGGGAAAATCAGCAAGAGACATGAGATGCCACAGAACTTCATCCTTGAAGTTGAAGTCTTTGATTGTTGGGGTATTGATTTCATGGGTCCCTTTCCACCATCTTTTGGGAACAAGTACATCTTGGTTGCTGTGGACTATGTCTCTAAATGGGTGGAAGCAATTGCTTCTAAGACCAATGATACTGCGGTGGTTCTCAAAATGTTTCAAACCATCATTTTCCCAAGATTCGGGGTGCCTCAGATTGTTATAAGTGATGGTGGTTCTCACTTTATTAACAAGGTTTTCAACAAGCTGCTGAAGAAGCATGGTGTTCAACATCGTGTTGCTACTCCGTATCACCCCCAAACGAGTGGACAAGTCGAAGTCTCCAACAGACAGATCAAGCAAATCTTGGAGAAGACAGTGGGCAAGACAAGGAAGGATTGAGCTGCGAAACTGGATGATGCACTTTGGGCATACAAGACTGCCTACAAAACGCCGGTCAGAACTACACCTTTCCAGCTGCTTTATGGCAAAGCTTGCCATTTTCCAGTGGAGTTGGAACACAAGGCGCATTGGACTATCAAGAAGATGAACTTCGACTTGAAGCCTGCTGCAGAAAGACGCTTAATTCAGCTCAACGAGTTAGATGAACTGCGCTATCACGCTTATGAGAACTCAAAGCTCTACAAAGAGAGGACAAAGGCATATCATGACAAAAGATTGTCTCAAGACAATTCGAACCAAATGATCAGGTACTTCTGTATAACTCTCGTTTACAATTGTTTCCTGGTAAATTGCGTTCACGATGGTCAGGTCCTTTCACCATCAAAGAGGTCAGACCATATGGGGCAATTGTCTTGACAAACTCCAAAGGAGAGGAGTTCATTGTGAATGGACAGAGGGTGATTGATCCTAATCAAACTAATATTTCCATATCTCATCAAGTCTTCCAAATAGTTTCAATCTTCCTTTTTCCTTGATCTTTATCTCCAAGTAATATATTCAAGATGTCCCTCTTGAATATATATACTTTCCATAAACTTTCGTCTTCTGATGACACATCTGACCAGACATCTGATGCGTCTGATTCGTCTGATACATCAGCTTTCTGATGACGTGATCATGTATCTTCTCAAACCAGTCAGCAAAACATCAACAATCTCCCCCTTGATGACTGAATTTTAGAACTTCAAACTATATTTCGCTTCATGCTTCTGATTGCATCAGAACCGATCTCACAAAACCTAACACCTTCAATCGTCTGATCAGACATATGATGCATCTGATTCGTCTGATGCACCAACTGTCTGATGGCTGGCAGAATCTCCATCAACAATCTCCCCCTTTTTAATTTAGTTTGATACTCAAGCACCAAGCTCTTTAATCATCTGCAAACCCGCACAGAGACACACACAAGAACAAGGAAAAGTAGCATCCAAACCTAAGCAAACAAAACTCCCCCATGAATTGTGCTTCATCTACATCAGCACGCTGAACAGAATCAACATCAGCTTCGCAAGAACCAATATCCACCTCATCTCCCCCTGCTTGAGTGCATAACTGAGTTAAAAACACTTGAAGATGATCTCCCCAAAGTACATCACCAATCACCCATATGTCTTCATACTCTTTTATATGCCCTGTTACAGCCCCTCGCACATGACATCCATCTGTCGTCAACACAGACAAGTTTTTTTTGTTTGTTTTAGATACAACTTACTTGTCTGTGGACGACTCAACACGCTCAGCATCTTCTTATCCAACAATTCCTCCACCTACTTGAATCGTAACATCTCACATTCATATCTCTGTCAAGGTTCTTCTGTTGATGTGCCCCTTTATTACTTCTCACAGGCCATGAACATCCACCATAATAGCTTAATACACCTCTTGAACCGTTGATTGGAGAAGTACTTGCATGACCTTCATACGTCTTCATCCATCCTCTTTTGGAATGCACAAAGTGTGGAACATATCGATTTCTCCTCCAAATTTTATCTGCACGTTGTAAAAACCTATAACAATGTGCCTTGATATGACCAAGTCTACCACAACAATAACATTCAACAGATTGATGCCAAGCTGGTCTGGTTGTTGATCTGTTTGTCTGAGCTTTAATTGTATCAACAATGGCCCTTTGAAAGGAAAAGTTAGGTTGGTGGCTTCAAGAACCTCGACGGTCCAGTCGTAGATACGAGGAATATGGGGGAGCATTCCTGGAAGCATCCCGAGGAAGGGCCAGTTCTTGAGAATAGGCTGGCCGTGAGATTTCTTGTGGAGGAAGAAACAATATTGGAATACAAGGAAAAAAAGGAATGCTACGAAGACTTCAAGTAAGCCTATCATCGCCATTTTTGGACAAACAGGTTTATGAGTATAGATACAATATTCAATCAAATGCTGAACGTTAGTAGGTAAAAATGTTGCTGGCTTTCTTTTTAAAAAAAAAAAAAAATGTTGCTGGCTGACCTAGCTGAACTGACCGGATCGGACCAGACTCCACAAAGTCATTTACTTTTTTTTTTTTTCTTTAACTGAATGCCACATGATCTAGTCGGTCTGTAGTTTTAATGCAGATTACATCGGACTATCATCTCTCTAACTATATTCAAGCTTTTCATTTCGATTGAGTTGGTAACGGTTGTGAAATTAAATAATTTGGTCATTTTTTTAATTAAAAAGTGTACAATTGTCTAAGATAAGATATTAATGTGAATATCTCGTGTATTTATCTAGTTTTTAAGTAATGAAATGATTTTATCAATGTACCCTTACGAAGGTCTACCAAGATTATTTTAAGAATTAAGATCTGCCGACGTCTATATATCAATGCTTAAAAAACGTCGTGTGTGTTCCTCTTTTTTGGCTTCCTCTTATTTTGTAGTTATTTGGATTTGAATAGTTAGTTCGATTAGCGTTTATTGCTTCGATTAGCATGCCTAATTAAGTTTGATTTTGGTTCGATTGGCATGATTAATTGATTTCGAGTTTTGTTTGCTTCACAATGGGTTTGATTTGCATATTGATGTATTGTATTTTTATTGCCTCCTAACGTTTGTATTGTTAAATATGGGCTTATCACGAGTTTTCAATTCAAACCCGATTGGCAGTAAGTTGATTCATGCATATTCTTTATATACTATTACACATATTTTCCAACTTTGACATGTGACTTTACAAGTTTGACATTAGTTAAAAGGCTCCCCATGCTTGGAACAAGTTGGAATTTGGATACAACATATACACTTGAGCCAGTTTTCATTCGGATATCTTGTATCCAAATTCCAACTTGTAAACAACATATTCACAGACCACTAGACCATGTTGTTTTATTGTAAATGCTCACCCAATTTAATATTTTAACTATATTTTGGTAAAAAATTTCAAAATTAATCTCGATTAATCTTCGACTAATCTCTGTTTAATTGATTAGGCGCTAGGCACATTTTGAACGCCCGATTAACGTCTAACGAATTTTTGAACAAAGAATGGTAATATGAAGTCATTCGAACCAGCATTTCGAAAGTTATGCCTGTTTTACTAAACACGTCATTAACACACTAAATTAGCACACTATATTGGTTGCTTGCAAGATAATACAAGTTCGAACACACTTATTATAAATAAAGACATATTCCCTCTGTTTCTTAAGGAAAGATTTTTTAGAATTTTTTTTGTTTCAAATAGGTAGTAGTTTTAGGTTTTTATGCACTTTGTATGAGTTAATAATGATAAATTGTAAATTTCAATAAAATTAATTGAATTTATTGAATTGCTATTGGTTTAAATTTATAGGAAATTGTTAATCACAGAAAATAATACATTTATTATCAAGTTTTAATGTGTTTTCTTAGACCATCTCCATCAAGGATCTCTATGAAGGTCTCTTAAAAAATAATATAATACAAAAAATAATATAATATTAATGAGTTTCTTAAAAGTTGAAAAACTCTCTTTTCAAAATCTCTTAAATAAGAGATTTAAGAGATTTTAGAAAAAAGTTTTAAGAGACCCATCTATATTATATTATTAAAAATTACATCTCTTTAATATAATAATATAATTTATTATTTTATATTTGTTAAGAGATCCACTTAGATACTATTGATGGAGATGCTTTTAATATGTGTAAAAGTACTAGAAAGACTTTTTTTAAAAAACAAAGGGAGTATTATAAATAAAGGAAAACCCATAGGTACCGTAGAAGCCAAGCAAGCATAAGAATCAAATTTTCTTACTGACTGTGACTTTAAGACCATGTTTCATACGGAGCACGATAGAAGGAAATGGTTCGATCTTGTCACCTTCAATGACGTTAAAGTCATAGTTTTGTATGATCTCTACAGCTATTATCTTCATCTGCAAGAGAGCCAAATGTTTACCCATGCAAGCTCTCGGACCGGAATTAAAAGCCATGAACTTATATGAAGGTTCACGTCTTAGATCTCCATTGTCTGAAATCCATCTCTCTGGTTTGAAATCTGATGCATCTTCTCCCCATACAGACTTCATTCTCCCCAATGCGTAAATGGAGATCACGATCTTTGAATCTGCTTCAACTTTCTGCCCGCTTGGAAGCACATCTGGCTTTGCAGGAGACTTGTGGTTAAAGGGAATTGGTGGGTAGAGTCTCATTGATTCGTTCATTGCAGCATGTAGATACACGAGCTTCTCTAGATCTGTTGGATCAAACTTTGTGTTGATCTCTTGTCGGATCTTGTTCATAACTTGAGGATGCTTAGAAAGAAGCCAGAAGAACCAAGTGATAGCTGAGCTCGTAGTGTCCCTTCCTGCTAACAATAGACTCAAAACAACATCCCTTATAAACTTATCATTACTCGGTTTTAAGAGCTTATATTTGGCCGTGTCCACATTCATATAATACGTTAACGCGTCCATTGATGGCTCTCTGGTCCCGCGACTTATCTCCTCTCTTCTTGAAGATATGATCTTCGCAAACATACGATTGACAGTGACCAAAGCGGTTCTCATCTTCCTCTCAAGTCCAATACCAAACCAGTTTTGAAGCCTCCACAAGATCACCGGTTTGAGATGTCTATAGAAGATGGCTTCTTCACCGAGATCCGCAGCTTCAACGAAGTCCACTTCCGGCATTTCAATAGATAGAGACATTGGATCATAACCAGTCATCAAAATCGAAGCAGTATCAAACATGAATCTCTGGAACACATCTTGTAAGTCTATGATAATGTTTTCATAAGCAGCATTATCAAGAAAAGGAACAAGACCTTCCTTTAACTTACTTGTATTGCTACTTACTGAGAGCTTGTGGAAATCCTGATGGTGAAATATGGCGTGACATGACTTCCTCAGATCCTCCCACAACTCCAGATCTACGGCTATGATTCCATCTCCCAAAACATCAAAGATCTTATTGAACTCGGGTCCTTTAGAGTAATTCCCAAAGTTTGAGCTTAGCATGTGATGGATATTCCTTGGATCAGCCGTGAATAACAAGTCTGTTCCACTAAGCCATGGCCCTTTGAAAAGAAAAGTCAGATCGTTGGCCTCAAGAGCGTCGACGGTCCAGTCGTATATTCGAGGGATTTGGCCGAGGATTCCTGGAAGCATCCCGAGGAAAGGCCAGTTCTTGAACAAAGGCCCGTTGTGAGATTTCTTGCGGGTGAAGAAAACTTGGAATACAAGGAAGAATATGAATGCTATGAAGACTTCAAGTAAGCCTATCGTCGCCATTTTTACACAAAAGAAGGATTTATGAATATAGATATAAGAATCTTGGTTAAACTGGTTTGTTATATATATAGATTCAATTGAATGCAGAAGGTTGTGGTAGCGGTAGCACCAAGTCCGGATCGTATAATAATTTAAAAACCCCAGCCATATGATCGCTAGTCCCAATGCAGATTACACCGGACTACATTAGTCCGTTATAAATGCAAGCCTTTTAATTTTGGTTGCGTTGGTAATGGTTGTGACATTTAAATAACTTGGTCATTTTTAACATTAAAATTACTACTAAAAAAAATACTAGTATCATTGACAGCACTCTACTGCACGAGATTCTGGTCGACACTAGGCAAAGATTTTGCCAAATCTAAAATAAGTTTTGATTGCGAAATTGATTTCTCTAATCTCAAAGAAAGACAGATTTCAAGAAACGAGGTATGTTATAAATTCATTTCGAATTTTTTTTATCAACGCCTGAGAAAAAGAAAATCTTAGCCTGATATCGGAAATACAATCGATCTTATAGCGCTAACAACCTCGTTTTGCTTGTTTTACACTCTCTCTGTTTCACAAAGAGTGTCATTTTAATATTTTTCATACATATTAAAAAACCTAATATAAAGTTTATTCTATCCTTTATTAATACACAAAAAAATTCTCTTTCTAGTTAATACATTAATATAATAAGATTAAAACTGAATTTTTGATTAAATTTTTACACTGAAAATACAAAACGACACTCTTTGTAAAAAAATATAATTTAAGAGTTTTTATATTAAAAAACACATGAAAAATTCTACTTTACACTTTATTAATACATTAAATATTTTTTCTCTCTCATAATTACACTAAATTAAAAAAAGTTAAAACTAGTTTTTTATTTAAAATTAGGCATTATAATTATAAAACGATACTTTTTGTGAAATAAAGATAAAACGTTAAAATGATATTTTTTTGTGAAAAATAATGAGTATTATCTGATCGCTTCTAAAGTTATGTATAAGACAAAGTGTTAAAAAAATTATGTAGTATAATTTATTTATGCTTACATTAATGACAAACTAGTTTATAGGTTTTCTCTCTCATTATTACACTAAATTTAGGGGGTTATTTGAAGATATATTTTAAAGTACTGTTAGAATTTTTAAAATTTATGTTTATTAGTTGATGGATTTTGACATTCTTATTTAAATCTAGTGTTATTGGTTTGATGATTTTTAAAATCCATACAAAATTCATTGTTATTCAAAAAGTTAGGGTTTTAAGGATTTAAGGATTCCATTAAAATGCATGTTTGTTAATGGGACGTTGATTTTAAACAAATTAACACATTAAACAAAAATTTTAAAATACTACTTATATCCCTAAGATTCTCAAAATTAATTACAGTAAAATATTTTTATAATTTTTCTAAATATACAAACTTTCTCCAAATCTAACAAAATTCTTTACAAAGTGTATAAGACAAAGTGTGTAAAAAAATAGGTATAATTTATTTATACTTACATTACTGACAGACTGGTTTCTAGTTACTTGGTATTAAGTCCCACAAACATAAATGTTGGTTCATTTTACATTATTTATTATCATCATTATTTAATTCATTTTACAAATTAAATAGTTTTGAGTACTCCATCTGTTTCACAAAGAATGTCATTTTGACATATTTCACACAAATTATGAAAACAATGAAAAGTTCTAGTTTGCCATTTATTAATATACTAAACAAGTTTATTTCTCTAATTAACGCATTGAATCAATAGGGTTAAAACTTGATTTTATTTAAAATGCTGCATTGAAAATGTAAAAAGATACTCTCTATGAAACAAAAATAAAACTCTAAAACGACCTTCTTTTTTAAACGGATGGAGTATTTTTACGACAGTTTGGTTGTGATATTGGTAAGACTGCATTTTGGCTTTTTATTAATGTTGGCATATAAATCTTGACACATAATTTTAGGTCCATTAAGCAGTAAAATTCAAAGGCCTGTCGACGAGGTTAACTTTCTTACCGAAGTGAAAGAGTTCGGATTGAAGTCAGATATTAAAACTCGTTTAGTTCGAAAAGAAGTGATGTAAAGTTAAATCTACGAGTAAAACTAAGAGTTGATTTCGATGACGAACTGATAAATTATTCAAACAAGAATAATTCAATGCTTTGACTAGAAACAACTGAATCCATGGAAGTAAATGTAATCATTACAGAATCAAACAAAATAAATGGAAACGTTAAACACGGTTTTAGAGCTATAAAAACAAGAGAAGTAGCAGATACCTTAATGAGAAACATTATTTTTTTACACTCGGCCTCTATTACATTATTTTGTTCGTTCTTACATCTTGGTTGTGTGTCTATATTCACTGTGTTAGTTTTGAACTTTAAGGTACCATGACGATATGTTGGAGATATATCCGAATATATAGGAGATAATGATCAATATGTTTAGATAAGTATAAGTATATAGTTTGTGTATATCCTAAGGTCTTGTACATCTATATAAGGCGTGAGCCCTCATCATAATATACATACAGTTTTCCCAAGCTCTTGCTTACTTTACATGGTATACAGCCTTCCTTTTCTTAAAAATCATAATCAAACAAAGTATCGTTTACTTTCATACCAATTTTCATGTCGTATATTGTGGTACAAAAATCAGAGGCGGTGAGTGATAGTAAGATTTTACCAATCAATTACTCAATCCTACTACACATGTCGTTGTAGTATTTGAGGATCAATCCATATGAGTTTGTTGTGACAATAAGAATTCATAAAACTTCTTAATCTAAGCAAGTCTAGTGAAGGTTTTGGTATGTGATTAGTAACATTAAACAAGGTGAATGACAAACTATCTTCAAGATAAGTAAAAAAAACAAAACAAAGTTTCTAAAAGGTTTTTGTAAATTTTGGAAAGATGAATCCAAGGTTATGGTAATGATTTTCAAGTGTTTAAAAGTGTAATCAATGATGTCATTTTACTCATAAGAATGCTAATCCCCAAACTTAGAACTTCAAGAATAGAATAAACCATTTTCATGGACTTAACCTTTTCATCACATTTCTAATCAAGAACAAACTTTCATTTGTGATCAAAGATGCAACAAGCATAAAGATTCAGTTCTAATATGCTAATAAACACCTTAGACAATCACTTTCATGAGCTAAGTATGTAAATCTCTTGCTTAAATGATCCAGAGATTTTACTAATCTTTTGGATGAGAAAATTCCCAAGAAATCTAATTCAACATGATCAAGGTTGAAATTAGCACTAAGAGCACTAAGCAAGAAGAGATATGGAAGAATCAACTCATAGACATCAAGATTAACACCCTAAACACCCTAGATCTAACCAACCTTAGATTTTAAAGAACTACTCACAGTTCATGATCAAACCAATAAAAACTTGTCAAAACTTGATAATAAGCATTAAAAAGAGTAAAGGGAAAAGATTAGAGAAGAAGAACTCTTGAATTGAAGTTTTTGATCCAAAGGTCTTGCAAATAAAATCACCAAATACAGAGAGAGTTTTTGGAAAATTTTAGAAATAAAAAGCCAACTAGATAGTGATGATCAACAGTGTATTTTCGTCTTAAGTAAAAAAAACCGCGGGTTCCATATCGGTGTGATTACACCGATACAAAAGGCCGATATGCGTATCGGTGTGATCACACCGATACAGCACACCGATACTGCTTTCTTCATGTCCTTTGCGAGTTTTGCTGCATGTTTTCCTTCTGTTCTTCCCCTTCTTGGCTTTCTTGCTCATTCATCAACCTCCCAATAGCCTCTTCAAGCTCTAGAATACCTGAGAAACACTTCAAATGCAACATATATACAATATCCTAAGCTAAGACTCACTAAACTCTAAAATGAATGCAATCTAGCCTAAAACTCTCTAATGAATGCATGTATGTATGCAAAACTATCCTATATGAGTGTTAAAAACATGCTAAAATGAGAGACTATCAACTCCCCCAAACTTTCATTTTACTTGCCCTCAAGCAAACAATTATGACAAATGAGAGAGAGGTGTGAAAGTGGGAGCTCAAATCCAAAAATGCCAACCAAAGAGATCAAGTCATTGTCCAAGTTTACAATTCTAGGATGCATGTCGAGTTTGCTCTACTTTAAAAACTTTAGCCACACTCATCACAAAAATGAATTGAATTCAAGTCTAGCCTACACAAGCCTTCCTATCCTTCATTCCTTTAACATTCATTCAATTTGTAACCATGGATCATGCTTTGAAATGCCAAGAGAACTTGGTTAGGGGACAAGGTCTTGAGATAAAAAATGATCTCAATGCAATGGTTTGTTTTAGGTTCAAAAGGGAGCTCTCAATGAAAAGAATCAGCCTATGGCAAAATGGTAAGAGTAAAAACCAATAGATGCATACAAGGATGACTTTCATCTACCCAAATGTCTAATTATTTCTATCCCAGATTATACCCAAAGATCAACCACTTAAGCTACCCTTTCCCAAAAGCCTTTGTTGCCTTTATAACCTACACATTGATTCAACTTCCTTGTTGAACTTGGGAGTTCTTCTTCACTTTGTGTATAATGGTTTTTTGGCTTCTTTTTAATGGCTCTTCTTGTTGTATGGCCTTCTTTGTTGTTTAGAACACCTTTTCCTTCTTTTATTTAGAGCCTTCTTTGTTGCCACCATCTCATCATTTTGTCTCTCCATTCCATCTCCTTGTATCACATTCTTTACTTCTTCTTCTTCTCCAATTGATAAAAACTTTTAAAAACAAGAACTTCTTCCTAGTCTACCCATCAAACATCCTAGCCTATTACTAGCTTAAAATGCAAGCTAGTGTCTACATGAAAGCTTCTCCTTGTCGGCCTAAACTCAACACTTTTTGCCTAGGTAATTCAAAATTTTCGAAAATAGGCCTCACAATCACACACAAGATTTGTAGGCTTGAAAGAAGGTTCGGTTATGGGCGTGGTAACTACTTGGGATAACAAGAGAATGGTAAAAATGGAGAAAATATCCCAAATATGTATGTGATATCCATGAGTTCGACTTGTCAAAACAATGCATGATAATTAGCGTCAGTTTTAGCGGTTCTAATAGATAAGAATGAAATCAATTCACTGCAAGTTTTGACTAAAACATGAATGCTAAGACATGAATTCCAAGTGTGGTGCGGTCTTAACACGAAACTTACTCGAATGCATCAGACAAGTTACCACTCTTCCCCGCTAAGAAATGAGCCTTGCTGAGGTAGAAAATGTCCATCCACTTTGCCTCTAAACAGTCTGCACCCAACTGATGGCCACATGCCTCAAGTATCGGTGTAATCAGCCCACCGATACTAAGCTGAGGGGTTTTGTCCCTCGTCGTCATTACCCATTCCTTATATGAAAGGAACTGTCGCAGCAGCATGGAGACCAAACCCGTACCTGAGGTGTCTCCTTGAAGAATACTTCCGTCTCTCGTCGTAAATCCCAGGATTCTCGCTAAACCCATGTCCAGAAACTGCAACTCCTCCAACTGTACATTCCCGCACTCTCGCCTGGAAAAGAATGTATGTGCTAGCGCCTTGTGTGCATACCGTATAGCTGGATGTCTGATCAGCGATCCCTTACTTATTCCCGGGGTGAAAGTACCGAGGCAATGACATCCCACAACACATCTAACTCCCCTTCATCGATGGTAAGGGTCTTGGTTCTGCGCGCACCTTCTGTAAAACCGAAGATCTCCTCAAGCTCTCTGAATGACAATGTGTAGGACATCTTCTCAATCTTGAATTTGATATACCCATGTCCATCTTCTTCGGGTGTATCCTCGCCTTCGTAGTAGAAGTGCGCCTCTAATGATGACAGGAATTGGCATGTCGCTATTTTGTGTGATGGATGAGACATGGTGAAGAAATGTCCCATTCCCATCTTTTCGAAGATCATCTCGACATCTTCCAAAATCCCGAGAGCTTGCAGAGACTGCCGGTGCGGGTATCGCGTTCCCTTGAAACCCACTCTTCTGAATGCGTGAAAAAGCTCTAGAATTGTTGGTATTCTTTTTGGAGCATCCCTTGGAGCTTTCCGTGAGCCTTTCTTCTTTCCCCCAAGCTCAATCTGATCATCGCTCTCAGTTCCGTCGTTATCGGAAACGACCTTCTTCTTTCCCTCACTCTTTGATTTAGCAGCTCTTGATGCTTATGCTTTTGTTCTCGGCATTGTTCATATATAAGAAACACAAACAATTCAATCAAATAACTCAAAAAGCAAGAAACAATGGCCAAAAAGCTTAAAATTTCTCATTTCTATACTTAGGAAAATTTTGACAAAACTTCAAAATTTCCTAATATTTTAAAGTGGCCAATTTCGAGTTCTACCAATTGATGATCATTAACCATGAAGGATGCAAGCTATTGCAAGTGAAAGCCCTAAAATTTGACAAATTTCTAGGGAGTAATTTGAATTTTCGCGCTATGAGCCCTAATTGTCAAATTTTCAAAATTCAACCATGGAAATTGTGTTATATCACTCGAAATCCTCTTATCTATCATTATCTATAAATGACCAATCCACAATCACTCAATTTGAACACCCTAAAGCATTTCACAAAAATAATTCCACCATTGAAGCACAAATGAAAAGCTTGGGAGATTGATAGTCATACCTTGTTGTTGAGTGAATGTAGGACGAAAATGATTAATGAATCTGAATGAGCACAAGATTTCGGAGTAATAACACTTGGAATCTCGAAATTTGCTTGAGTTTTGAGAGAGTTATGAACGAATTTGTGCTGAGTGGTTTTAATGGGGAAGAAGGAACACGAGTCGCGTCAATACTTACCATTTTTTTAGACCATATCGGTATGACCTTACCGATATAGTATGCCGATACGCGTATCGGTTTGGTTAGCCCGATATACTTGCCCGATATTGATATCGGTGAGGCCATACCGATATACTACACCGATATGCGTATCGGTGTGATCACACCGATACCGTACACCGATATGCGCTGAAAATCTTTTCTGCAAACTTTTGGCACTTAAGTCTTTTTCTTCTTGACACGAATCTGTTGCTCAAAAACACTCAAAAACACATTATGAACATATAAACAATAATATATACAATGATAAACATGGGATTGCCTCCCAAGTGCGCTTGTTTAAAGTCTCTTAACTTGACTTTTCAAACCCCTTAGGCATTGGTAAGATCATGAAGAGGGACTGAAGTTGCCTCTTCTATTGTATCACTGGCCAAGTAAGGCTTCAACCTATGCCCATTCACAGAGAATTCTTCTCCCTTGAGACCATAAAGAGTGACAGCTCCATAAGGTAGAACCTCCTTGATCTTGAAAGGACCGGACCATCTTGATTTGAGCTTTTCCGGGAATAGCTTCAACCGGGAATTGTACAACAGTACCATGTGTCCAGCCAAGAACTCTTTCGGCTTGATCTTTTTGTCATGAAAGGCTTTGGTTCTCTCCTTGTAGATTTTGGAGCTTTCAAAAGCTTCCAAACGGATTTCTTCAAGCTCTAGGAGATTGATCAATCTCTTGTCTTGGGCTGTTTTGATGTCAAAGTTCAGGAGTTTGAGTGCCCATAACGCCTTGTACTCAAGCTCCACAGGTAGGTGGCATTATTTCCCATATAGAAGAGAGATTGGTGATCTCCCAATGGATGTCTTAAAGGCAGTTCTATAGGCCCATAGTGCATCATCAAGCTTGGCTGCCCAGTCTTTTCTTGTAGCCCCTACTGTCTTCTCTAGAATGGCTTTGATTTCTCTGTTGGAAATTTCGACCTGGCTACTTGTTTGAGGATGGTAAGGTGTTGCCACCTTATGCTTAACTCCATGCTTCTTGAGGAGGCTCTCAAAAATCTTGTTGATAAAATGGCTTTCTCCATCACTTATGACCACTCTTGGCACTCCAAATCTTGGGAATATGATGGATTTAAAAAGCTTGATCACCACCTTAGCATCATTTGTGGGACTTGTAATAGCTTCTACCCACTTGGAGACATAGTCCACTGCCACTAAAATGTATTTGTTGCTATAGGAAGATGGGAAAAGACCCATGAAATCTATTCCCCAAACATCAAACACCTCTACCTCAAGGATTGGGTTCTGTGGCATCTCATATCTTCTGCTTATGTTGCCCTTCTTTTGACATGCAACACTTGTAGAAATGTAAGCATGAGTGTCCTTGAAGAGGTTTGGCCACCAAAACCCAGATTGTAGCACCTTTGTTGCTGTTTTGAATGTGGCAAAGTGCCCTCCATAAGATGATCCATGGAAATGATATAAGATGCCATTCACTTCTGATTATGTAACACATCTTCTGAAGAGGCCATCAGAACACCTCTTGAATAGATAAGGCTCATCCCAAAAGTAATGGGAAACATCCTTGAAGAACTTCTTCTTGTTGTATGCATCCAGATTTAGAGGCACATCACCTCCCACCAAGTAGTTCACAAGGTCTGCATACCAAGGTAACTCTCCTTCTTTCAGGCCTTTGGCTTCTTCAAGCTTTCTTCCCAATTGGTATCCTTTCTCTAGGATTTTGATTAACATCAGCTGCTCTTCAGGAAGAGAATCATCAATGGGGATGGTCTCTTCTATTCTCATCATTGACAAGTGGTCAGCAACTCCATTTTCAATGCCTTTCTAGTCTACAATCTCCATGTCAAATTCTTGGAGAAGAAGTATCCATCTAAGAATTGGTTTGGTGTCCTTCTTAGCATAAATGTATCTTAATGCTGCATGATCAGTGTACACCACTACCTTAGATCCTACTAAGTAGCTTCTAAACTTCTCAAAGGCAAAGACAACAGCTAGAAGCTCCTTCTCAGTTGTCGCATACTTCACTTGAGTGTCATCCAAGGTCCTACTTGCATAATAGATGACATAATAGATGACATGAAGTTTCTTGTCCTTCTTCTGTCGCAAAACTGCACTCACTGCATAATCACTTGCATCGCACATGATCTCAAAAGGGAGATCCCAATCTGGTGCTTGCACTATAGGGGCACTCACAAGAGCTTCTTTGATCTTCAAGAATGCACTATGACACTCTTCATCAAACAGAAATTCAGCTTCTTTGCACAGCAGTCTAGTGAGTGGCCTTGCAATCTTGGAGAAGTCTTTAATGAACCTTCTATAGAACCCAGCATGGCCCAGGAAACTCCTTATCCCTCTCACATTTCGTGGAGGCTCTAGACTCACCATCACCTCAATCTTTGCCACTTCACTCCCATTTTCAGAAATTTTGTGCCCAAGCACAATGCCTTCTCTCACCATGAAATGACATTTCTCCCAGTTCAGCACCAGGTTTGCATCCTCACACCTTTTAAGCACCCTGCAAAGATTTGACAAACACCCAGCAAAAGAGAGGCCATACACAGAAAAATCATCCATGAAGACCTTTACCATATCTTCTATAAAATCAGAAAATATTGACATCATGCACCTTTGAAAGGTTGCTGGTGCATTACATAACCCAAATGGCATCCTTCGATATGCAAAGGTACCATAGGGGCATGTGAAAGTTGTTTTTTCTTGATCATTGGGGTGAATAGGTATTTGAAAGAACCCATTATACCCATCTAGGAAGCAATAAAATGGATGGTTTGTAAGTTTTTACAGTACTTGGTCAATGAATGGGAGAGGAAAATGATCTTTCCTTGAGGCTGGATTTAGTTTTCGATAATCAATACACATCCTATGGCCTGTTATGGTTCTAGTTGGTATTAATTCATCTTTTTCATTTTTTACCACAGTTATTCCTCCCTTTTTTGGCACAACATGAACAGGTGAAACCCAAGTACTATCTGAAATGTGATAGATAACACCTGCATCTAGAAGTTTAAGGATCTCTTTTTTTACTACTTCTTTCAAGTTTGGGTTTAATCTTCTTTGATGTTCAATTGAAGTTAAAGATTCATTTTCTAAATGAATTCTATGTGTGCAAAGAGAAGGAGAGATTCCTTTGATGTCATCCAAAGAATAACCAATGGCTCTCCTAAACTTTTTCAGTTCATTCAAAAGTGAGGTTAACTCTTCCTCATTCAGATTTTCATTCACTATGACATGGTAGGACGAATTTGGACCTAGGAAAGCATACCTTAGCCCTTGTGGAAGAGGTTTGAGATCCACCTTTGGTGCTTTGAGCTCACACCAATCATCTTCAATGCTAGACTTACCATTGCTAGCCTCCTTCTTGTCATCCTTTGTAGTGTCTAAGGAATCAACATCTTCAAACATAGAACCTCCATTGTTGTTATGATGCAGCTCCATGAAAGTGCTTTCTCCTTGTAATGGTTTGTGTGAATCCAGCAGCTTCAAGTATCCCAGGCTTTCTTCATGTAGAAATCCATTCTCACCATGCTCCTTGGTTAAAGCCACTTGGAGATGATCTTCCATGGCTAACTCTTCAAGATATTCATCAGCTAATTGGTCCATGGTTTCAATCCAGAAAGCTTGACCTTCAATGGTAGGCTTCTTCAATGTGTCATTGATGTCATACTTGAGAACAAAGTCCTTTCCCAAGTGCAAATCGATCTTCCCTTTCTTGACATCGATTATAGCCCCGGCTGTTGCTAAGAAAGGTCTCCCAAAGATGAGTGGATCTTTTGGTTCTTCATCCATCCTCAATACCACAAAATC
>JAHZTW010000002.1:64129673-64204328 GCA_020283515.1 Alliaria petiolata | reverse complement strand
GGCGCTTTAAGAAGCAATTGGTGGAGAAGTATAGAGCTCTCTTTGACAAGCAAATGAGTGAGATTCAACTAACCATGCCTTTGATGGATGCATTCATGCTGGTTCCTCAATATGCCAAGTTTCTCAAAGATGCAGTAATGGAGAGGACTAAAGAGATGCAAGGTATCGTGGTTCTTACTCATGAATGTAGTGCCATTATTCAAAAGACCATCATCCCAAAGAAGCTTGGTGATCCTGATAGTTTTACTCTGCCATGTGCTTTGGGACCTTTGTCACACAAGCAATGGTTGAATGACAAAGGTCCCAAAGCACATGGCAGAGTAAAACTATCAGGATCACCAAGCTTCTTTGGGATGATGGTCTTTTGAATAATGGCACTACATTCATGAGTAAGAACCACGATACCTTGCATCTCTTTAGTCCTCTCCATTACTGCATCTTTGAGAAACTTGGCATATTGAGGAACCAGCATAAATGCATCCATCAAAGGCATGGTTAGTTGAATCTCACTTATTTGCTTGTCAAAGATAGCTCTATACTTCTCCACCAATTGCTTCTTAAAGCGCCCAGGAAATGGGAGTTTTGGTTTTTATGGTGGTGGAACAAAGGTAGTCTTCTTTTAAACAACAATTTCCTCTCTTGGTTTCTCCCCAACTTTTTCCTTGCCTTCTCTTTGAACCACAAAATCTTCAGCAATCACACTTTCATCATTTTGAAAGTTCACCTCCCCATCTTGTCTCTCACTGTCCTCATTGAGTTTGGAATGTGTGGCTGGTGTTTGTAGTGCTCTCCCACTTCTCAATGTTATTGCATTGAAGTACTCTCTAGGATTAGTCTCCGAATTTCCAGGGAGAGTACCTTGCTGCTTTGATGTTGATTCGTTGCCCTTGTTTTCCATGTGCTGATACTTGGAATTGAGATTTTCTATCTTTGAGTCCACCTTATTGTGTATTTCTGCCATCTTCTTGCTTAAGTCCATTGCTCCTTGTGCTTGGCCTTGTAGAATTTGCTGGAGCATATTGTTCATGTCCATATCTTGAGGGGTTAAAATTTGTTGTTGCCCTTGCTGCACAAAACCAGGGGGTTGTTGTGGTCTTGGTTGAAAGTTGCCCTGGCCTCCTTGATATTTTTGAAAGTTTCCTTGGTACCCTTGATAGTTGTTCTTGGCAACAAACCCTTGATGTTGGTTGTATGGCACATAAGGCTTTTGTGGAGGAAGTTGATTATGTCCTTGGTGTGGGTAAACCTGATCTTGTGGATTTTCTACATTGTTGCTTCTTTATGACAGATTGTTGTTGTTGTTGTTCCTATAGTTGTTGTAGCCTTTTTGAAATCTTTGGCCACTAACATAGTTGACCTCTTATCTGAAATCCTTATTTGGTTCTTGATGAGGTCAATGGCTGTCTTCATAATCACCCACATAATGTACTAATTTTTTAGAAGCCTGCAACAGCTTATCCATCTTGTCATTGAGGACTTTCATTTCCCTTCTTCTTTGATCTTCAGTATCTCCTCCACCTCTAGATGATCTATCATAGTCTTCACTATAATTCCCATCACTTTGGGCTAGGTTCTCCACCAGTTGAAGACCATCTTCTACCTCCTTCCCCAGGAAATTTCCATTGCTTGCAGTGTCTAGAAGCATGCGAAATTTAGGAAGCACACCTCTGTAGAGAGTGCTTAGTAGAGACTCTTCAGAAAATCCATGGTGTGGACATTGCATGGTATAGCTCTTGAACCTTTCCCATGCTTCACAGAAACTTTCATTGCTCCTTTGAGTGAAGCTAGAGATGTCATTTCTCAGCTTTGCAGTTCTTGAGTTGGAGAAAAATTTGGCCAAGAAAGACTTCTTGCATTGATCCCAAGAAGTGATGGAACCTTGTGGAAGTGTCTTCTCCCATAGGTGTGCTTTGTCCCCAAGAGAAAATGGGAACAATCTCAGCTTGAAACCATCCTCTGAAATTCCATTGATCTTTGTCATGCTGCAGATTCTGTCAAACCCATCCAAGTGGTCCAAAGGATCTTCCATTGGTAGTCCATGGAACTTGTTGTTCTGCACCATAGAGATCAACCCACTCTTGATTTCGAAATTGTTGTTCTCTACTGGAGGAGGGATGATGCCTTGGCGATTGCCATGAGTGTTAGGCGCATCTCCAGCTCCAATATGACGTGGTTGTCTAGGTGGGTGCTGTGGCACTCTTGCTCCTTGAGCTCTTTGTTGCTGTTCAAGATAATGAGGTGGTGGTTGACCACCTGCTTCCTCCAGATTTTCCATGCCCAAGCGTGCTATATGGGCTGCTCTTTCTTGCTCTCTTCTTGCAAATGCTCTTCTACTCAGTCTATGAATGTTGTCTATTGGTTCAACAAGATCTTCTTGTCCTATAGACCTCAAGTTCATGCACCTATAGAGAGGAAAAACAGAGCAAGCAAAAGAGATTAGTAATGAAACGAAAAATAAAACTTAGTCTCAAGAGGATTTAAAATCCTAATGCACAAAACAGAACCCAAATGGCAACGGCGCCAAATTGATAGTAAGATTTTACCAATCAATTACTCAATCCTACTACACATGTCATTGTAGTATTTGAGGATCAATCCATATGGGTTTGTTGTGACAAAATGAATTCATAAAACTTCTTAATCTAAGCAAATCTAGTGAAGATTTTGGTATGTGATTAGTAACATTAAACAAGATGAATGATAAACTATCTTCAAGATAAGAAAAAAAAAAAGAAAACAGAGTTTCTAAAAGGTTTTTGTAAATTTTGGAAAGATGAATCCAAGGTTATGGTAATGATTTTCAGGTGCTTAAAAGTGTAATCAATGATGTCATTTTACTCATAAGAATGCTAATCCCCAAGCTTAGAATTTCAAGAATAGATTAAACCATTTTCATGGACTTAATCTTTTCATCACATTTCTAATCAAGAAGAAACTTTCATTTGTGATCAAAGATGCAACAAGCATAAAGATCCAGTTCTAACCTGCTAATAAACACCTTAGACAATCACTTTGATGAGCTAAGTATGTAAATCTATTTCTTAAATGATCCAGAAATTTTACTAATCTTTTGGATGAGAAAATTCGCAAGAAATCTAATTCAGCATGATCAAGGTTGAAATTAGCATTAAGAGCACTAATCAAGAAGAGATATGGAAGAATCAACTCATAGACATCAAGATTAACACCCTAGACACCCTAGATCTAACCAACCTTAGATTCTAAAGAACTACTCACAGTTCATGATCAAACCAATAAAAACTTGTTAAAACTTGATAATAAGCATTAAAAAGAGTAAAGGGAAGAGATTAGAGAAGAAGAACTCTTGAATTGAAGTTTTTGATCCAAAGGTCTTACAGATAAAATCACCAAATACAAAGAGTGTTTTTGGAAAAGTTTAGAAATAAAAAGTCAACTAGATAGTGATGATCAACAGTGTATTTTTGTCTTAAGTAAACAAAACCGCGGGTTCCATATCGGTGTGATTATACCGATACAAAAGGCCGATATGCGTCACACCGATACATCACACATATACTGCTTTCTTCATGTCCTTTGCGAGTTTTGCTGCATGTTTTCCTTCTGTTCTTTTAACGTCGGGCTTTTTAGAAGGGGGTGCGAATCCCTGCTCTAATAGCGTCCACGATCTGCTGTCGTTTGTTCTCATTGTGAGCGTAACGGTCATGAGAAAAAAGACTGCTGGCAGATTGTGGGATTCCCAGATTGGTGGTTGGAGAAGAATCAAAACTCGGGTGATAAAGGTGGCAGAGGGGGATCGAATTCAAGGGGGCAGAGGAGGTTTCTCCGGTGGTGGCCGTGGAAGGGGAGGCTTTCCCCAGCAACAGCAACAGCAGCAGTATCGTTCTAATGCTGCTCAAGCGTCTTCTTCTAAGCCTTGATTGTTTCCAACACTCACGGCTGAGCAGTGGGCCTCGTTGACTCAGTTGCTGGAACAACATAAACCAGCTCCTGTGGCGGATCGTTTGAACGGTAAGGTTCAAACAGGTGAAGTGATACTTGATACGGGAGCATCTCACCATATGAGTGGAGACGTTCATATTCTTAGCTCGTTACGGTTTATACCACCTTGTCCTGTATCTTTTGCAGATGGAAGTGTCGTCTATGCTACTAAGTATGGTAGCTTATTGTTGTCAAAGAAATTGGTATTGGAGAATGTTCTATTCGTCCCAAATCTGAATTGCACGCTACTGTCTGTTGCGAAGTTGTTAAAGCAAACTGGTTGTTTTACCGTATTCACTGATACAATGTGTGTTTTGCAGGACCGTTTTACGAGGATCCTGATTAGAGCCGGTGAAGAACGGGACGGAGTGTATGTTTATCGTGATGTGTCTGTCGTCAGAAGCCATAGAGTGAAAGCAGCCGAGAATCAGACGCTGTGGCATAGGCGATTGGGACATCCTGCGTTTGGTGTTTTGAATTTTTTTTTACCTTTTATTTCTGGTGTTAAGAACATCCCCGACAAGTTTGGCGGATGTGAAGTGTGTTTTAAGTCTAAACAGACTCGTGAGATTTTTTATGAAAGTTTTAATAAAGCTTCGGCATGTTTTGGTTTGATACATTGCGATCTCTGGGGACCGTACCGAATTCCCTCATCTTGTGGTGCTACCTACTTCTTGACAATAATAGACGATTTCTCTCGCGCAGTTTGTATATACTTGTTGCTTGAGAAAAGTGAAGTAAAAACAATTTTACCAAACTTTTGTGCTATGGTTCAGCGTCAATTTGGGAAGTTCGTTAAGACAATTCGCTCTGACAATGGATCAGAATTCTTAGGTCTCACGAAATACTTCAATGAGTATGGCATCTTGCATCAAACTTCATGTGTAGCAACACCGTAGCAGAATGGAAGAGTAGAGAGGAAACATAGGCACATACCTAATGTCGCAAGGTCTTTGTTGTTTCAAGCAAACTTGCCAACAAAGTTTTGGGGAGAAAGTGTGTTGGCTGTTGCACATGTGATCAATCGCACACCATCAAGTGTTTTGCAAGGAAAAACTCCATATGAATGTCTTTATGAAGAACCACCATCTTACAACTCGTTGAAGACGTTCGGATGCTTGTGCTTTGCACATCGATATACTCGCAATAAAGACAAGTTTGGAGAGCGTAATAGAAAGTGCATTTTTGTCAGGTATCCATATGGGAAAAAAGGCTGGCAACTATTTGATACTGAATGTAATGAGTTCTTCATCTCACGCGACGTGGTCTTTGATGAATCGTGCTTCCCATATGAAAGCAAAAATATAGAAGAACCTGATCAGAATTTTGTTCCGATTGGGACAGCTCCGGTTGTTAACTCTTTTGAATACAAGGGTGTTAAGTTTCCTGAGCTTCCAACCTAAAACCAATTGGCAATGAGTGGATTGGCCCAAGTCCCTTATATATTAGTCAAGGTCCCTCCCAACTTCCGATGTGGGACATATCTTTCACACACTCTCTAGAGATTAAGGCCTCATGGCCCATTAACCTCTACTAATCCCAATACCCCCCTCGAGATAATGACCTTTCTAGCCATTAATCTCGTCATGACCATCAATTTCGGGTCGAGGGGCAAAGGCCACTTCTGGGCCGAGATAAACCCTAATCAGACCACTCTCGGGCCAGGGTTACGAGAATGTGCGGATCGGGCTCTGATACCATGTTAAGTTTCCTGAGCTTCCAACCCAAAACCAATTGGCAATGAGTGGATTGGCCCAAGTCCCTTATATATTAGTCAAGGTCCCTCCCAACTTCCGATGTGGGACACACTCTCTAGAGATTAAGGCCTCATGGCCCATTAACCTCTACTAATCCCAATAAAGAGGAGTAATGGTGAAGCTTTACCTCTCAACAGTGGTGGAGGTGAAACGACGCTTGTTGCAAGGGATGATGAGACAGTGGTCGTACCAACCAGTGATCACGTACCGACTAGTGATCACGTACCGACTAGTGATGCAGCCCAAGAACAACATCGTGAGGCTGCTGTTATAACTGAAGAACTGGGCAGAGACAACGTCAGAAATTCCCGTTTGTTAAGCTTAAAGACTTTGTCTCTTATAACGTCCACTCTTCCCCTGATAAACATACTCCCCCCGTTCTCACTGGTGCTCAATCATTGTCTTCCGTAGCGGTTCAATGTAACATTTTATACTTATCTAGTTTCGACTACTTGTCGTCCAAGTTGGACGTTTGTAATTTACACGTTCCAACTTAAAGGGGAGTGTTGGAGATATATCTGAATATATAGGAGATAATGATCAATATGTTTAGATAAGTATAAGTATATAGTTTGTGTATATCCTAAGGTCTTGTACATCTATATAAGGCGTACAAATTACAAACGTCTCATCATAATATACATACAGTTTTCCCAAGCTCTTGCTTACCTTACACGAAACAAGGACTTGCCAATCGATTTCTCGGATTACAATTCCGATATAGGTACGTTTGGTTTTAACACAAAAGGAAACTTTATTCTTAGGTCTAAATGATACCGATAAATTTTGTGAAAAAGTAATGTTAGCAAAATCTAACAAAAGTTTATTTAACTAATTAGCGGAATAAATTAAAAATTAGTTGGCGTAACTATTGAAAACTATCTATATTGTGAAAGCAATAATAGACAAGTTGTTTTGGATTTTTATCGGGACAGGAAATAAAAAGAATCGGTATGGTTCTGTACGGATTTGGATACTAACTCATGTGGTTACTATCCATGTTTATCTCTTTTCATATTAATCTTAGAGATGGGAGAGGAAGATTACTATCCGTGAGGATGCATACGTTTTAAAATTCTGAGTTCTATGCAAACTCCCGCTCCCTTTACACCACATTATGGAGGTAAATTAAGGAGCTCTCCAAACAAAATAGAATCCATGTCCTTACGTTTTAAGTCTTCCCTGATCACTTCTACGACTGAAGAAGCTCCATGACCAGATTGTCAAACTCGTATTTTGTTCACTTCAAACTCTCCGGTAATCATTGAATCTAGGCTTTTAATCTCTTCAATCTCTTCTAAAACCTGTTCTCTGCTTTTTTTATAGGTTTCTTATTATTCATTGACCGATTGACATTAGGAGGCGACAAGATATCCACAATAGGTCAACGGTCCGCGTTTTGTAAGCACAATCTAATTAAATTGTACGCAGCAATTGTCGGTGAGAAACTAACATCTGCATAACTAAAAAAAATATAAGAAAGGCAAAATATAAGAAAGAGAAAATGATGTTCATAAAAGTGTTCAAGTGTAGCTGGAAAGTGGAGTCATTATATGTAGATCCATAGCGCTTATGCAAGTACAAGGAGCCAAGGTGTACACAATTTTGTAGCAGCGGATAAGAAAAGATTGCATCGAAAGTGAGTAGTGACAATGGATCAACACTTGCAACCATATTCTCTTCTTAATAGGCTACCGCTTTCTTGGTACATTTGCGGGATCTCCATCTAGACCACCAAGAATCTATTTAAAATGTCATGTTTTGAGATGTTTGAAGTGTATGAAATATGATATCCAGCACTTATACCATATTACACATTAAACATTTGATTAGCTAAATCACTTTTAAATCTAGATAGAGGAATCATAATCTTCAAAAATATAAAATAATTGTTTTGTTCGTTTCATGACTTTTCTTAAATTTTTATGATGCTTTTTTACTTTTAGAAAATCTTCCTAAACCATGTTCTGAATTGTTATGTTTTATGTGTTCCTGTTTATTATCTCATATTATAATTATCCAAATTTAACTATATAATTTCATGGTTTATTAATACTATTAGAAAACTAATATATTGATTAATATTTTTTAAAAAATTGGTTTGTCTTCGCTGGATGAGGAGACCACCTAGTGTGTGTGGATCACATTCAAAGTTGTGTTTCAAGATTGTTGCCGCTGTTTGATGGAGGTAATATCTTTGTTAAGGTTTTTAGGATCTGGAGTTAGAATATGGATACATTTAATAAAATAAAATATGTGTTGCTAATATTTCTATATCCATGCTTATTTCTACATCTCATTCTTATATACATATATTTGAGTGTCCGATCTAGTTCTATATAATTTACTTAGTATTTTGGTTATAATCAGTCACCATAATGAATATTAGCAAATGTACACATATGGAATATATTTTCTAATAAATAATATTATTGAAATTTGTGAATGTCATTTGTCTGCGCAAGACGGCCACCTAGTTTAATTTTACATTAACATGTTATTTACATCGATATCATACTGATGTGTCAACACTAACACTAAAAAATCTCTACGAAAACAATACGAAAATAGGATCGTGTATCTCTTCAATTGCTTATATATAAGTTATAAAGTACTAGTATTTTGCCCCGTGCATTGGTATTTAATTAATAAAATTTTATATTAGATTAACTAGATCTTAAACGCGCGAAATCGCGCGGAGACTTATTTTGAAAAACACATTTTATTTTTAAGATTTGTTTTAATTATACACCAAGATATTATTATAATGAAAAAACGTGAATACAACATATATGATATTGCTAAAAAATAAAATTGCAAAAACTTATCAATGCATCAAATTCAATAAATAATATCCATATTTTGTAAGCGTCTCACACATCACATTTACAGAAAAAATATATTGAAACATCAAATTAGAGAGGTCAAGAGAATTATATGTTGATCAATGGAAATATAATATATATATATATATATATATATATATATATATATATATATATATATATATATTCATTAGAAAAAATTCAAAACGAAACACTTATTTGATTAGAGGATGGGTATGATCAATATATCAACAAACAGAAAGAAGAGAGGACCTTCTTTTTTTGGGAACTCAAGGGTTAAATATGGTCAATCTGCACAAAGTAGATTTGTAAATGGTTTAATGACCCAATCACAAATGAACAAAACCATACCTATGCAACAACTTATGGTTTCAATTATCGATCTGATTGCCGCTTATCAGCATAATATAGATTCGTAAAATAATGAGAAGAAATTTTTGTGCAATAATTTTTTTTTGTAGAAAGACATGACCCTTTCTTATCATTGAATTAAATTATTTTTTTCCTGAAAAATGCATAGTCATGATTATTCAAAACGATATTGTTTTAGTAAACATACAAATGTTCGATCAATGGGTTACGCAATAATGTAAACTAAAGAATATTTATAAGAAAAATAAACTAAAGGCTTATTCTAAACCAAGTATATTAAGCCTAATTTTCGAGGTTATCAAAATAAAAAACAAAATAATGAATATCGAGAAAAAGTTTAGATAAAGAAAATAATAAAGTCTAGCGAAGCAGTATGATCGTTTTACGATCAAAATCGAGACTGTAAATGAAGTTAAGTAACACAAAAATTTATGATAAAAAGAATAAAGCAGAACATTTCAAAAGAAATTGATCAATGATCAGTCACTACAGTCGAAACAATGGAAAATCAAAACACTTTTTCTTTCTATTAATGAAATAGAATAAGCACAAGCAAAAGTATAAAAAAAGAAGCGATGCTTAACAAGTGTATCAATTGAGGAAAGATAAAACGTTTGATTTAGTGGGAATAACGATAAAACGTTTGGTTTAGTGGGAATAACGAGAAGAAATGACACTTCTTGGATTATTGGAAAATCGTTGGATTATAATTATTTTTTTCTAAACAAAAACTCTATCAAAAACAACATAATATTAAATACTTTTTTCTAAAACAAAATTTGGAAAAAACTTTTCTCCCAAGGCATTTCCAAAGAGAATGATCAACTTCCATTCTTCTGTAATCTTCTTCCTTCGGCCAGCGTCGACTCAAGCGTCGATCGTACTTCTACTCCTAAAATGTTTTGTTCTAAGTTAGGTTTTCTCTAAATAAAAACTTCAATTTTAGTGATAGCGGATTGAGAAGTCACGAGACGTTCGTGACGGTTCTTCAATTCTTCTTTGGAGGATTTTTCATTGACCTCTATTGTTGTTGTTAAGCACACCCCTTAATAAAACGTCGTCAACGATTGGTTTGAGGATGAATTTGTCAATTTTATGATGGTTCTAAACCGATCTGTCCTTACCATCATAAAGGTGGTTGAGATTGGAATCACAACGATAATGTTTTCTAACCAATTTCAGGTTCGAACATTGTTGATTCACCATAAGATAAGAAGGGTAAATATTATATATTTTCCCAAGCTGATTTATAATCTTAATTTTTCCAAGTTTTAAAACTTTTGTTCCATATATATTTTATTGGAAAACGATCATATGTTAGATTTTTTTATTTTTCTTCTTCTTTATTTAGGACAAACCATTAGATAACATACTTTCTGATACACCACAATCACCTATCAAATGAACTTTTTTTTTGTAGTTTTGAACAATATATAATCTTCAAAATAGATAAGTAAAAAGAAGCAATTTTTGATAAGTGAAAAGACGCAACCACAAATAACATTTATTGGATTAAAATTGGAATTCATAAGAAAACACAAATAACAATTTTGAAAAGACACAAACTATTCAAGTGCAATTGTCATTTATTCAGATTGATATTATTAATAGGTAAAAAATAATGTGTTTGAAATCAAAACAGTTTAACATTGTGTATAAATAGAAGCATAAGCGTACATTTTGGATCCATTGCTTATGAACTGAATTTAGGAATAGGTCTTACACAATAAACCCTGAATAGTCTTAGATCTCTGTTGATGAGATGCAAAGAGTTTTCTGTGATTCACGTTAGGGTTGTTGTGGGGACCATAACCCTTTTATTTATATAGAAACAATTTCTAATTTGGCCCTTGATCAAATTAGAAATTACTGAATGTATCCACACATTAAGTTTCCATAACACTTATACCCCATAGTTTTTTATTTATACCAAAGTGACCACATAAGTTTTGACTACTTTAGATAATGACCCTAACACATTGATTATACACCTGTGACCCCGAAATAATTCTTACATTGGTTGCTTGCAAGATAATACAAATTCGAATATACTTTTTTATAAATAAAGGCATATTATAAATAAAGGAAAACCCATAAGTACCGTAGAAGCCAAGCAAGCATAGGAATCAAATCTTCTTACTGACTGTGACCTTAAGACCATGTTTCATACGGAGTACGATAGAAGGAAATGGTTCGATCTTGTCACCTTCAATGACGTTAAAGTCATAGTTTTGTATGATCTCCACAACTATTATCTTCATCTGCAAGAGAGCCAAATGTTTACCCATGCAAGCTCTCGGACCGGAATTAAAAGCCATGAACTTATATGAAGGTTCACGTCTTAGATCTCCATTGTCTGAAATCCATCTTTCTGGTTTGAATTTTGATGCATCTTCTCCCCATACAGACTTCATTCTCCCTAATGCGTAAATAGATATCACGATCTTTGAATCTGCTTCAACTTTCTGCCCGCTTGGAAGCACATCTGGCTTTTCAGGAGACTTGTGGTTGAAGGGAATTGGTGGGTATAGTCTCATTGATTCGTACATGGCAGCATTTAGATACACAAGCTTCTCTAGATCTGTTGGATCATACTTTCTGTTGATCTCATGTCGGATCTTGTTCATAACTTGAGGATGCTTAGAAAGAAGCCAGAAGTGTTCGCATAAGCTTGAAGATAGCTTGAGCGGGAAGCTATCCTAATCCTAACTGAGTTATGGTTATCAAGAGAAAAGGAAAAATATGTTTAGGAGTTATCTAAATGTAAGTGTTTCCTATTAGGATTAGGAAAGTGTTCTAAAGAGAAAAATGAAATATGTTTAGGTTCTTCTCTATATAAGTGATAAGTATATTTTTATTTATCAATTACTCAAACCCACTCATGTCATTGTAGGTACTTGAGGACCAATCCAAATGGGGAACTTTGTGACAATAAGAATGCATAAAACTCCTTAATCTAAGCAAGTATAGATGTTTTGATGTTTATCTAGTAACCTGGATAAGTAAGCTAGACAATCAAACCAAATAAGTAAAGCTAACAACTTAAGAACTCAATTGATAAGTAAAATGAGCAAAGAAGGGACTAATCAAGATTATCAATTGACTAAAAACGAATCCATGGATGGGGTTATTGACCTTAGGTGCTTCAAGAACTAATATATGATATCAATCAATCACAATGAATGATATTCCGTATGCTTAGAACTCTAAAGCAAGAGTAATCCACTTTCATGGTACTAATCACATTATTAACAATCCTTATCAAGATCAAACTTTCATTTGTGAAAAGGAAGCTAACAAGCATTAATAATCAGTTCTAACATGCTAATAAACACCCTAGACAATCACTCTCATGAGCTAGGAATGCAAATCCCTTGCTTAGTTGATTGGGGAATTTCAACAAACTTTTTGTGGATGAGAAATTCCCTAAGGTCTAGAATAAGCTTGATCAAGGCTAAACTAGCATTAAGATCACCTAAGCAAGGAGGGAAATGAAAGGATCAAACCATAGACATCAAGATTAATTCCTAAAACACCATAAATCTAACCCATCCCTAGATCCTAAGGAAACTACTCACTAAACATGGTTAAACCCATAAATATATTGAAGTAGATATTGGTAAACATAAATATAAAGAAGAAGATGATAGATAAGACAAACTCTTGAATTGCAAAAACTTCTTGAAAAGATCTTACAAAGTTGATTTAGAACCAAAAGGAGAAAGAACAAGAACAAAATATTTAAAACAAGAACAAAGGATGATTAAGGTAAGAGATTGTAATAAGAGCTTAGAGAAAATGTGTAAAAGAAGCTTGGCCTCAACAATGGCCAAAAACAGAGATATAAAGGCCAAATTTTCGTTCTTTGGTGGAGATATTAGGTCAAACCGGGTTTAAACCGAATTTTCTTTGATTTTGCACTTGAACCAGCTGGTTTATGAACAGGGATCGATCGATCCATAATCAGATCGATCGATCTGAAAAGCATTAATAATCAGTTCTAACATGCTAATAAACACCCTAGACAATCACTCTCATGAGTTAGGAATGCAAATCCCTTGCTTAGTTGATTGGGGAATTTCAACAAACTTTTTGTGGATGAGAAATTCCCTAAGGTCTAGAATAAGCTTGATCAAGGCTAAACTAGCATTAAGATCACCTAAGCAAGGAGGGAAATGAAAGGATCAAACCATAGACATCAAGATTAATTCCTAAAACACCATAAATCTAACCCATCCCTAGATCCTAAGGAAACTACTCACTAAACATGGTTAAACCCATAAATATATTGAAGTAGATATTGATAAACATAAATATAAAGAAGAAGATGATAGATAAGACAAACTCTTGAATTGCAAAAACTTCTTGAAAAGATCTTACAAAGTTGATTTAGAACCAAAAGGAGAAAGAACAAGAACAAAATATTTAAAACAAGAACAAAGGATGATTAAGGTAAGAGATTGTAATAAGAGCTTAGAGAAAATGTGTAAAAGAAGCTTGGCCTCAACAATGGCCAAAAACAGAGATATAAAGGCCAAATTTTCGTTCTTTGGTGGAGATATTAGGTCAAACCGGGTTTAAACCGAATTTTCTTTGATTTTGCACTTGAACCAGCTGGTTTATGAACAGGGATCGATCGATCCATAATCAGATCGATCGATCTGAAAAGCATTAATAATCAGTTCTAACATGCTAATAAACACCCTAGACAATCACTCTCATGAGTTAGGAGTGCAAATCCCTTGCTTAGTTGATTGGGGAATTTCAACAAACTTTTTGTGGATGAGAAATTCCCTAAGGTCTAGAATAAGCTTGATCAAGGCTAAACTAGCATTAAGATCACCTAAGCAAGGAGGGAAATGAAAGGATCAAACCATAGACATCAAGATTAATTCCTAAAACACCATAAATCTAACCCATCCCTAGATCCTAAGGAAACTACTCACTAAACATGGTTAAACCCATAAATATATTGAAGTAGATATTGATAAACATAAATATAAAGAAGAAGATGATAGATAAGACAAACTCTTGAATTGCAAAAACTTCTTGAAAAGATCTTACAAAGTTGATTTAGAACCAAAAGGAGAAAGAACAAGAACAAAATATTTAAAACAAGAACGAAGGATGATTAAGGTAAGAGATTGTAATAAGAGCTTAGAGAAAATGTGTAAGAGAAGCTTGGCCTCAACAATGGCCAAAAACAGAGATATAAAGGCCAAATTTTCGTTCTTTGGTGGAGATATTAGGTCAAACCGGGTTTAAACCGAATTTTCTTTGATTTTGCACTTGAACCAGCTGGTTTATGAACAGGGATCGATCGATCCATAATCAGATCGATCGATCTGAAAAGCATTAATAATCAGTTCTAACATGCTAATAAACACCCTAGACAATCACTCTCATGAGTTAGGAGTGCAAATCCCTTGCTTAGTTGATTGGGGAATTTCAACAAACATTTTGTGGATGAGAAATTCCCTAAGGTCTAGAATAAGCTTGATCAAGGCTAAACTAGCATTAAGATCACCTAAGCAAGGAGGGAAATGAAAGGATCAAACCATAGACATCAAGATTAATTCCTAAAACACCATAAATCTAACCCATCCCTAGATCCTAAGGAAACTACTCACTAAACATGGTTAAACCCATAAATATATTGAAGTAGATATTGATAAACATAAATATAAAGAAGAATATGATAGATAAGACAAACTCTTGAATTGCAAAAACTACTTGAAAAGATCTAACAAAGTTGATTTAGAACCAAAAGGAGAAAGAACAAGAACAAAAGATTTAAAACAAGAACAAATGATGATTAAGGTAAGAGATTGTAATAAGAGCTTAGAGAAAATGTGTAAAAGAAGTTTGGCCTCAACAATGGCCAAAAACAGAGATATAAAGGCCAAATTTTCGTTATTTGGTGGAGATATTAGGTCAAACCGGGTTTAAACCAAATTTTCTTTGATTTTGCACTTGAGCCAGCTGGTTTATGAACAGGGTTCGATCGATCCATAATCAGATCGATCAATCAGAGAAGTTACGGGATAATTTTTGACAACGGATCGATCGATCTGAGTATGGATCGATCGATCCATGCTAAAATCGGCATATCTCTTGCACCGTTGCAGCTAATGAAAGCTAACTCAATTGTCTATGACTTTCGTGAAGACCATCGAGGCTAAATCGGAATTGAAACCCTTCGTCGAGGCTGATCTTTCAGTCGATCAAAATGATCGATCAAAACGTCCAGATGGATATGTGTTTGCTAAAATCGCTGTATCTCTTTAACCACTGATCATAATGACTTGAAACAACCACCGTATGAAAGGTAACTAAACTGTTTATGACTTTCATGTAGATGTCGGAGCCTAAATCGGAATGGAAAGTATTTTTATGGTCTGATCTTTGAGTCACTTTAGGCGGCATGGACTTGTAGCGGCTGCAACATCTCGGTACAGCAAGTCGATATGGTGCCAGATGACGTCTGCTTGCTTCTCATTCTTCTCTACTTGATCCTAGATCATCCTCCAAGCTTCGGAAAGTCTCCATATGATCCAAATCACCTGAAATAACACTCCAAATGCAAGGATATGCAAGAAAATGCAAGACCTAAAGGTAAGACTTACTAATTCTAAAATGGATGCAAACTAGACTATATGGACAAGTTATATACATGAAACAATGCAAATACTACACTAAATGGATGTTTAAATGGTGTAAATATGCTAACTATCAACTCTCCCAAACTTGCCTTTTGCTTGCCCTCAAGCAAACATATATGACAAATCCAAGAGAGATGTGTGAAAGTGGGAGCTCAAATCCAAACATGCCAACAAGAGAGATCAAGCCATTGTCCAAGTTAATAATTCTAGGATGCATATCGAGTTTGTTCTATTTTAAAAATCTTAGCCACACTCATCACAAAAATGAAATGAATTCAAGTCTAGCCTACACAAGCCTTCATATCCTTCATTCCTTTAACATTCATTCAATTTGTAACCATGGATCATGATTATGCACTGCAAGTGAACTCATTTGGATAATGGAAAAGGTTATGAGATAAAAAATGATCTCATTCATGTGGGTTTTACATTGCAAGGGATCTCTCAAGAAAGAATGAACTTTGGCAAAATGCTAAGGGTAAAGAACAACTTGTGCATACAAGGACAAACTTCCATCTACCCAAGTACCATTTGTGATTTTAACCCTTATCTCTAAACCCAACAAAGTCCCTCATATTCTACCATTTTCTGAAGGCATTTGCCTTCTTAACCCACACAATCTCCTCATATTTACTTCCATTTAAACTCTTAGGAGAAACTCTTCTTCAATCTTTGGTAAACGAATGGTTTTGGCTTTTTACTCTCATTACTTAGCTCCCATTTTACTTTCAAGGTAAGCCAATATAATCATCCTTCAGATGCTTTTGTTATTTTTGGCTTCTTATCTTTTCTTTAACTTAGAGGCTTACCAAACATTTATACTTAGAGCTATTTTCAAATTTTCTTTGCAAACCAATCCAAAATTGTTTCCCCTTATACCTCTCCAAATCTTTACTTCTTTTCCATTTTTTTTTTCTTTTTTAGACAACAACTCAAACCTCTTCTTAAGCTAACCAACCTAGCTGATGTCTAGCCCAATGATGTGTGAGCTAGTTCTACATGGAAGGCTCTCCTTGTCGTGTTAAACCCAACACTTTTTGGTAAGTTCATTCAAAAATTAGGCCTCATAACACACATAAGAGCTTTTTGGCTTGAAAGAAGGTTTGGTTAGGGGTGTGGTAAGCTACTTGGGATAAAAAGAGAGTGTAGAAAGGAAGAAGACATCCCAAATATGTATATGGTATCCATGAGTCACTTACCAATGTATAAACATGATAATTGCAATTCAAGATTAATGGTTCTTATAAATAGGAATTAGTCAATTCACAGCAAGCTTCAACCAAAACATGAACATCAAGACATGAATTCCAAGTGTGGTGCTATCTTAACTTCAAAATCATTTGAATGCATCAAACAATTATGAACGTGNTAGGCCTCATAACACACATAAGAGCTTTTTGGCTTGAAAGAAGGTTTGGTTAGGGGTGTGGTAAGCTACTTGGGATAAAAAGAGAGTGTAGAAAGGAAGAAGACATCCCAAATATGTATATGGTATCCATGAGTCACTTACCAATGTATAAACATGATAATTGCAATTCAAGATTAATGGTTCTTATAAATAGGAATTAGTCAATTCACAGCAAGCTTCAACCAAAACATGAACATCAAGACATGAATTCCAAGTGTGGTGCTATCTTAACTTCAAAATCATTTGAATGCATCAAACAATTATGAACTTGGACAATGGTTTCATCTAAAAAATCAGAATTTTACAAGGAAAACTTATCATTGCTCCCTATGCAATATGAATGCAAGCCTACATGAAATGCAACTAGACTCAATCCTAAAATGAAAATATAATTTCTGAATGCTTCTTTTTGGTAAATTTTCAAATTTTTCGATTTTTGTGTGTTTTTCTATGCCTTTGATGAATGCATGAAGACTCAAATATGTAAAATAAAAAATAAGAAACACAAAACATAAAATCAAATCTCTCAACCTCTCCCCCAAACTTAAATTACACAGTACCTTGTGTAATAAAAGTTCAAGAGAGACTAAATCAATATGACAAAAATGATGAAACACAAAGCTAAATGATATGTACAATGGAGGTTGAAGTGTTATCTTTAGAATGGTATGGAGGAGGAGGAGGACGAATCTGCTGAAAATAAACACTCAAAACACACATTATTGAAATAAAAAGCAAGAATATATACAAGGATAAACATGGGAATGACTCCCAAGAGCGCTTGTTTAACGTCACTAAACTTGACTTTTCAAACCCTTAGGTTTGGGGAAGATCTTGCAGAGGAACTGAAGTTGCCTTTTCGATGGTATCGCTAGCCATGTATGGCTTCAACCTATGACCATTCACTGTGAATCCTTCACCACCTTAGCTGTATAGAGTAACAGCTCCATAAGGTAACACTTCTTTGATCTTGAAAGGACCAGACCACCTTGACTTGAGCTTTCCCGGGAATAGCTTCAACCGAGAGTTGTATAGCAGCACTTTGTCTCCACCCTTGAACTCTTTTGGCACAATCTTCTTGTCATGGAAGGCCTTAGTTCTTTCCTTGTAGATCTTGGAGTTTTCAAAAGCGTCCAAGCGAATATCGTCAAGCTCTTGGAGATTGATCAACCTCTTCTCTTGGGCGGTTTTGATATCAAAGTTCAATAGCTTGATTGCCCACAATGCTTTGTACTCAAGCTCCACAGGCAAATGACAAGACTTCCCATAGAAAAGGGTGAACGGTGACCTTCCTATGGGTGTCTTGAAAGCGGTTCTATAGGCCCAAAGTGCATTATCAAGCTTTGTCGCCCAATCTTTCCTCGTAACTCCCACAGTCTTCTCTAAGATGGCCTTGATCTCTCTATTGGAAATTTTGACTTGGCCACTTGTTTGAGGATGGTAAGGTGTTGCAACCTTGTGCTTGACTCCATTCTTTTTTAGTAACCCATCAAACACCTTGTTTATGAAGTGGCTTCCCCCATCACTTATCACAACTCTTGGTACTCCAAATCTTGGGAAGATTATGGTCTTGAAGAGCTTGACCACCACACTTGAATCATTTGTTGGACTTGCGATGGCTTCCACCCATTTTTAGACGTAGTCCACAGCTACAAGGATGTACTTGTTACCATAAGAGGATGGGAAAGGACCCATGAAGTCAATGCCCCACACATCAAACATCTCAACTTCTATAATTGGATTTTGAGGCATCTCATCTCTCATACTTATGTTTCCCTTCCTTTGGCAAGCATCACACGTAGAGATGTATGCATGAGCATCTTTGAAAAGACACGGCCACCAAAACCCGGATTGAAGCACCTTGGTTGCAGTCTTGAAAGTGGCAAAGAGTCCTCCATAAACTGAACCATGACAATGGTAAATGATGCTATTAACCTCTTTATGAGCAATACACCTTCTATAGAGACCATCTAAACACCTTTTGAAGAGGTAAGGTTCATCCCAATAGTAATGGGAGACATCTCTAAAGAACTTCTTCTTGTTGTAGGAATCCAAGTGACTTGGTTCTTCACCACTAGCCAAGTAGTTCACAAAATCTGCATACCAAGGCAAACCTCTATCCGTCAAGCTCTTAACTTTTTCTAGCTTCTTAACAATTTGTAACCCTTTCTCTAGAACCTTGATCACCATGAGATGTTCTTCGGGAAGAGAGTCATCAATGGGGATGATCTCTTCAATCATCATCCTAGACAAATGAACCGCTACACCATTTTCAATGTCTTTCTTGTCAACTATCTCCATGTCGAAATCTTGGAGTAGAAGGATCCATCTAATGAGTCTTGGCTTTGTGTCTTTCTTAGCATATATGTACCTCAAGGCTGCGTGGTCGGTATGCACTATTACTTTTGAACCCACCAAGTAGCTCCAGAACTTTTCAAACGCGAACACCACAGCAAGTAACTCCTTCTCGGTTGTAGCATACAGTACTTGTGTATCATCGAGTGTTCGGCTGGCGTAGTAGATCACATTGAGCTTCTTGTATTTCTTTTGTCCCAAGACAGCACCCACGGCATAGTCGCTCGCGTCACATAAAATCTCCAAGGGTAAGTCCCAATCCGAAGCTTGGACTATTGGCGCGGTTACAAGCGCTTCTTTGATCGTCTTGAAAGCTTGTAGGCACTCTCCAATGAACTCAAAGTCGGTTTCTTTGCACAAGAGCCTTGTAAGTGGATGTGCAATCTTGGAGAAATCTTTTATAAACATCCGGTAGAAACCGGCGTGCCCCAAGAAACTTCTTATCCCCATGACGTTGACCGGTGGTTCCAAGCTCACCATGACTTCCACCTTAGCTTTATCCACCTCAATGCCCTTTTCCGAGATCTTGTGACCGAGAACTATACCTTCTTTGACCATAAAGTGGCACTTCTCCCAGTTGAGGACAAGGTTAGTCTCCTCACATCTCTTCAAGATCCTGCACAAATTAGACAAACACACACCAAAAGAGGAACCATATACGGAAAAATCATCCATAAATATTTCCACCATGTCTTCTATTAAATCGGAGAAAATGAACATCATACACCTTTGAAAAGTGACGGGTGCATTACAAAGTCCAAATGGCATTCTTCTATATGCAATTGTACCATATGGACAAATAAATGTCGTTTTCTCTTATGGATTGGTATTTGAAAGAAACCTCTATATCCATCAAGAAAATAATAGTAGGGGTGGTTCGCTAGTCTTTCTAACATTTGATCAATAAAAGGGAGAGGGAAGTGGTCCTTTCTTGTGGCCGAGTTAAGCTTTCTATAGTCAATACACATCCTATGAGCGGTTATGGTCCTAGTTGGTATCAACTCATTTTTTTCATTTTTTACGACCGTGATTCCCCCTTTCTTTGACACCACATGAACCGGAGAGACCCATGTACTGTTGATAAACTCATAATTTAGCATATTTTAGCATCCATATTAGATAGTTTTGCATGTACTTTTGCATTCATTTAGCCACTTTTAGTCCCATTTGCATACATATTAGAGTTTAGTGAGTGTTAGCTTAGGTTGTTGCATATTTGTACATATTGAGTCCTTATTAGGTGTTTTGGAGGCTTGGAAGACCATATGGAGTTTCATAAATAGCCAAGAGGAGCAAGAGAAGCAGCCAAATGAGAAGCAGAAGTCTCTTTAGAAGCATATCTAGCATTTGGAGGTGCGAAATGTATGGGTCCGAACGAAGGCCTTGCACTGAGATTCAGACTCCGAAGCCTTCTTAAGAGTTGTAGAGGATCTAGAGTTCTTTCTAGTGCCGTTAGAATTAAGTCATTCGGACCCGTGGTTAGAAAGTTACATCGATTTCGGTTGGGTTCGACGACTTTGTTCGACCGAACCAAACAACCAGGGGTTCTGTTCGACGACTTTGTTCGACCAGATGGTCGAACCAAACAACCAGGGGTTCTGTTCGACGACTTTGTTCGACCAGATGGTCAAACCACTGCACCAGGGGTTCAGTTCGACGACTTTGTTCGACCAACTCGTCGAACTGAACCCAGACGATTTCTTTTTGCCTACAAATCGGATCAAACGAAGACTTTCCGTTCCGATTCAGCCTTTGAGCTCTTTATGAAAGTTGTAGGTAATTGAATCATCTTTCATCTGGAAGTGGTTTCATGTCATTATGAGCTGTGGTTAGGGAGATATGGCGATTTCCGCAAGTCTGCTACCCCGGGTCAAAACCCGGTTTGTTCCAGGTTGACCCGGTTTGACCTCCTTCCCTATAAATACTTAAAAACCTAATTTTTATGTATCTTCTCTTGAGCTTAAACAGAAAAACGCCCCTTTGGAGTTTTGAGGAGATTTTTGAGATTTATTTTATGTTTAATGCAATTTGATTCTTCTTTTTTCTAATATTTCTTTCTCTAATCATTTAATCATGTTTACTAACATTTTATTCATGAGATTTGTTGGTTTATCCTTGTTTAGAGAGTAGTCTCTTAGAAACTTGGGGATGGGTTAGATTTAGGGTTTTCTAATGGTTCAATCTTGCAATCTAGGTTAGATTCTTTCATCTCTCTTCTTATTAAGGAGTTCTTAATGCCAAATAGCTAATCTTTTGCTATTTTGGATCATAAGCATTTCACACACCCACCAAGTGTTTGATGAAATGTTTGAACCACTTTTTAAGAGATTTACATTCCTAGCCTAAGACATTAGTTGCCTAGGGTGTTTATCATGCCATTTAGACTCATGTTTAATGCTTGTTAATAATTTTAATGCTAACACATCATTAGTTCATTAAGGTGATTTGGAAAGAGATTAGTACCACACATCATGGGTTAGTCTTAATTAGTGTTCTAGGCATAGAGAAAGCTTGTTTGAGTTGCTAAATGATTGCAAGGTTGGCCATTTAGATGCCCAAATCAATGATTCCATCCCTAAGTTTCGTTTTTAGTATTTTGTCAATCTTGATTAGTAGTTAATCGCTTGATTAGTGCTTGATTAGTGATATTTAAGGTTTTAGATCATCTAATTAGTCTTATAGTGTCTCTTTTAGGTTGTAGCTTGGTTTTAATAGCCCTTTGTCACTTGAATATCGAATTTGCGTTAGATTAAATAGTTTCATGTATTCCTAGTGTTGTTAATCTTAACCCCATAAGGATTGACATCTCAAATACTACAATGACTTGAGTAGTAGAGATTAATTGAAGTGGAAAAATCTTACTATCAATTTGGCGCCGTTGCCGGGGAATTTCTATTATTAAGATCCGTTTGTGGGTTCATGCTAGATAAAAATAAAAAAGGAAACTCTAAAAATTTCTTTGTTCTCAACGCCCCTACTTTTCCAGGAATTAGTCACTTCAACAGTCTTCAATGGTTATACGGGTATCCAAAGTACGGACGAGATGGATGTTTATTGTTCCAACCATTTTAATTAGTCCCAATCCCAAAGAAGAAGAAGAAAGAAAAGGAATCATTTTGAAGAAAGTTTTCGTGTTGTTGATTTCTCGGCGTAGTGCTTCTTCCCCTGTGCCTCCTATTCGTATATTGTATTAGTGTAGTCGGATTGATCTGTAATACGTGAACCATAGGTAAAAACCTTTTGCTCAATACTAGAATTCACAATTCAAGCATCTAAGGCTGCATTAATCGTGGATACATGACAGAAGGGATTGCTTTTTTTATATTATAAACTTCACCTTCAAAAGCGTAGATTTTTTTTCAATACTCGTTTTTCTTTCTATTCCAAATCGGCGAGAAATAAAAAAAATAATGATAATCAAATCGCACCATCTCTGTAATAAGTAAATGCCTCCTTTTCTCCGGAAGTTGTCGGAATGACTCGTAATAAGATATCGGCTACAATTGTAAAGGTTTTATCAATAAAATTTCCATTTATACGCGATCTTGGCATAGGTAGTAATCCATTCTATAACTCTTTTTATTTCCTTTACCTTTTCTTTTGTGAGAAAATTTTCTCACAAACAAAGGAATTTTATAGTACGAACTAACATAAAAGCGGACTCGTTAAAATAAAAAAACATTCTATCTACTTCCAATTTTTTCCGGTCAAAAAAGGTATCTATTAACCATAATCTAAAAAACGATGAATAACTCGCTATTCACCCAGGTACTCAGTCATAATCCTGATATCGGAGAGATGGCCGAGTGGTTGAAGGCGTAACATTGGAACTGTTATGTAGACTTTTGTTTACCGAGGGTTCGAATCCCTCTCTTTCCGTACTTTCAACTAATTCACCAATCTTACGTGATTGACCACAATGTATCAAATCAAATAAAAAAGAATAGATATAAAATCTAAATTTCTTTGATATGGAAAATGCTGGGAAGAGCAAACAAGGGATCCATACCTCCCTACCAATCTATGATACATGAATAGAAAAAAGATTCCCCGACCAAATCCCTTACCTTGTGCCTTTTTAATCAAAAAAGAGGGCAAAGGGGAGTTATCCGAACTCTTGTTTTTAGTTATTTGTTTTTACTTAAGTTAGGTTTATTAAGTCTGTCGAGAGTAATATTCTACGACAAGCAATTCATTTATTTTCAAACCGACGCATTTCCTATCTATTATTTGATTTACTAACCCTTCATATTGGAATGTGTGAAGAGTCAGATGGTTTGGCAATTCCTCGGGGGCAGATGAATCAAGAAGATTTTGAACCAAAGTTCTAGAGTTTTGTTCATCCTTCACTGTAATAATATCTCGGGGTTTACAGCGATAACTTGGTATATCCACTATACGACCATTAACTAAAATATGTCCATGGTTAACTAATTGGCGCGCTTGAGGAATAGTCAAAGCCATACCCAATCGAAAAAGGATGTTATCCAAACGCATTTCAAGTAATTGTAATAAAACTTGACCCGTCGACCCCTTGGCTTTTCCGGCGATACGAACATATTTAAGTAATTGGCGTTCTGTAAGACCATAATGAAAACGCAATTTTTGTTTTTCTTCTAAACGAATACGATATTGAGATTTTTTTCCAGAGCGTGATTGGTTTCTAAGATCGCTTCCTGCCCTAGGCCTTTTACTAGTGAGTCCCGGTAAAGCCCCCAGACGGCGTATTTTTTTAAAACGAGGCCCTCGGTAACGTGACATAAAGACTCCTTTTTTTTATTGAAATTGTACAAAACTAAACAAAATTAAAACTGAACTAAATGATAATGATAAATGACGTGAAATCCACTCCAATAAACTATTGGAATACAAAGAGTCAGAAGATATATTCTCTCAATATACAGATTTTTTTTTATTGTATATACAATATATATAAATCAAATAAATCACCAAAATTTTCCTTTATGTTCTTTATTTATTTTGCAAAGATCTAACCCTTTTACCCAATATATATTCCTATATGGAAGTTTATATGACATAATATAAATGGCGTGGTAACTCTTGGAAAAAGGTAAAAGAAGTCTTTTCAATCTTCTTTGATTTTGAAAGTACATTAAAAATCATGTAAAAAAACGAAAAAATATGGAAAAGCCGGCTATCGGAATCGAACCGATGACCATCGCATTACAAATGCGATGCTCTAACCTCTGAGCTAAGCGGGCTCAAATAAAATAGCGCATGCATACAAATTCACTAAACTACTAGATCGTATCAATTAACTATTCTATTCATATTTTTATTTATCTATTTAGAATTAATCATATTCTATATATTCTCGAACAGAATATAGCTCAAATAAATAGTGACTATCATTAAATAAATAAAACATAACCTTAATTAATTATATAGAATATAGCAATATATCGACTTTCTAATTTTACTTTCATTAGTTTATAAATAAGAAAATCTTAATTAGATCAGAAATCTTTTTTTTTTAGTTAAATGATATCTGATTTGAAATTCTTGTTTTTTTGTTCTAACCTGAGGTTATTATTATTATTTTATACTTTTTGTCTTTTTATTTTCTTTCTAATATTATAGAATTATTCTAATTAATATTAGAAATGAATATTCGAATCAATTTTTTAGAATTATTCGAATTTCAAATCTACGAAGTAGACTTACAATCTTTTTCCATTGCCCATTGTAGAATTCTAAGTTTCAATAATAATCATAAATTTCTTTTCATGGAAGTAAAAAAAAAAAAAGAATCGACCGTTCGACTATTTATTCAAATTTAAGACAAAGATGAAAAAAGGAAGAACATATATATGTTATGTAATATATAACCATATTGAATTGTAAATACAAAAATGATAGAATCTTTGTTGATTAGACCAAATCAATATGGATGGGGCTAAAAAAAATGAAAAAAAAAAAGATATCAAAGAAATAAAATTAAGTATCTATATGTAATGAATTCCAAGGTTTCGACATAAGAAAAGGTGGAAAGACATCATAATGAGATCCTAATCTCAAAGCAAAAAAGGGGATATGGCGGAATTGGTAGACGCTACGGACTTAATTGGATTGAGCCTTGGTATGGAAACCTACTAAGTGATAACTTTCAAATTCAGAGAAACCCTGGAATTAACAATGGGCAATCCTGAGCCAAATCCTGGTTTACGCGAACAAACCAGAGTTTAGAAAGCAAGAAAAAGGGATAGGTGCAGAGACTCAATGGAAGCTGTTCTAACAAATGGAGTTCACTACCTTGTGTTAATCAAATGATTCACTTCATAGTTTGATAGATCCTTGGTGGAACTTAATTAATCGGACGAGAATAAAGATAGAGTCCCATTCTACATGTCAATACTGACAACAATGAAATTTATAGTAAGATGAAAATCCGTTGACTTTTAAAATCGTGAGGGTTCAAGTCCCTCTATCCCCAACTCTACTCCCCCAAAAAGCCTGTTTGACACCTTACCCTTTTTTTAGTTATTCAAGAATTCATTAGCTTTTTTCATTCATCCTACACTTTTACAAACTATAATTTCTTTTCTTATTATATATATTATATACAAGTCTTGTGGGATATATCATACACGTACAAATGAGAAATAAATATCGATTTGAATTATTTAGAATCTATATCATTTTTCATTCTAAAACTTAGAAAGTCTTCTTTTCGAAGATCCAAGAAATTCCCGGTCCAAAACTTTTTTCATTTACTACTTTTGCGTTTCTTTTAATTGACATAGACCTAAGTCATCTAGTAAAATGAGCATGATACTTCAGTAATGGCCGGGATAGCTCAGTTGGTAGAGCAGAGGACTGAAAATCCTCGTGTCACCAGTTCAAATCTGGTTCTTGGCATAGGATTTATTAATTTTGATAAGTTTATATTCTTCAAATTAAACGTATCTTTAGTAAAAAAAGTGCAATCATCCTTTATCCCCCCCCCGCTTTCCGATCTTATTTATTCATTCCCAGTTATGTGACTAAAGTTGACTAAGTTATGTGCGCGATACAAAGTTCATAATGCAGAACTCTTTTTTTTTTTCGTTCATCCTATTGGCTCGGCTTTTACGGAAAAAAAAGGATCTTTCAAATTGGAGATCAAGCTATCTATAATAATATGAATGAGACCTCAATTCTTCTGTTTGTTTGATCTAAAAAAGAATCTAATTCAAAATATTCCGTGAAGGTCCGTAGTTGTAGAAGCTAAGACTCGTTTTTTATCATTCAATAAGCATCTTGTATTTCATAAAAATTGGGGGCAATATAATCCTTACGTAACGGCCACCCTATCCAACTTTCGGGCATTAAGATCCGTTTATATACGGGTCTTGCATGTACTTTTGCATTCATATTAGATAGTTTTGCATGTACTTTTGCATTCATTTAGCCACTTTTAGTCCCATTTGCATACATATTAGAGTTTAGTGAGTGTTAGCTTAGGTTGTTGCATATTTGTACATATTGAGTCCTTATTAGGTGTTTTGGAGGCTTGGAAGACCATATGGAGTTTCATAAATAGCCAATAGGAGCAAGAGAAGCAGCCAAATGAGAAGCAGAAGTCTCTTTAGAAGCATATCTAGCATTTGGAGGTGCGAAATGTATCAATTTGGCGCCGTTGCCATTGGGGTTTAGCATTAACCATTAGGATTTTGAATCTCTTTGAGACTAAGCTTTTATTTTACCTTGTTTGCTCATCTCTATTTGAGATGATGAATTTTTTCTTATTTGTTGTTACTAACTTGTCTTCCTTAATTCTCTTGTGCTTTCAAAGGTACCAAAACAAAAAGAAGAGAAATGGAAAGACAAGCTCATTTGAGGTGTTGGAGATGGACAAGCAAAGAAGCATTATTAAAGCTCCACAACCTCAAGAATTGGTATCCACTCCTACCCAAGCTCAAGAGAATAAGTCAACAATTGGGAGCTTTGATACTCCTCATTGTCATGGGTTGAGATTTGGAATACATCCTCCTCCAATAGAAGCAAATGCCTATGAGATCAAGCCAAGCTTGATAAAGTTGATTCAATGCTCAAAGTTCTTGGGGATAGGAATGGAGAATCCTTATGATCATTTGGACTACTTTGAGCGATTGTGCAACACATTTGGGATTGAAGGTTGTGCCCGAAGATAGTATCAAGCTCATTTTGTTTCCATTTTCACTTGGAGAAATGGCAAGCAAATGGGAGAGAGCTATACCATCTCACTTAGTCAATTCTTGGGATGATTGCAAGAGGATATTCCTTCTAAGGTTCTATCCAACTCAAAAAACAGTCCAAATGAGGAGAGACATCTTGAGCTTCAAGCAAGGCATCCATGAGACCTTTCATGAAGCATGGGAGAGACTTAGAGGATACACTAGGGATTGTCCACATCATGGGTTCAAAAAAGAAGCAATCCTTAGCATTTTCTATAGGGGAGTTGCTAAGGATCACAAATGGACATTGGATGTGGCTAGCAAAGGGCGTTTTGTAAACCTTAAAATGGAAGAAGGAGAGCTACTTGTTGAGAACTTGGCCAAGACTAGTGAAAGCTACTATGAAGGACATGATCCAACACCTCTCAAGAGATCATGTGAAGACACCACATTGAAGGACTTGCAAGATAAATTGGATAGAATGGAAAAGCTCTTATGTGTGCAACAAAGAGGAGTTAGTTTGGTTCATGAGAAGCACCAAGAGGATGCAAATTTCATGGGCAACAATGGAAACTTCAACCAAGGGAGTAAGCTTCTCAATCAAGGGTCTAACAATGGAGTCCAAGGAAATCACCAAGGCTATCAAGAAAACCATGAGATTTCTCAAATCTCTAATCAAGATGAGGAACAAAGAAAGGTTCTCCATCAAATCCTAGAAGGTCAACAATTGAATGCTATTAGGATTGGCAAGATGATGGGAGCAATGGATGACAAGATTGAGGGTTTGCATGATGAGTTAAGATTTAAGATTGAGCAATCAACCTCACATTTGGAAACCATAGAGTCCAAATTGGTTCAACTCTCTTTGCCATCCAAGAAACCAAAAGATTTAAACTATGTCATTTCACCAATTGTTGATGTTGAGGTTGATGAGGAAAGGACATCTAATGGTTATAATGGACGAATTGGAGACTCAAAGCAAGTAGAGGAGGCTAAAAACGTGGGCAAGGCTCTAAGCTATAGTCTACCTTCAATCCAATGGGTTCATGAAGAGAAGAGTGTCTTTGAGAAGAATAAAGGGGATGCATATGCTCTCAATGAGAAATGCCTTAGCTCTTTCTTCTTTCCCTCATTGGAGAATAAGGAAGATGTGAGTACTTGTGAGACAAAGGATTTAGCTTCACTCCCAAAAGCATGTAAGAAGGAGAAAGAACATCATGAAGAGAATGCTTTGGGTTATGGTAATGTTGAAGAAGCTTTAGCATTGGATGGAGTTTGCTTGGAAACTCTTTTCTCTACCACATTGGAAGATGAAAATGAGAATAGCAAGGGGCAAGAGATAGGTATAGGCAATATGGCCAAGAAGAAGCCAAACCAATACAACCATCCCACTCTTGCTCCATCTTCTCACACTATGAGTCTCCACCCTTTTAGACTCATAGATGGAGCCATTGAGTACAATGTGAAGTGCAAGGGTATTCCTAAACCCTTTGCAAGTGTCAAAGCCATTTGTCATTCCACAATGAAGGAGAATGACAAGGAAAGGGTTGAAGAGCTACTCTCCAAGGTTCTCAAGCTTAATCTCACACATGGCACACGGTTGGATCCATCCCTTACACCTCATCTCTCCATCACCACCTTAAGAAGGAGTCCCACTACTCCTCCTCTTCAACTTCCTAAGGACAAAGGCTAGGGCCAAGGTATGGTCCTCTTTCTATTTCATTGTATATACCATTTTGTTTTTATTTTTCTTTTGTTGATTTGGTCTCTCTTGAACTTCTATTACACAAGGGACTGTGTAATTTAAGTTTGGGGGAGAGGTTGAGAGATTTAATCTTGTGTTTTGTGTTCTTATTTTCCCTTTAAGCATATTTGAGTCTTCATGCATATACATTTGCATATAAAAATCAGAAAATTTTCAAAAATTTCGAAAAAAAAAATTCATGTATCTTGCATTTGCATTTGTAAATTTTGTAGGATTGAGTCTAGATTTTGTATCATGTAGGTTGCATCATTCACGTGCATAGGGGGCAATTTTCCTTGTAAAGTGTTTTAAGCTCATGAATTGGTTCAAGGCCCTAGTTAGTAGTCCTTTGATGCTTTGTGCAAACTTTGAAAGTAAGTTCTAACCATACTTGGATCATTTGTTTTAATTTTCTTGGCTTAAAGTTGAAAAGAGCATGAATTGAATCCTTTCCTATCAAGTGAAACCTTAATATGGATTTTGAATTATCATACTTGTGCATTTGGAAAAGGATACATGGATTACAAAAAAATATTTAGGCTTTCTTATTCACTTCACCACTCTCTTGTAAGCCTAAATAGAACACCACACCTTAACCCTTACCCTCCTTTCAAGCCAAAACTCTTGTGTGATTGCAATTTGTGAGGCCTTATTTTTGATTGAACTTGGCATAAAGTGTTAGGTTTAGGGCGACATGTCTAGGCTCTCATATTGATGCTAGCTTTGCATATTGAAGCTAGTTTTAGGCTGGATTTGGGGTTTGGTTCATGGGTGTTGTAACTGAAAATCGGAATTTTGATTAGGCTTTGAGAAGAAGTTGGTATAAGAAGTGAATGAAAAGGGTACATAGTTTTAAGTGGTTGACCTTGAATTGTTTTGTGTAAAGCTCAAGTTAAAATGAAAAAAATGATAGCTCTCTTGCAAAATAAAAAGAAAAGAGCCAAAAGGCCAAATGCAAAAAGAAAAGAAAAAAAAATACATATGAGGAGAGAGCTATCCATTGAAAAGAGAAGAGCTAATTTTTGTATGGTCATACCACTAGCTATAAGGAAGGTTGAAGAAGTATCCCTAAGGCAAATGTGATTGGTAAAGTTCTTGTGGGTTTGTACTTGGAGTTTTATTTGCTTGACTATGGGTATCTTTAGAGGGTGAGTGAGATAAAAAAAAAAAAAAAAAATGAGAGGGGAATTAGGTTCATTGTTAGTTTATATGGGTAGATGAGAGTCTAGTCATGTATGCATACATTGCCTTTTACCTTTAGCATTATTCATAAGTTCAATCCTTTTTGAGATAAACCATAGCTTGGAATACCCACATGAATGAGATCATTTTTATCTCATAACCTTGTCCCTAGCCAAATGTATTCGGTTTTAAATGCACAAGTGTGATCCACGGTTTGAGCTTTAATGAATGTTAAAGGTTAGGATTCTTGGATTGTTTGGAATAGACAAGTCTTGATTTGAGATTCAATGTGTGATGAGTATGGCTAAGTTTTTTGGAGTAGAGTTTGTGTACTGCATCCTAGGATTAAGAACAAGGACCATTGAATTGATTTATTTGCTTGACACCTTTGGATTTGAGTCCCCACCTTCAAACCTCTCTCCTTAGCTCGTGTTTCATTTGCTTGGGGACAAGCAAAAAGTAAGTTTGGGGGAGTTGATATGTCTATAATTTGCATCATATTTACCTCCATTTAGTGTAAGTTTCTTATCATTTAGGAACCTATTTAAGCATCATTGTATTGCATTTTGATCATTTAGAGTTCTAGGGTGTATTTGCATAGTCTTTGCATATTTTGGTGCATTTGGAGTCTTGATCAGGTGATTTGGATGCTATGGAAGCATGAATGGAGTTGGAGAAGGATGGCATAGCAAAGGAAGGGCAAGAAATCATCAAGAGGAAGAAGAGAAGCAGCTAAATGAGAAGCAAAAGTCTTGTAGAAGCATATCAAGCATTTGGAGGCGCAAAATGTATGTGTCTTGAAGAAGGCCTTGAACTTATAATCTGACTCTGAAGCCTTCTTAAGAGTTGTAGAGGATCCATTGTGCTTTCTAGTGCCGTTGGAATCAAGTCATTCGGACCCCTGGTTAGAAAGTTACATCGATTTTAAAACGGTTCGACGAGGCGGTTCGACGAGGCTGGCCGAAACTTCTCTCCAGGACGATGTTTCGACCAGAAGTTTCGACGAAGCCTCACCGAAACTTTCCTCCAGGGTGAAGTTTCGACGAGTATTTTCGACGAACCTCGTCGAAATTTTCCCAGACGATTTCTTTTTGGCTACAAATCGGATCAAACGAAGACTTTCCGTTTCGATTCAGCCTTCGAGCTCTTCATGAAAGTTGTAGGTAATTGAATCCCCTTTCATCTGGAAGTGGTTTCATGTCATTATGAGCTGTGGTTAGGGAGATATGGCGATTTCCGCAAGACTGCTACCCCGGGTCAAAACCCGGTTTGTTCCGGGTTGACCCGGTTTGACCTCCTTCCCTATAAATACTTAAAAACCTAATTTTTATGTATCTTCTCTTGGGCTAAAACCTAAAAAACGCCCCTTTGTGGTTTTGAGGAGATTTGAAGGATTTATTTTAAGTTTAATGCTATTTGATTCTTGTTTCTTCTAATCTTTTTTTTTTTATTCATCTAATCATGTTTACTAACACTTCTTGCATGAGATTTGTTAGATTAGCTATGATTAGTGAGTAGTCTCTTAGGAACTTGGGGATGGGTTAGATTTAGGTTTTTTTAATGGTTCAATCTTGCAATCTAGGTTAGATTCTTTCATCTCTCTTCTTATTAAAGTGTTCTTAATGCCAAATAGCTAATCTTTTGCTATTTTGGATCATAAGCATTTCACACACCCACCAAGTGTTTGATGAAATGCTTGAACCACTTTTCTAAGAGATTTACATTCATAGCTTAAGATATTAGTTGCCTAGGGTGTTTATCATGTCATTTAGACTTATTCTTATTGCTTGCTAATCATTTTAATGCTAACACATCATTAGTTCATTAAGGTGATTAGGAAAGGGATTAATACCACACATCATGGATTAGTCTTTATTAGTATTCTAGGCATAGAGAAAGCTTGTTTGAGTTGCTTAAATGATTGCAAGGTTGGCCATTTAGATGCCCAAATCAATGATTCCATCCCTAGGTTTTGTTTTTAGTAATTTATTAATCTTGATTAGTAGTTAATCGCTTGATTAGTGCTTGATTAGTGATAATTAAGGTTTTAGATCATCTAATTAGTCTTATAGTGTCTCTTTTAGGTTGTAGCTTGGTTTTAATAGCCCTTTGTCACTTGAATATCGAATTTGGCTTAGATTAAATAGTTTCATGTATTCCTAGTGTTGTTAATCTTAACCCCATATGGATTGACATCTCAAATACTACAATGACTTGAGTAGTAGAGATTAATTGAAGTGGAAAAATCTTACTATCAACTATCACTGATGGGGTATATCACACCAGCCTCTAGAAGTTTTAAAATTTCCTTCTTGACCACTTCCTTTAAATTTGGGTTTAAACGCCTTTGGTGTTCAATAGATGTGGTGTTTTCATTGTCTAAGTGAATCGTATGAGTGCAAAGCATGGTGAAATGCCCTTGATGTCACTTAGAGAGTACCGAATGGCCTTTCTATACTTCCTCAACTCCAAGAGGAGTGAGTTAAGCTCATCATCACTTAGACATTAGTTCACAATTACCCGTAAGTAGAGTTTGGTCCGAAGAAAGCATACCTTAGCCCTTGCGGAAGAGTTTTGAGCTCCACTTTTGGCGCTTTGAGCTCACACAATCATATTAAATGCTAGACTTACCATTGCTAGCTACAATCTTGTCCTCTTGGTCAATACTCAAGGAACCAATCTCTTCAATCACACAACCACCATTGCTCTCGTGCGCTAGCTCCATGAAAGATCTCTCTCCTTGTAGTGGTTTATGCGAATCAAGCAACTTCAAGTACCCCAAACTTGCTTCATGAAGATACCCATTCTCACCATGTTCCTTTGTCAAAGCCACTTGAAGATGATCCTCCATGGCTAATTCTTCGAGATACTCATCCGCCAATTGATCCATGGTTTCAATCCAAAAAGCTTGGCCTTCGATAGCAGGCTTCTTCATTGTGTCATTGATGTCATACTTGAGAACAAAATTTTTTCCCAAGTGCAGATCGATTTTTCCTTTTCTCACATCAATGATGGCACCCGCGGTAGCCAAGAAAGATCGCCCAAAGATGAGTGGATCCTTTGGTTTTTCATCCATCTCCAAGACTACACAATATGTGGGCACCTCAACGTACCCAATCATGACCGGTAAGTCTTCAAGAAATCCAACCGGGAGCCTAACTGAATGATCCGCTAACACAAGTGAGATCCTACACTCCTTGTAGCGATTAAAACCAAGACGTTTAGCAATCGAAAGAGGCATCAAACTCACACTTGCTCTAAGATCACACAAGCAATGGTTGAATGTTAAAGGTCCCAAAGCACAAGGAAGAGTGAAGCTATCCGGGTCACCAAGCTTCTTAGGTACAATTTTTTTTTGTAATGGCACTACACTCATGAGCAAGAACCACCATCCCTTGCAGCTCCTTGGTCCTCTCTATTACTGCATCCTTTAGAAACTTTGCATATTGGGGAACCAACATGAAAGCATCCATCAATGGCATTGTCACCTGAATCTCACTCATTTGCTTGTCAAAGAGGGCTCTATACTTCTCCACAAGTTGAATCTTGAAACGACCTGGAAATGGAAGCTTTGGCTTGTATGGTGGTGGAACAAAGAGGGTCTCTTTTCTCTTAGGCTCCTCCTTAGGCTTCTCCCCAACTTTCTCCTTGCCTTTCCTTTGAGCCACAAAGTCATTAACAACCACAACTCTCTTTATTTTGAATGATCACCTCCCCATCTTGTTTCTTAATGTCCTCATTGAATGTAGAAGATAGCTCTCTAGGTGGAAGTTCTTTTCCACTTCTCAGTGTGATGGCATTGATGTACTCCTTAGGATTGGTCTCGGATTTGCTGGGCAAAGTGCCTTGAGTTCGAGATGTTGAGGAAGCTCCTTTGCTCTCCATTTGATTGAACTTGGAATTCAATGTTTCAAACTTTGAGTTGAGGTCATTGTAGGAGCAATCCACCTTGTTGTGTATTTCTGCCATCTTCTTGCTTATTTCCATTGCTACATTTGCTTGGCCTTGTATAATTTGTTGAAACATTCCTCTCATGTCCAAGTCTTGTGGTGATGAGTTGCTGCCTTGCGCTTGTGGTGCAAAACCCGGTGGTGGATAGCCTTGCTTGGATTGAAATTTTGCTTGATTCCCATGGTTCCCTTGAAAGTTGCCTTGATTTACTTGAAAGTTGTTTTCGGGAAAATAGCCTTGTTGTTGGTTGTAAGGGACAAAAGACATTTGTTGAGCTCCTTGGCCTTGGTTTTGTTGAAGGTAGACTTTATCTTGTGGATTCTCCACATTTGTGCTTCTATAGGAAAGGTTATTGTTATTCCTATAGTTGTTGAAACCCTTTTGAAATCCTCCTTGGCCACTCACATAATTCACCTCTTCTTGGAATTCCTCAGTCTTCTCTTGATTTGCACCATGGTTCTCATCGTAATCACCAATGTAATGGACCAGTTTATGGGAGGCTTGAAGTAACTTGTCTATTTTTTTCATTAAGAGACTTTATCTTTTTCCCTCGTTGTTCCTCATATGTGCCTCCATCTCGTGAAGATCTATCATAGTCCTCACCGTAGTTTCCATCACTTAGTGCCAAGTTTTCTACAAGTTTGAGACCCTATTCTACTTCCTTTCCCAAAAAGTTACCGTTGCTTGCAGTGTCGAGAAGCATCCAGAACTTTGGGAGAACACCTCAATAGAGAGTGCTCAAGAGAGTTTCTTCCGAGAAACCATGATGTGGGCATTGCATGGTGTAGCCTTTGAACCTTTCCCATGCTTCACAAAAGCTCTCGTTGTGCTTTTGTGTGAAGCTAGACAGCTCGTTTCTCAACCTCGCAGTCCTTGTGTTTTAGAAAAACTTCTTTCTTGCATTGGTCCCATGAAATGATTGGACCTTGTGGAAGATTTTTCTCCCATAGGTGTGCTTTGTCTCCAAGAGAGAAAGGAAACAAACGCAGCTTGAACCCATCTTCAGAGACTCCATTTATCTTTGTCATCCCACAAATCCTATCAAATTGATCCAAATGATCCAAGGGATCCTCCATTGGTAGACCATGAAACTAAGAGCCTTGTACCATCGAGATGAGACCCGCCTTGATTTTGAAATTGTTGTTCTCAACTGGAGGAGGGATGATACCTTGGCGATTGCCATGGGTAATAGGCGCCTTAGTTTAAAATAGCGTGCCTTATTATCGCTATAGCGTAAGGCGACCGTAAGCGATGTCCTCGTCGCATATATGGATGGAAGCGAGGCAATGTACATAAAGCGATCGCTTTTGTCGCTTTCTTCAATATTGTTAAGGCGCTTAAAGCGATCGAGGCAAACCACTTCGTTGTTTTTCAACACAAATATCAGTTTTGATGTAATTGGTCCATGTGTTATGATATTATTGGACAATTTTTTTAAAACATAATTAAGTAAAAAAAGCTACAAGAAACCCTAAGCCTTTGTTCTGTAACCACGATCAATAATATTAAGTCTGATACTTTGTTCTTCTCCCTTGTCGCCTCCTTTGTCGTCTTCTATTCTATCAAGTGTCAAGGTTAGTTATTACTTATTACTCTGTTTTAGTTCTCATCTTGTTTTCTTTCATCTTCTCCCACTCTTTTCTTGTCTCTTAAGTTTTTGATTTATGCCATAGTCACGTTTCTAATTTTCTATCATAGTTTTGTTTTTTATTTTTTATGATATAGTCGTTACTAGTTAGTAGTTTCTGATTTTCACTTTCACATAGTCATGACTCACGTTTCTGATTTATGCAATAGTCACACAGTCACTAATTTTCCAGTGAACACAGATTCACAACGCACCATGTCTCAGTCGGACAATACGGATCCCGGGAGAAAGTACGGAACACAGCAAACTAACAACGGTAACTATTGGAAGTGTATTTATTGTTTGAAAGTGACTAAGGGAGGTATATCTCGTCTGAAACAACACTTGGTTGGAGGATTTAGAAATGTGACTAAATGCCCACATTGTCCGGAATATGTGCGAGAGGAATTGACCAATTTCATGGTTAAAAAGGCGGAAGCAAAAGCCTCTGCTCAAATGATGCCACCAATTAATGTTGATGATTACGATGGTGAGGAAGAGGTTGAATGTGAGCCAAGCAACTATGTTCAACATAGAAAGCGAAAATTCAAAGGTCCATTGGATAAGTTTGTCACTTCTCCTCCTCCAGATATTTTGCAAGGAAGAAAGGATAGAAAAGGAATTTTTGGAGCTTGTGATAAAGAATTAAGAGACAAGGTTTGTGGAGGCATTGCTAGGTGGTTTTATGATGCTGGTATTGCATTCAACACAGTCAACTATGAGAGTTTTGGAGAGATGATTGAGTTGATTGGACAATACGGGGTGGGTTTAAAACCACCTAGTATGTATGAGTTAAGAGTTCCTCTGCTTCAGAAAGAAGTAAAAAATACAGTAAGTCAAATGGGGGAGCACAAAAAGGAGTGGGAATCTAAAGGTTGCTCAATTATGTCTGATGGATGGCGTGATTCGGTTGCCAAGAAAGATATTGTTAACTTTCTTGTTAACTCTCCGAAGGGTTCCGTTTTCACAAAATCTAAAGATGTTTCAGAAGTGGTGAAGGATGCAAACTTGTTATTTCAGTTGCTTGATGATATGGTTGAAGAAGTTGGAGAGAAAAATGTTGTCCAAGTGGTAACGGACAATGCATCGAACTATATAAAAGCTGGTAAGAATCTTATCGTAAGATACATAATTCTCTTTCATTTTCTTTTACGTTTCTAAGATATAATGAATCTAATGTTTGTTTCCTTGAATATAAATTTCAGGGAAACTATTAATGGCAAAAAGACCAAATCTGTATTGGACTCCATGTGCTGCACATTGTATTGATCTGATGTTGGAAGACATTGGAGAAATCCCGCAGGTGAAAAATGCCTTGAAGAAGTGCATTTACATGAATGGTTATATCTATAGTCATGTCTCCCTTGTGAACATGATGAGAAGGTTCACAGAGCAGAAAAATCTGCATAGGCCTGCTGTGACGAGATTTGCTACATCTTTCATCACTCTTTCACAATTTCACAAGCAGCAGAGGAACTTAAAGAAGATGGTTGGTTCTGAAGAATGGAATAATTCTAAGTGGCCAAAGGAAGTTGGAGGAAAGAAAGTGAAACAATTTCTGATGCAAGATAGCTTTTGGAGGAATGTTCTTTATGCTCTGAAGTTGACAGGTCCGCTTGTCAAAGTACTTAGGATGGTTGATGGAGAAAGAAAACCAGCTATGGGATATATTTATGCAGCCATGGATAGGGCTAAAGAGGCTATCTCGATGAGTTTCAATTCGAGAGAAGAAAACTACCAGAAAGTCTTTGAGATCATTGATAAGAGATGGGATTGTCAGCTTCATCGACCTTTGCATGCAGCTGGTTATTTTCTAAATCCGGCGATCCAGTATTCACAACCTGATGATGTACGTTGTGAGGAAGTAGAGACTGGTTTGTATAATTGCATTCAAAGGTTGGCTCCGGATGGTGATACACAAGACAAAATAATGATGGAGTTGGATGCATTTAAAAATGCTACAGGTATCTTTGGCAATAATATGGCAATTAGGCATAGAGAGACTAAATCACCAGGTAACAAAATTTTAATTGTCTCTCCTGCTTCATTTAATAATATTAGAAGAAAACTAACAATGTTTTCATTTTAATAGCGGATTGGTGGTCATGTTATGGATCTTCAGCTCCAAACCTCAAGAACTTTGCAATTAAAGTTCTTAGTCTCACTTGTAGTGCTACCGGTTGTGAAAGAAATTGGGGTGTTTTTCAACTTGTAAGTAACCTTATTACATTACTTTCATTTACGTGATAAATAATTTTACTATATTATATAACTAATAATCTTTATTTTTAACAGCTTCATACCAAAAAAAGAAATCGATTGGTCCAAAGTCGATTGAATGATATGGTTTTTGTGAAGTATAACCGTGCTTTACAACGTCGGTACAAGAGAAATGATACTACTGATCCTATTCTCTTGGAAGAGATTGATGATAGCAATGAGTGGCTACTTGGAAAAATGGATGGAAACTCCTCTGATGATGAAAATAATGATCTTGGGTTTGAAGATGATGACTTCACGTGGAATGTGGCTGAAGATCATAGCTACTTTACTAGAGCAACAAGAGTTTCAGATTCAACTAGAATTGACAAAGGAAAAGGTCTTGCTACTAGTTCTACTCCACAAGCTTTTCGTAGTCACAAACCATCTGGTCCATCTTCTAGCTTTATGTCCTTGGTTGATGATGATATTGATGAGGAGATAGAAGAGGATTTGGGAGGAGATGATTTGGGTTATGAGAATGATTTCCAGTACGATGATCATGATTATACAGATTTTTAATATTTTAGGCTATTTAGCAATCTTTGAGAACCAATTAGGCTTCCCTTTGCACTATTTTTTATTTATTCTAAGAACCATTATGTTTGCTTTGATATTTTATTATAATACTAAGAATAATTGTTATAATTTTTATTTTATGGATTCGTAAAGCGATCGCTTTACGTCGCTATAGCGCAAGGCGCAAAGCACATTACGTATCGCCTTGGATCGCTTAACGCTATTTTAAACTAAGATAGGCGCATCACCGGCTCCAATGTGCCTAGAATGCCTCAGTTGGTGTTGAGGCACTCTAGGTCCTTGAACTGCATACCCGTGAGCTGCTTGTTCGGGAGCCTATTGCTCGTTACCACCTTGTGGGTTTTCCATACCCAAATTTACGATGTGTGCAGCGCGTTCTTGCTCTCTTCTTGCAAAGGCTCTTCTACTCAATCGATGTATGTTGTCTATTGGCGCGACAAGGTTGTTGTGTCCTCTAGACCGCAAGTTCATGCACCTATAGAGACAAAGACCAAACCAAGTCAAAGAGATTAGTAATGAAATGTAAAATAATGCTTAGTCTCAAGTAGAATTAAAATCCCAATGCACAAAACAAAACCCAAATCGGCAACGGCGCCAAATTGATAAGTAGATTTTTATCTATCAATTACTCAAACCCACTCATGTCATTGTAGGTACTTGAGGATCAATCCAAATGGGGAAGTTTGTGATAATAAGAATGCATAAAACTCATTAATCTAAGCAAGTATAGATATTTTGATGTTTGTCTAGTAACCTAGATAAGTAAGCAAGACAATCAAACCAAATAAGTAAAGCTAACAACTTAAGAACTCAATTGATAAGTAAAATGAGCAAACAAGGGACTAATCAAGATTATCAATTGACTAAAAACGAATCCAAGGATGGGGTTATTGACCTTAGGTGCTTCAAGAACTAATCTATGATGTCAATCAATCACAATGAATGATATTCCCTAAGCTTAGAACTCTAAAGCAAGATTAATCCACTTTCATGGTACTAATCACATTATTAACAATCCTTATCAAGATCAAACTTTCATTTGTGAAAAGGAAGCTAACAATCATTAAGAATCAATTATCACATGCTAATAAACACCCTAGACAATCACTCTCATGAGCTAGGAATGCAAATCCCTTGCTTAGTTGATTGGGGAATTTCAACAAACTTTTTGTGGATGAGAAATTCCCTAAGGTCTAGAATAAGCTTGATCAAGGCTAAACTAGCATTAAGATCACCTAAGCAAGGAGGGAAATGACAGTATCAAACCATATACATCAAGATTAATCCCTAAAACACCATAAATCTAACCCATCCCTAGATCCTAAGGAAACTACTCACTAAACATGGTTAAACCCATAAATATATTGAAGTAGATATTGGTAAACATAAATATAAAGAAGAAGATGATAGATAAGACAAACTCTTGGATTGCAAAAACTTCTTGAAAAGATCTTACAAAGTTGATTTAGAACCAAAAGGAGAAAGAACAAGAACAAAAGATTTAAAACAAGAACAAAGGATGATTAAAGTAAGAGATTGTAATAAGAACTTAGAAAAAATGTGTAAAAGAAGCTTGGCCTCAATAATGGCCAAAAACAGAGATATAAAGGCCAAATTTTCGTTCTTTGGTGGAGATATTAGGTCAAACCAGGTTTAAACCGAATTTTCTTTGATTTTGCACTTGCACCAGGTGGTTTATGAACAGGGATCGATCGATCCATAATCAGATCGATCGATCTGAAAAGTTACGGGATAATTTTGGCAATGGATCGATCGATCTGATTCGATCGATCCATGCTAAAATCGGCATATCTCTTGAACCGCTGCAACTAATGACATGAAACCACCACCAAACGAAAGCTAACTCAATTTTCAATGACTTCCGTGAAGACCGTCGAGGCTAAATCGGAAGTAAAACCCTTCGTCGAGGCTGATCTTTCAGTCGATCAAAATGATAGATCAAAACGTCCAGACGGATATGTGTTTGCTAAAATCGCTGTATCTCTTTAACCACTGATCATAATGATTTGAAACAACCACAGTATGAAAGGTAACTCAATTGTTTCATGAAGAAATCCGAGTCTACATCAGAATGGAAAGTATTTGTATGGTCTGATCTTTGAGTCACTTTAAGCGGCATGGACTTGTATCGGCTGCAACATCTCGGTACAGCAAGTCGATATGGTGCCAGATGATGTCTGCTTGCTTCTTATTCTTCTCTACTTGGTCCTAGATCATCCTCCAAGTTTCAAAAAGTCTCCATATGATCCAAATCACCTGAAATAACACTCCAAAAGCAAGGATATGCAAGAAAATGCAAGACCTAATATCTATTGTGTAGATCTTTGTAAAATTGTTAAATTGTCCGTTGAAAAAATTATACTTGTCTACTTATGTGTGCTTTGGATCATTAAAAATATATAATTTTTATAGCTATTTTCTGTTATGATTTAGATATCCAGTCTTTATTAAAAAATATATATGTATATATATATACTAGAATAGGACCCGCATATATGCGGGTTTTGAAAAAATATTTTAAACCGGTAAAAAATATTTGAAAATAAAATCCGATCACTTGTGAAGAAAAAAAAAATTGAAAACGAAATATAATTTTTTTTTATTTTTTTTATTGTTTGTAACTAAATTTTCTTACTATTTCCAAATAGGACTTTGATATAATTAAATTAATATTTTATTTTGGTGAGAAAGTTACAAACAGAAATGTTATATTCTCAAACAAAATTTATTCGATAGTGTCAAAATTTGATCGATAAACTTTAACACGTGTCACGATCATGTTAATTAGCAAATTTGAAACATATAACTTTCTTATTATATTGTGGTTTAAGTCAAATAACTGTTATTATGTGAATCAGGAAGCCGAGCATTTATTAAATTAAATAAACAATTTATGGTTAATTTGAAGTGTGGACCGTAGCAAAACAAACGGATAACCAAAATTGGTAAATCTATTCTAACAACGAAAAACATTAAAAACTTATTTTCCTTTTTCATAATTTCTTTATTTACTTTTTTATTTTATTTTTTTATTTTCCTTTTACTATTAGTAATTTATCATATAATTTTCTTAATCAAAATGAAAAAAAATAAAAAAATAAAAACTTAAAAAATTATTTCTCTTTTTCTTAATTTTCTTCTTTACATTTTTTTTTTCCTTTTACTATTTAGTAATCCATTATACAATTTCCTTAATGTAATTGGAAAACATAAAAAAAAAACTTAATTTTCTTTTGTTTTTAAAACTAATTTTTAAAATTTTGTAAATATTATGTTAAAATCTAATTGGTTGGATTTTTATTTAACACATATCAAAATCTAATTGATTAACTTGACACGTGTCACGATCATGTTAATTAGCAACTTTGACGCATCCAACTTTATATAATAAGATTTTAGTAAAATTGAAATATCTTATTTTCTTTTTTTTATTTTCTTTTTCTTTTAGGATTAGTATATTTTTTTTTATTGTATTTATTTATTTTAAAAAAATAGATGTATTTCCTTTTTCTTTTAAGATTTGTATATTTTTAAATCAAAATATGTGTCGAAATCTTATCGATTAACTTGCCATGTGTCACGATCATGTTAATTAGCAACTTTGACGCATCCAACTTTATATAATAAGATTTTAGTAAAATTGAAATATCTTATTTACTTTTTTTTTATTTTCTTTTTCTTTTAGGATTAGTATTTTTTTTTATTGTATTTATTTATTTTTAAAAAAATAGATGTATTTCCTTTTTCTTTTAAGATTTGTATATTTTTAAATCAAAATATGTGTCGAAATCTTATCGATTAACTTGCCATGTGTCACGATCATGTTAATTAGCAACTTTGACGCATCCTACTTTATATAATAAGTAGATAGATACCATATCAAATTAGATTAGATTTGAAATTTTGATTTAAAAGGCATTAAATACTTCTCGACTCTCTATTCAAGTCATTAAATTTTGATTTGAAATTTTTATTTAAAAGGCGAGATTGCAGTGTAATACTTCTCAACTCTATTCAAGTCCAACAATCCAACATCAGCTGAGCAGTTACTTTAGGGTTTTGAGAAGAGAGTAACTCCCGGATGAGCAACCAGCTGACCAAAACGGTTTCCGAGACTGAGATTCGCAGGGCTGTAAAAGCAGTAAAGAGTGACAGCGCACCTGGTGCTGATGGAATGACGGGCAATTTTTTTCAAAATTTTTGGGGCATTACAGGTCCTCAAGTGATAAAGGAGGTGAAAAATATATTTGAGACAGGAAGCTTCCCATCGGACTGGAACTTCACGCAGCTATGCCTACTGCCAAAAAACCTAACCCAAATGTCATTACAGATTTAAGACCTATCATTATATTCTATGCTCTGCTTCGTATAAAGTCGTGTCAAACATTCTGTGCGCTCGTCTAAAGAAAATTCTTCCGCAGATTGTATCTTCTACTCAAGGAGCCTTCGTTGCAGGAAGACTCACCTCAGATAACCTGCTGATTGCACACGAGATGATACATGGTCTGCGCACTAACCCGAGATGCAAGGAAGACTTTCTTCCTATAAAGACATGTCGAAAGCTTATGAACGTGTTGAATGGTTTTTTTGGAGAAACTCTTCAATAAAATGGGATTTGATCAAAAAAGGATTTCTTGGATCATGTTCTGCGTCAGGTCTATCTCACATACAATCCTAATTAACAGCCACTGTCATGGACATATTATGCCGGAGAGAGGTATATGACAAGGCGATCTTTTATCACCATTTCTATTTATCTTGTGTGCGGAAGCTTTAGTTCACGTTATGAACGAAACGGAGAAAGATAGTAGAATTACGAGGATGAAAATTGCATCAGCTTGCCCATCTATTCAGCACATGTTACTTGCTAATGATAGCTTGTTCTTATGCAAAGCATCATTGAGAGAATGCTCAGAATTCCTGCGATGTTTGAAACTGTACACCGAGGCCTCAGGCCAGGAGATAAACTTTCAGAAGTCCTTAATATCATGTGGAGTAGCTAAAGATTCTTACATGCGCAGAGTGTCGGCAGCCCGTCTAAGTATCGACAAAGAAGGAGGTGAGGGTACTTACTTGGGGCTCCCGGAATGTCTCAGTGGCTCCAAACAACAATTGCTAGCTTTCATTGGTGAAAGGCTCAACAAAACTTAATGGATGGTATGACAAAACGCTTTCCCTTGGAGGAAAGGAGGTACTCTTAAATTTGATTGCCATGGCCCTTCCGGTATACGCTATGGGATGTTTCAGACTCACAAAACATCAATGCCAGAAGATTACAAGCGCAATGACAAGTTATTGGGGAATGCTTGCGATAAAAAGAGAAAAATTCACTGGGTCTCGTGGAAGGATATGTGTAAATCAAAAGCACAAGGAGGTCTTGGCTTTAGGGATCTAGGTGATTTCAATCAAGCTCTGTTAGCAAAGAAAGCTTGGAAAATCCTTAACGAACTAGATTCCTTACTATCCAAGGTGTACAAAGGAATAAACTTTGTATGAAAGTCGTTCTTAGAAAGTGGTGAGGGTTATATACCATCTTATGCTTGGCGTAACATTCTTCACGGCTGCGAGCTGCTGTCCAAATTGGTCTGATCAAATCCATCAGAAATGGGGTGAACACGAGAGTATGGTTAGACAAATGGATTTTGGATGATCACCCTCGCAGGCCATGCAATAAACAATTCTCCATCGATCTGAATTTGCAAGTATACGCTGTGATAAACTCAGACTTCTCATGAAAAGAAGACAAGTTACATGAACTTTTCCCCGAGGCAGACGTCAACATATTGAAAGGAATGTCTCTTAGTAACATTGAGGACCGATATGTTTGGGCTCATACAAAACATGGAGCATACACAGTAAAAAGTGGAAACTGGTTGACATCCATTATGAATGATTCAGTTGAAACAGAGAATATGGAAAATCAGAACTACACCAAAGATTCGAATGTTCCTATGGCGAGTAGTTTCCAGAGCTTTAGCAGCGTCAACAAGATTGAGAACGAGGGGAATTGATGCTGACCCGATTTGTAGACTATGCCAACAACGAGAGGAATCTATCAATCATGTTCTCTTCCAATAGCACTCGAGAGGAATCTATCAATCATGTTTTCTTCTGATTGTCGAGAGAGGAAGACTTAGACTGAGAGAGAGTCTCTGTTTTAATACTTTTAACAGGCCTCTGCGTTGCACGGATTTTTAGTTTGAGTTTTTGGTTTAAATCCATGATTAAAATTTATAGATTATTTTTATAAAACTAATTAATAGCCTTCTTTATTTGTGTTTTGTTTTCAAAAGCCTTTTTTATTTTTAATTTTATTTTTATCTTATATATAATACATAATTGTGTTTTAAGTTTAATTTATTATATAAAGATTGGTGTTTAATATATTTACATTTTTATCAAGTAAGAGAAATTATATTCTTTTGAGCTCGTTGGTTTTTGCTTTAAATTTCTCGGCTCCCACTTTCGGATAAGGTGAACTACAGTATAATGATATGGACGTTTTTTATTTAACTGGTCTAATCTTATTATATAAAGTAGGATGCGTCAAAGTTGCTAATTAACATGATCGTGACACGTGGCGAATTAATCGATAAAATTTTGCCACGTGTTAAAAAAATTCAACCAATTAGATTTTAACATAATGTTTACATAAACCTAAAAGTTAATTTTAAAAATAAAAAAGGAAAATAAGTTTCTTTTTCGATTACTAATTCAAAAAGGAAAATAAAAAAACGAAAAGGTAAGTAAAAGACTCATCAAAGTTAATAATTAACATGATCGTGACACGTGTCAAGTTAATCGATTAATAATACAAAAAGGAAAATAAAAAATCGGAAAGGTAAATAAAAAAATTAAGAAAAAGGAAAATAAGCTTTTTATGTTTTTCATTTAAATTAGGAAAATTGCATGATCAATTACTAAAGATAAAAGGAAAATCAAAAAATTTATTATTAAAAATAAAAAAGAAAAATAAGTTTTTTCGATTGCTAATACCAAAAGAAAAATAAAAAATCGAAAAGGTAAATAAAAAAATTAAGAGAAAGAAAAATAAGTTTCGTTTATGTTTTTATTTAAATTAATAAAATTGTATGATCAATTACTAATACTAAAAGGAAATTCTAGATGCTAATGATATGACATTAGTCGATGATGAGATCAATGAGAAGGAGGATATCAAGAATAATGTAGAGAGCCTTTTGATGCGAGTCTTAAGATTTAAGAAGCATAACTTCTCTAGAGAGCAGAGAGATCATATAATGGAGATGGATGTGAAGAGAAATAGAGACTTTATTTGCTTGAAGAGAGTTAATAGTAAGATCGTTAACATACTCGAATGACTCAAATCAAAAAATTATTATTAAAAATAGAAAAAATAAGTTTTTTTCGATTGCTAATACCAAAAGAAATATAAAAAATCGAAAAGGTAAATAAGAAAATTAAGAGAAAGAAAAATAAGTTTCGTTTATGTTTTTATTTAAATTAAGGAAATTGTATGATCAATTACTAATACTAAAAGGAAATTCTAGATGCTAATGATATGACATTAGACGATGATGAGATTAATGAGAAGGAGGATATCAAGAATCATGTAGAGAGCCTTTTGATGCGAGTCTTAAGATTTAAGAAGCATAACTTCTCTAGAGAGCAGATATATCATATAATGGAGATAGATGTGAAGAGAAATAGAGACTTTATTTGCTTGAACAGAGTTAATAGTAAGATCGTTAATATACTCGAATGACTCAAATTAAATACCCAAGTTTTTAACGCAGCGGAACAGAAAAAGATAGTTGATAAATTGTGTGAACTATATGAGAAGTAGGGTTAATGTTGCTTAGGATCCGGAACACATTCTGTGTTTTAAATATTTTAATTGAAAAAAATGAGAATTAAAATAAATAAATAATTTTTATGCTTCGATTTGTGTTTTTTATATATTTTTTAGTAGTAATCAGATTATGCTTTCTATTTTCTTAAAAACATATTTTAACGGGTTTTAAATTTTATTATTTTCTTAAATTTTGTTAAGGAAAATAAAAAAAGTAAATAAGAGGTTTTTGACGCGAGTTTTGAGAAGCATAACTTCATTTAAAAAAGGAAAATTAAAAAAAGTAAATAAGAGGTTTTTGACGTGAGTTTTGAGAAGCATAACTTCTCTAGAGAATAGAGAGATCGAGATCATATACGAGAGATGACTATAAAGAGAAAGAAAGACTTTGTTTGCTTGGAGAGAGTTAATGGAGAGATCGTTAACATACTTGAATGCCTCCAATTGCATACCAAAGTTTTTAACGCAGCAGAACAGAAAAAGATAGTTGATATAGTATGTGAACTACAAAAGAAGTAGGGTTAGTGTTGCTCAGGATCCGCAACAGATTTTGTGTTTTGAATATTTTAATTAAAAACATATGAGAGTTAAAATAAATAAATATCTCTTAGGTTTCGAAAATTGAAAACATATGAGAATTAAAATAAATAACTCTTAGGTTTCTATTTTGTGTGTTTTAATATATATTTTTTTAAGTAGTGACCCGATTTTATTTTAAATCATTTTAAGAGAAAGAAAGACTTTGTTTGCTTGGATAGAGTTAATGAAGAGATCGTTAACATACTTGAATGACTTGAATTGCATACCCAAGTTTTTAACACAGCAAAACAGAAAAATGTAGTTGATAAAGTGTGTGAACTAAAAAAGAAATATGGTTAATGTTGCTTAGGATCTGTAACAGATTCTGTGTTTTGAATATTTTAATTGAAAACATATGAGAATTAAATAAATAAATAACTCTTAGGTTTCGATTTTGTGTTTTTAATATATATATTTTTTAAGTAGTGATCCGATTTTATTTTCTATTTAAAAAAAAAAAAATTTTAATGGGTTTAGAATTTTGTTATTATAAATCTGCGTAAACGCGGGTCCTAATCTAGTGTTAAATAATCTATGTTGCTATTTTCTTTCTGATGATTCAATGTTTTTTTATGATATCGATATTGAAAGCAAAAAGAAAAAAAACTTTTAATCAATACTCAAAAAGGATTGACTAAACACAGTACAATTTGAAATTGTTTTTTTAAAAGATGTTTTAGAGGTTAATTGACGAGAGAGAGTCTTTGAAATCTTACCGCTGGGAGTTTTGGGATGAATCGTTTGGCGCATTTGAGGTATTGACGGAATTTCTTTGTGTTATCTCCTTCTTTTTTTCTAAATAAACGAGAATCGGTAGAGACACATTTATTAGGTTAGCGTTCACGAATTCGGGAGATTCGATTGAATCGCAATTAATCGCTAAGGCTCGTGAACAAAAATTCTTTTTTTCGTGTACAGAAAATTAGGCAATTAGGTTGTTTCGTATTATTAGGCAACTAGCTTGTATGATATCTTGTGCATTCAAATGTATGTTCTTCTTACTGTAATTGTATATGTAGAATAGAAAACTATGGCTGTATGTATTTACTCATGGTTCATCGTGATATCATATTATCAGGAAACTAGCTCGTGTGATATCTTTATGTATTCAATTGTATATTTTTTTTACTATAATTGTATCTGTAGAATAAGAAACTTTGGCATTAAAGGAAGATGGCAATCAAAATATAAAAAAATACTATCTTGCACATATTAATTCCAACATATATATAAGTTTAAAAACTAACAATCTTAAATTCTACCAAATATGCAAAATTGCGTTTATATATTATTCAAATGTTCGAGTCTTTCACCTACTTATTATATAAATTTAAACATTACAATTAGTTTCTTTTTTATTAAAAATTTCATGCTTCGCACGTATGTGCGAGGCAACAACCTAATTTGGTTTAAAATACATTAAATAAATAGTTAGTACAGTCCCACATAAATACATAAAATTAATTGAAATCCGACGGCCATGGAAGATGACTGCCGAGAGGAAAACACCGTCCCGACAGGTGTAGGAAACCCTAGCCACATCAAAATCAACGGCGGTATAGACTTAATCAGATATCTAACCAAACGTGATCCTCCACCATTACTTCTCCTTTGTTCCGACCAATTTAACTATCACAACTAGCATATTGTGCAAACGATGGAGGCATGCATGGTGCGAGACACCTGTAAGAACTAAAATCCGATCTAAAAAAAGAATAAGAGTTTGTGGGGGAAAAGAGTAAGTCTATATTGAATTAAGCCGGAGCTCGGAGATAGTACAACGGAGGTTAGGTCGTCGGAATAAGAACGCCGACGTAAACCTTTTTAGACGGTGAATCGAGATCTAAAGCTAACGACGAAGCTATGTTTGCCCTAGGTCTCGAGAGTAAAATTGCGGATCCTTTAATGAGCGAGGCTGCCACCTATTTATAATAAGCCTAAGTCGGCCAACCGAACACCTTCCTTTTCGGGAAAAAGGAAATCTTCCTTTTTCTTCGAGCCGACCTCCTTATCCTCAAAGAAAAGTTTCCCTTTTCCTCGGAGGGCTAGCCCTATCGTCGTGTTTCTCCTCAAGGCGGCGCCGACCTCTTCATTAGTCGAGCTTGATGGGCCTGTCCCTCCTTCTATAATGGGCCGAGCTGGATTGAAGAAGGGCTTTTTAGAGGGGTGCTAACCCCATCTCTAACAATTAGTCCCCCCCCCAGTTCGGCGAGCTTGGAGCAAGGAGCTCGGGGAACTATAAAAAGAGAGATCTGTTCGGCTTGAATCCAGGTCGGGATATTCACAACCTTGTATAATTATTTTAAGGCGAGATCTTTATCTGGGAAAAGATCGCTAAAAACCCGGGCTAAGTAATAATATTGCTGCCAATATGTGGGTCCCAGAGAAATTAGGGTTTTCCTACGCAAAGGGCGGGATATTTTACGAATAGATTTAATTCTGGAAATATGAAGAGTCTTCAAAGTAATGATGACCCTCGATAACCGTTCTCGTTTCTCTATAAATTGAGGAAGCTCTCCTCATTTCCTCACTTCTCCAACTTGCGAAAGAAAACAACGGTTCGGTCTCTCTCCTTCTCTTTAATTTATTTCTCCGCTCTAGGTAATCAAAACGCCGTAGTTTTAAGATTTTCGGTGTAATTTTGCCGATATGCTTTAGATCCGCCGCCCGTGTTCTTCGTGTTCTTCACGCTCTTCCTATCTTTTTCGAGTGAACTCATCCAAAAGGAATGGGTTTGATCCGAAAAAACTCAAAAGTGAAAGCGCTACTTGTTTCTCCGAGCTCAGAGGAACATACGACTCCGAAGATGATAGGTCGGGTCTCATCCGATAGCTCCTCGGAATTTGATCGAGAATTTGCGGACGAAACGGGGTATTCCCACGCTCTACTGAAACTTCTGAATCAGCAAGCTGCAGTCGAACGATTCGAAGCGGCGCAGCTCGGAGCGATCCGTCGTGAAAACACTGAAGCATCGTCAGCTCGGCGAACCTTCATCATCCCTCAATTGACTGATGAACCTGATGGAATCGAAGGTGGCAATGATCTGAATCCCGAGGATGAAGCTGTCGTCACGGAGACAGAAGCCCGAGCTGCGGTCGGTTCTGGTCTTGACATGGAGTTTGGCGTTTATGGGATCGTTGATCTCTAGACTAAGCCAGAGCCCGAGACAAGAAAGGGGGGGGGGCAAGAAGAAGAAGAAAATCCTTCCCGTTTCAGACAATCGCTGGGGCGTAATTCCGACCCAGTCGACGGGAGAGTCTTTGCTTGCGCTAAAGAGATAGCGCGGGATTGGTCCCGAAGTGAAATTCATAGTTCCAGCTCTTTTGAGCGTCCCTGGGACGTTCCTTCGGGCTGGATCTGCCTCTACGAGTGCTTTTTCACGCACTGTCACCTTTGGTTTCCGCTTCCACGACTTTTGTTCGAGTTCTACAACGCAAGGGGAATGTCGGTTTCCCAGATGGGCCATGGTGGCATCAAAAATTTGTTTGCACTTTCGGTCATGGCCTTTGAGAACGGGATTCCATTCAATTGTCACGTATTCGAGGAGCTGACCACCCTCAAGCGGGTGCCTGGGAAGAAGTCGTATGGATCGTTCTACGCGAGCATGAGATCGAAATACAATATCTTGTCCGGGGGATTTATTAGTAAAATCGACAACTGGAGAGATTACTATTTTTTTGTCCACATTGATGAACATTCGATGGCCGATCCCAACATCTTTGTTGAGAGCTGTTGGAATATAGGGCTCGGTAGAATTTTAGTTTCTTTGTCTTTTTCTTTGGCTTCCATGTTTTAGTTGATGACCGATCCCGTTTCTTCTTTTCACAGGTCAATACGCTCCAATCGGCCCACTCCCCGACGATTTCGAAGAGAGTAGAGACGCGTTCCTGGAACTCAGTCATCTGTATTGGCCGGAACTCACCATTCGCAGAATAGACCGAGCTGCCAATTCTCTCACGAGAGCATCTCGCAAGAAGAAGAAAATGGCGCTCGCTCCTCGAGAGATCGAAGATTACTCTACGGGTTTGGAGGAGGTTATAAATAAGTCTGGCGCGAAGTCGCCAACGACGGCGCCAGGTTCCGGCGCCGATAGGGGAAAGGGTCCCAAAGAGTTCGGGCCGAAACAGACGAGTGATGCCAAGAAGGCATCGCGGGGAATGAAGAAGAAAAGCTCCAAGAGAGAGAGCGCGGAGGCGTCTATCCTAGCTAAGGACGGTGATTCAAACTTAGACAACGTCACGCTCGCAGCTCGGAAGAATACTACAGATGCGAAGGCTCAAGCCGAGGCGCAGAAGGCCGCCGAGGAGGCAAAGAAGAAGACCAAATCGGCTGCTAAAAGGAAGTCTTCTGAGGTCGAGGAGTCGAAGGGTACCCCTGACCAGGCTTCCAAGCGAGCTAGATCGGATTCTGTTCCAAATCCTAGCGCTTTCCAGTTCAAGTATCACGGGAAGGAACCGCTATCGACTGACCGCCGTGCCTGTTCTCAGCTGGTTTGGAAACTCAAGGCCAGAACGATGGCTGGTCCTCCGGTGGAGGAGTTTCTTTATCGGGACGAGTACGAGCAGTGGGCCGCAGACAAAGTCCGGGTAAGGCTTCCAGAAACAAACTTACTTTTATTGTTGTAAAACGGGCTCTCGTACGTTCTTATATAGGCGAAGAGCAGCGCGAACCATTTGTTTGGTCGTCTCGATCGCGATGCGAAGAAGGCCAAGGAAGCCGAGAAGGAGAAGGCGATGGCGGAGAAGAAATTCCACGAAGCTAGCCTCAGCCTCGAAATCGAGAAGTTAAAAACTGCACAGCTCGAAGAGAGAATTATCGAGCTTCAATCCCAAGTTGGGGAGTTGGAGGCTAATAATTCTGAAATCTCCTCGGCTCTCATCAGGTCAATGAAGCAGGTTGAACACTTCAGATCAGAGGCCGCCCGGTTGAGGAAGTCTCGTGACGAGATAGCCGTCTTTGCCCAGAGTCAGGTCGTCAGCTTCTATACCGGCTTGACAGAGAAAATGAAGAGAAGCCTCGAGCAACGAAAGGAGGTCGAAAAGATTGTTTCGTCCTTGGCTCAAGCCCGTGGAGCTCGCTCTATTGCGGAGCTCGCCAAGAAGTTAGGGTTGGACCTTCCTAAGGCGGCCATTGATAAGATTGAAGATGACGTCGCCAAGTGGGAAGCCAAGGCGAATGCTTTTGATGAAATCTTCTTCACAGAGGGTGAGTTCGATGCCCTTCTGCTGGCATTGCGCTATCCTCGAGATGACCCGNCGTCAGCTTCTATACCGGCTTGACAGAGAAAATGAAGAGAAGCCTCGAGCAACGAAAGGAGGTCGAAAAGATTGTTTCGTCCTTGGCTCAAGCCCGTGGAGCTCGCTCTATTGCGGAGCTCGCCAAGAAGTTGGGGTTGGACCTTCCTAAGGCGGCCACTGATAAGATTGAAGATGACGTCGCCAAGTGGTAGGCCAAGGCGAATTTTTTTGATGAAATCTTCTTCGCAGAGGGTGAGTTCGATACCCCTCTGCTGGCATTGCGCTATCCTCGCGATGACCCATCCGCACGCCCTGCTGGAATCAACGAGTTCGGGTCGAACGCGCCTATGGTGACCCCCGAGGTAGCTTCTCAGCTTAAGTCTCCTGAGCCGCAGGTCGAAAGCACGGCCATTGCAACAGCGATCGCTCAAACCGATGCTCTGCCACTGCTCCAGCTGACCGCCCAGTCGAAAACGTAGCCGCAGGGACGGGTGACGAGCGGCTCGAAATTCAAACAGCGGTCGATCCCACTCTGGTTACCTCTACTGACTCATCCTTGAGACTTGAGCCAGAGGGAGAGCTTCCAAAGGGAGATGAACGAGCAGAAGAGGTGGAGAGAGAAGATTTTGGTCGAGAACTCGTTCTAGCTGAGTCAGGAAGGAAAGAGACCGAGCTGGAAGATGTCGACCAACTGATCGATGTTCTCGGGGATTGATCACCCTTGCTAAAATTGTTGTTTTTCTTTGTGTTTTTGTTTTTTAACTTTGATGACCCGAGCTGGGTTTGTTTTCTAATGTTCGCTCGAGGGGGTTTTTGGGACAAATTTTTGCATGTTCCAGGCTTCGTGGATATCTCTTTTAATTCTGGATGGCGTTTCCGATCGAAAATTGTTTAGTTAGTTACATGCGCGTACGACGGAGTTCAAATACAAACTTGCGATGCGATATCGGCTTTTTTTTTGTATGACTTAGAATTTCCTAAGTGATGGTGTAAACGTGCGAGAGATTTAACAGCTCGGCTTATTTGATGTTCACATGACTTAGGAATGTGCGAAACGGATTTCGGCTTTTAAAGGTAAGTGCTAATACGATCGTGCGAGAGATTTATTCAGCTCGAGTAATGTGGATCGTACGACTTATTCCTAAGTATGAATACCGATATGCGATCAGGTCGGCGTTTATTATCGATATGACTTAGGAAATTCTAAGTTCGAATGCAAAGGTGCGAGCAGGGCCCGACTTATGTGCTTTACATGACTTAGAAGGGTGCGAGAACAGGCTCGGCTTATATTTGTGGATTATTTCACCACGGCATCCACGAGGAACGCATGCAAGACGGATCTTGGCTTTTTGTGGTGCCGAACTAAGTTGATCAGACATAGTTATAGGCATATCTAACGACTGGCCAGGAAGTTGATGTGTGAATAGCTCGAGATCTTAAAAGATGGTAAAATTTAAAAATTTTAATAAGTTATAGTTGGATCCAAATAGGGCTGCCTACGTACCCAAACAGGATCAAACCATTCGTAGTTCATATTACAACAGAGAACTGCTCGGTTGACGAGCTCTTTTTTTTTTTTTTAGCGAAGGTGCCGGTCAGAAGATTGCCGAGCTGGTAAGTCGGGCTTAAGGGTAGAAGCGCTTGAGGCTTATTGAATTCTTTGCCCGTGGGACTTCGTCGCCCGTGGTTGTTTCGAGGCGGTAGACGCCGGGCTTCACGACCTTGGTCGAAGTGTCTGCGCACCACTCTTTTGTGTTTTCGTACACCTTTCGAAGGACGAGGTCTCCTTGGTCGAAGTGTCTATGGCGGACCTTCTTGTTGTAATACTGCGAAGCCTGACTTTGGTAGTTCTGCATTCGAAGGAGTGCCAAGTCGCGCAGTTCTTCGACAACGTCGAGGTTCTCGGTGAGTAAGGCGTCGTTCACCTCGGAGTTCTCGGGTATCAGTGTTCGGCGAATGCTGGAAACGTTGACTTCGGCGGGAACCATTGCTTCGCAGCCGTGAGATAAGGACAACGGAGTCTGGCCGGTTGCAGTGCGAGGTGTTGTGCGATGGGACCAGAGGACGCCGTCCAGCTTGTCGGTCCAAAGACCCTTCTTCTTTTCGAGGCGTTTCTTGAGGCCGTCGATGATGGTTTTGTTTGTGGCTTCGGCTTGACCGTTGCACTGAGGGTAGTGCGGGGTTGATTTACTCAGTCGGATGTTCCAGCGTTCGCAAAACCCTTCGAAGAGCTTCGATATGAACTGGGATCCGTTATCAGTGACGATCTCGTATGGAAGCCCGTGTCGGCAGATGATGTATTTCCATACAAAGTTTTGTACTTCCTTGTCCTGAATCCGAACATGTGCCTTTGCTTCCACCCACTTAGTGAAATAGTCGGTCATCACGAGTAAGTATTTCCGTTGTCTTGAGGACGGGAAAGGTCCAACAATATCCATTGCCCAGCGCATGAAGGGATTAGGCGGGACTGCCGAGGTAAGCAGCTCGGTGGGTTGATTGATTATTGGAGCGTGCCTTTGGCAGAATTCACACTTTTTGGCGTATTTTTCGGAGTCTGTCATCATGGAAGGCCAGTAAAAACCAGCCTTTTTTACTTTAAGTGCGAGAGCCCGGCCGCCAAAATGATTGCCCCCGGCTCCGTCGTGTGTCTCTTTGATAACGCGGGATATTTCATCACCGTTGATGCATTTGAGCAGGACGCCTATTGAAGTCAAACGGCAGAGTTGGTCGAGTACCATCGAGTACTTTGCTCCACGAGCTCGGAGGCGCCGTGCTGCCCATCGATCCTTTGGCACTTCTCCGTCAGCTAAGTATAGCATAAGCTCAGCACGCCAATCTTCGCCGTCGGTTCTTGGTTCGTTGAGAAGTTCCATTGGGTCGTCGAATTCATCCTCTTGATAGGTCTGAGTGCAGACCTCCCTAGGTTGCATGATGCTGGAGTGGGGTATTGCTGCAACAGGGATAGTGCTTCGTAGGTCCGGATCGATACTGGTGGCCAAGGCTGCTAGAGCGTCTGCGGTCGTGTTCTCCTTCCGAGGTATCTTAAGGAGCTCGAAGTTCGTAAATTCCTTTGCCAGCAGTTGGACGAGCTTGAGATAAGCGTCCATTCGGTCGTCTTTGGCGTCGTACTCGCCATTGAACTAATTTGCGACAAGCTGGGAATCACAGAAGGCACAGATGTGGTCGATCTGCATTCCCCGAGCTAGTGGGAGGCCGGCCAAGAGCGCTTCGTACTCGGCTTCGTTGTTGGAAGCCGGGAATTCCAGGCGAAACGACTGCTCCAGGATCTCTCCAGTGGGGGACTCAAGTTGTATGCCGATCCCCGATCCGAGGCGTGAAGAGGCGCCGTCGACGTGCAAAGTCCAGCGTTCTATTGGTGTTTCATCGTGAGTCAGCTCGGGAGGTAATTCGATGAGGAAGTCAGCGAGGACCTGTGCCTTCTCGCAAGTTGAAGTTCAGTACTCAATGTCGTACTCAGACAGCTCGATTGCCCATTTGGCCATCCTGCCAGATTAGGTAGGACTGTGAAGTATGGTTCGAAGCGGATGACTAGTGAGGACGGCTATTATGTGCGATTGGAAGTAAGGTCGGAGTTTTCGCGAGGCGACGACTAGAGCCAGAGCCAACTTTTCCAGGGTCGGGTACCTAGTCTCAGCCCAGTCTAGAGACTTGTTGATGTATAAAATTGGTTTTTGTTATCCTCGATCTTCTCGAACAAGGACCCCACTGATTGCCGAGTTAAAAATGGCAACGTAAAGGTACAGAGTTTCGCCGTCTTCCGGTTTTGCTAAGATCGGGGGTGTTGACAGGTAGGCCTTGAGCTGTTGGAAATCTTCTTCGCACTTCTCGTCCCATTCGAAACGCTTGTTTCCCCGAAGCAGCTGATAGAACGGGAGACATTTATTCGTCGACCGGGAAATAAAGCGGTTTAGAGTGGCGATCCGTATGGTGAGTCTCTGGACTTCTCTTGTATTCGTCGGGGAAGGAAGGTCTAGAATCGCCGAGATCTGTTTTGGATTGGCTTTAATTCCGTGCTGTGTAACGAGGTAACCGAGGAATTCTCCCGACGTGACTGCGAACGTGCATTTGGTCGGGTTGAGCTTCATGCCGTATTCGTTAAGAATGACGAAACACTCTTTTAAGTGTCTGATGTGATCTTCAGCCCTTGCTGACTCGACCAGCATATCATCGATGTATACTTCCGTGGTACTTCCGAGCTGGTTAGCAAACATTTTGTTGATGAGGCGTTGGTAAGTCGCGCCCGCGTTCTTCAGGCCGAAAGGCATTACCTTGTAGCAGTATGTTCCGCGGTCCGTGATAAAGGCTATCTTCTCTCGATCGTCGGGATGCATGACGATCTGGTTGTATCATGAGAACGTATCCATGAAGGACAGGAGCTGGTTTCCGGCGGTGGCTTCAACGAGTTGGTCGATTCGAGGAAGGGGAAAACTATCCTTCGGGCATGCCTTATTGAGGTCGGTGAAATCTACACACACTCTCCATTTCCCGTTTTTCTTTTTGACTACCACGGGGTTAGCCAGCCAGTCCGGATATTGCACCTCGGCTATAGATCCTGCCTTCAGTAATTTGTCCACTTCGTCATGAACCGCCTGAGCTCGTTCTGGCCCGACCTTTCGTCTCTTTTGCTTGATCGGTTTGAAGGTGACATCGACGTTGAGTTCGTGGCTAGTTATGCTCGAGCTGATTCCTTTCATGTCTTCCATAGACTAGGCGAAGGTTGCCACGTTTTGACACAAGAAAGCGATGAGCTCGTCCTTCATGCTTGGGAGTGGCTCGGTACCAGTCCCAATGCATCGGTCCGGATTAGCCTCGTCTATGTTGACTTGCACTACCAACTCGCTCTTGGGCTTCTCGTGATGGACGACTCGGGGGTCGAAATCATTCTTGCTGCCGATAGTGAAAGCGTTGCGAACACATTGCTTATCTATGTAGCAATGGCGGGACTCGCGTTGGTCACCTCGGAGTGTGTAAATTCTTCTTTTGGCCGGGAACTTAAGGCACTGATGATACGAGGATGGGATGGCTCGCATCGAGTTTATCCACGGTGTGCCAAGTATGGCGTTGTAGATAGCCGGCCTGTCGATAATGTCGAAGTCAACGATTTTCATAACACCTCCGACCAAGGTGGGTAGCTGGATGGTCCCGATCGTAGAGATCGAATCCCCCGTGAATCATGTGAGTGGCCTAGGTCCGACCTTGATCTCACTATCTTTTATGCCCATCTTCTGGAGTGTTGTTTTGAAGATTACATCGACCGAGCTGCCTGTATCGATGAGGATCTTGGAGACCTCGTCCTGACCCATTCTCAGTGACATAACGAGAGGATCGTTATGAGGACGGTCTATTTCTTTGGCGTCATTTTCAGTGAACGTGATGAGTATATCATCATCGTAGAGCGGGGTTTCATTCTTGACGTTCACAGCTCGGCGCTCATGCTTTTTAATCGAATTTATCGATTCAGTGCAAGTGAGGAGTCCGCCCATGATCATGTTGATTCTTCGTCGGGGCGAGCCTGGTGGTGTCGGTGCAGTATCGTCGTGCGCTCTTTTCGGAGCATCCGCCTTCTGCCTGGCATCTCCGCCCATATGCGGTTCGGGCCGGGTATCCCTTTCGGTGGTCTGTTTGTTACTGTTCTCAGGTCGGTTTTGGTCTCTTCTAGGGTTCTGTGGGCGTTTATCGAGGTCAATTTCGCTTTTCTTCCATTTTCGTATCAATCTTCCTGTTAGGGTTCTGCATTCTTACCCGATCTGCCATGCCATCTGCAGAAAAAAATCTGGGTTGGAAGGAGTTTCGTCAGGTCGGTCAGTTCTCCGATCCCATGTGTTCCAGCGAGACGATCGGGTTACTGCGGATACGTTTGATTTCCGAGATTTGTCTTCCCGATCGTAGTGCTTTCTCGGCTCCTGGTAGTCCTCGGATTTATCCCGAGCTGACTTCTGTTTGTCCTTGGCGGCTTCTTCGCGTTGTTCTGTGAGAGTTTCTTCCTCCAGACTCATGAACCATATAGCTTTATGATATGGGTCAAATTTACCCTAAGCAACTCTCTCAAATTAAGAGATCAGTTGTAGTACTTAGGGATCCAATCCACAGAGAAGGGATAGTCACACAGCAGGTTTCTAATTTCGAATTAAGCTAAGAAGATATAATTGAAGGTAAAAGACAGAAAGCAATTTAAAAACGATGTAAATTCAGGAGACGAAACGCTAGGTTCAGGGAAATTCTCAGGTGATCTAAATTGCAGGTCTAGACAGGATGTTAGGAATTACTAAACACTGTTCTTGAACTCGAAACACTAATGTAAATTCAACCAACTCTCGCTGCGAGGATTATCTATGCCTAAACCCTAGAATTCCAAATCTCTTTGCAAATTCTAATAATTCAAACAAGCATTAATTTCAGGTTCGATTGTTCACAAAATCCTAAACCAAATCTCTTTGCGAATAGGTATTTTGCTCATCTAACATTAGTTCAGGCAATCAATAATACTCTCGCATCTATTAATCAACCTAAGATCAGATTCTAGGTCGCGAAGGTAGAATAAACATTAAACACAAATCCAGATGAAGAACCCTAATGATTTTATCCTAACAATTTAATTCGACATAACAATTCATTAATCACCTTTGAAAAACCCTAAACCTAACAAGCAAACTACTCAGACATGATTAATGAAACAGAAATCATAATTTGAATAGAAAGCATAAAAGAAATCAATAGAAGAAAATAAAGGAGTTCCAAATCAGCTCTAAAGGAGTCTGATTTTTCTCTCCAAAAACCCTAAACTTCTATGATTCTTAAAGTATGAGATTATGCCTAAACAATGGCTGAAAAACTATATTTATAGGCCTAGGTTCGCATCTTCAATTCTTTGGAGGATTAAGAAAAGTCTTGGAGATTTCCTTTTCTTCAAAATATGGAAACTTCTTGATTCTGGAAATTGGAAAACCTGGTGTCGATCGACGCTCTTTGTGTAATTCCACTCTTCTGACTTCATCACTTCGCAGCTTCTTGCAGAATGCTTCAAAAAGCTTCAGAATCTCCAATTATGCTCCAAACGTAGTCCAACCTAAAAAGACTCAGAAAAGACTCTAAAACTAACAAAAGACTCTATAAAAACACTTATATCATGGTCCAAAAACGGGTAAAAACCATGATATATCACTTTATGCAGCGCGTCCTCAAGTGTTCTCGGTCTCCCGGTCTTCAACCTTTCGCGAAACAGCTGATTTTTCGGAGGTTTTGTAGCAATGCAGAGATCGCGCTATCGTCGGATGCGTTGGTCCAAGATACGATGTCTCGGAAACGAGTTATGAAATCCCGGAGGGATTTGTTTTTGCCTTGGACACAGGCCCAAAGGTCTAGCGTGGAGGTTGCTTGCTCGATGTAGATGGAATAATGTTTGAGAAACGCCTTCGACAACTGTTTGTAGGTCTCGATGGAGTGCGGCTTGAGTCGGGAGAACCAGGTGAGGGCGCTGCCACTCAGACTTTCGACGAAATACTGGCAACAACTCGCGTCGCGTTCCTCGTCAGTGAAACGTGCTCGCACCATGGCTATGTTGAACTTTGTGAGGTGCTTGTTGGGATCACTCTTCCCGTCGTAGGAGGTCGTATTCTTGAGTTTCCCATGGTCTCTAAGCGGGGGTCTCGTGATGTTGGGAGCGAAGGGCGTCTGTTGCGTAAGTTGCAGCATCTTTTGGAGCTCGGGTGGTGACGATATGGCTCAGTGAACTTGAGATCCTATCGCGCTGATCTGTTCTTGCATTAGTTCAATTGCCCTAGCATCCGCACTGGGTGCTAAGGGGTTTGGTGCTGAAACCGGAGTTGTGATAACCGGGGGGTGGATCGGCCTGATCCCGGCGTTCGATGCTGCTACGTCTCTTTGTTGTCCCGGAAGTTGATCAGTCGGGGTATCTCCGAACAATGCTCTATTGATTCCCGACCTAGTTTGAAAGGCGGGTTGCTGTTTCTCCGGAGTGCTGGTGGTGTTACGGGCTCCTGGTTGCCGAAGACTGTCCAGCTCGTCACGGTAAGCGATCTGTTGAGACTGCATCTCGTTCAGGCGCGCCATGACGGTCTGCATGAAGGTCGTCACGTCGGGAGGTGGTGGCGGTGTGTTGTTGACACCCGCTGTATTCCGTGGGAGGTTCTGGCCTCCAGCCCCGGTGATGGTATCCTCTGGCGGTGGTGTCCCGACCATCTTCGAGATTTTGGGCTTTTCAAAGACTTGTCTCTCTTTTCCCCACAGACAGCGCCAATTGTAAGAACTAAAATCCGATCTAAAGAAAGAATAAGAGTTTGTGGGGGAAAAGAGTAAGTCTCTATTGAATTAAGCCGGAGCTCGGAGATAGTACAACGGAGGTTAAGTCATCGGAATAAGAACGCCGACCTAAACCTTTTTAGACGGTGAATCGAGATCTAAAGCTAACGCCGAAGCTAAGTTTGCCCTAGGTCTCGAGAGTAAAATTGCGGATCCTTTAATGAGCGAGGCTGCCACCTATTTATAATAAGCCTAAGTCGGTCAACCGAACTCCTTCCTTTTCGGGAAAAAGGAAATCTTCCTTTTTCTTCGGGCAGACCTCCTTATCCTCAAAGGAAAGTTTCCCTTTTCCTCGGAGGGCTAGCCCTATCGTCGTGTTTCTCCTCAAGGCGACGCCGACCTCTTCATTAGTCGAGCTTGATGGGCCTGTCCCTCCTATAATGGGCCGAGCTGGATTGAAGAATGGCTTTTTATAGGGGTGTTAAACCCATCTCTAACAACACCCTGTCTCTCATTTTCTTGCTAAAAACGTCGAGTGAATCGATTAGCAAAATCCTAGCCAACTACTCGGCCACCAAAATCATGAGTTTCCATCTACATTAACAACCACAAGACTTACCATTAACACCCAAAAGGGTTTTAGTTTGTATGCATGATGATAACTTTTTCTGCTTTTCAGGAAAAAACATGTGCTGAAGTGATCAAGTGATGTTAAATTATGTATCATAGGTTTTTAGTATTGGATTTATTGAACATTTTTATTTATTAGCTAGTTTTACTGATTACAGAGGAAGTTGCCTCAAGTTCACCTGATTTAGCTCTATTAGTTAGCATGGTTACCCATGAAGATTGATAGATCTAGGCACTCACATATATGTCAAGCCTATGATTAAAGTTTATATCGACAAACATGTACGTTACTCAAAATTGTTAAAGATTTCTGCAATTGCTTTGGAGACTCCAACGTATCTCGGATCCTTGGGTCATCCTTGATTAGTAAACTGGATTCATCAAGAGTGTGCTCTTGTTGGAGAATTGGGGGCAATTGTTGAGAGTGGTTTTACACCTTCCAATAATAAGGTGCCACATCAGGACGTATCACCACTTGCCCATGACTGGTCAAAAGAGTCTGACGTGACTTCCCTCGCCATTCAGAGAATCTTCATAGCCAACACGTAAAGGGCCCTAACGAGACGAAGAGACACTTAACCCAACGGTAAATTTTCTATAAATATAGCTCTTGATCGAAACAAGACAAGGAGAGGACAAATCGATAGAGAATGAGATAGAGAGAAACACTAAACATATACAGAAACACACCGCCGTGTTGGGAGGTAATTCTTACTCATTCACCACGTTCAAGATAGTAGCAGTCAATTCAACTTTCACTGTAAGTCTGTAATTTCAATAAGACAACCAATATTCAGCCAATTATCGAACCAAAAGAAAGTGGAAGAACCATCTCCAACGATTGATGTGATGGAACCATCTGTCAATGGTTTTAGAGCATCTCCATCCATGGATCTCTCACAAAATCTCTCAATACACATTTTTATTAATATTTAATTAATTAAAATGTGAACACAAAATTATATCAGTATTTTATTTTTGAGAGACTCACCTATTAAATAATTATATAATTTTGTATTCACGGTTCATTAATTAAATACCAATATAATTTGTGTTAAGAGACTTACGTGACACACTCACCGATAAAGATAAGAAGTTTTTTTTCTTATAAATAACTAGTTTAAAGAGCATCTAGATTAGCTATAAAATGTCATATTTTAGAAAAAATTGTGTTTTCTAAGCAAGAAATAATAAGCATACGTCGTCTAACAACACAACTACTATCTTTGTTTCTTATTGATATTCCCTCCGTTTCACAAAAAATATCGTTTTAATTTTAATTATTGTTTCACAAATAATATCATTTTATGTTTTCAATGCATAATTCTGAAGAAAAATCCAGTTTTAACCTTCTTGTTTTAGTGTAGTAATTAGAGAGAAAAATGTATTTAGTATCTTAATAAAGAATAAAATAGAGTTTTTTAATAGATGTCTTAATATATGTGAAAAACTTTCAAATGATACTTTTTGTGAAACAGAGTGAGTATAATGTTGGATAATTTCAAAAGGAAAAAAGAAATAAGGATTCAATAGATAGAAAAGGAAATCTTCTATTATTGTTAAGAGAAAAGGAAATCTTCTATTGTTGTTAAGAGAAAAGGAAATCTTCTATTGTTGTTAAGAGAAAAGGAAATCTTCTATTGTTGTTAAGAGAAAAGGAAAGAGTAGTTTCCTATCTCTATTAGGATTAAGGGGTAGCTTAGTTCTATAAATATTGATCCTATGGAGAGATGTTCCATAAGACTCAAGAGAGAGATTTAGTTTTGAGAGAGTTTCTAAATCAATAAAGAAGAGTTGTTCTTTATACTTTCTTGTTTCTAAAGTCTATACGACTTGAATTGGTATCAGAGCTTCAGGTTGGAAGACTCGGTCCGAGTCTTGGGAAGAAGACTCGATCAACACGGCAAGAGAAGATTCATGTAACCAAGTATGGGAGACGTGATAACTCCACCGCCGAGAACAAAAGACTTTGGATCCACATTGATCCAATGTCCGATGTTGACATCGACAAACTATACAGTTTGGTCGATGAGGATGAATATCATACTTCGAGTTCATGAAGTATGGGAGACAATCGATCCGAGATTAGCCGATCCAAAGAAGAACTACTCGGCGATCGCGATCTTGTTTCAAGCAATACCCGAGACGTTGATTCTGCAAGTAGGAGATCTGAATACATCAAAGGAGATTTGGGAGGCCATTAAGTCACGACACCTTGGAGCGGATCGTGTAAGAGAGGCGAGATTACAAACCTTGATGTCGGAATTCGATCGACTAAAGATGAATGATGCAGATCCGGTTGATAGCTTTGTGGGAAAGATATCAGAACTTGCATCAAAAGCAGCATCCCTCGGAGAAATCATAGAAGAATCAAAGATGGTGAAGAAGTTTCTTAAAGGTCTTCCTAGAAAAACATTCATTCACATTGTAGCATCCCTTGAGCAAGTCCTAGACCTAAACACAACAGGATTTGCGGACATAGTTGGGAGGATAAAGGCATACGAGGAGCGTGTGAATGAAGAAACCCTAGGAGATGAGCAAAGCAAACTCATGTGGGCAAACAATGAGCAGAGTGGTCATGAGAATTATGGAGATTCTCGAGGAAGAGAAAGAGGAAGAGGCCGCGGTGGTAGAGGCAGGGGTCGAGGAGGATCTACTAGTCAAACCACAGGAGGAGAAGCAGGAGGACGTGATCAAAGGCAGAAGAAAGACAAAGATCGGTCCAATATAATATGCTGGAGATGTGACAAGCCGGGTCACTATGTATCATCCTGTCCCGAAAGACCAAAAGAGCACCAAGAGGTGAACCTAAACGATGCTGAAGAAGAAGACGCTCTTTATGTCCACGAGGTTGTGTTCTTGAATGAAGACAAAGTGTTTCCAAAGACCTATGATATCAACAGCGACGAAACAAGTGTGTGGTATCTAGACAATGGAGCAAGCAATCACATGACAGGGAACAAGGATTACTTCTCAAGCTTAGATGCTAACATCAAAGGGAAAGTCAAGTTTGGTGATGGATCGTATGTTGATATTGTTGGGAAGGGTATGATTGTTTTTGTAGGCAAGACTGGAGAAAGAAGAGCACTCAAAGACATCTACTACATACCAGACCTGAAGCACAACATAATAAGTCTTGGACAAGCAACCGAGAGTGGGTGTGAAGTACACATGAAGGGAGATACTTTAACACTAAGAGACCCTCGCGGAAGGCTGCTTGTACAAGTCATAAGATCATCAACCCGACTCTACAAGACACCAATGGAAATCAGCTTTCCTAAGTATTTTCAAATACAACGTAAAGATCCTACATGGACTTGGCACGCTTGGCTAGGACATGTTAGCTTCGGTGTGATGAATAACGTGGTAGAAAGGAGAAACATAACCTTGATGGAGGTTACAAGAAGGGTAATCGTTAGTAGAGACGTGGTCTTTGATGAGAAGAAAGCATGAGACTGGACATTTACAACGAGAGAAGCCGACGAAGAACCAGAGAGTTACTATGAAGCTGCAAGCTCAAAAGAATGGATTGACGCGATGGAAAGTGAGCTAGATTCTATCATAAGAAACAAGACTTGGGAGCATGTAGGCACGGAACAGAAGGCGGACATCCTCACCAAGCCGTTAGCAAGGATCGAGTTCAAGGAAATGAGAAGTCTAATTGGAGTTGAAGAGATCAAGCTTCCCGGAATTCAAGTTGGAATTAAGGGAGAGAATGTTGGATAATTTCAAAAAGAAAAAGGAAATAAGGATTCAATAGATAGAAAATGAAATCTTCTATTGTTGTTAAGAGAAAAGGAAAGAGTAGTTTCTAATCTCTATTAGGATTAAGGGTAAGGTTAGTTCTATAAATATAGATCTTATGGAGAGATGTTCCATAAGACTACAGAGAGAGATTTAGTTTTGAGAGACTTTCTAAATCAATAAAGAAGAATTGTTTTTTATACTTTCTTGTTTTTAAAGTTTATACGACTTGATATAAATGCATCATTTTTTGTGATTAACAATTTCTTACAATTTTAAATCAATAGTAATTCAATAAATTTAATTATTTTTTTTAAACTTTACAATTTATCATTATTAACTAATAAAATATGTATTGAAAACTTAAAACATGGAAAAAAAAATCTTTGTTTCAGAACTGAGGGAGTAATACTTTAAGATATTATATCTCCGATGCCTCGAACCACATGTCGAAGTTAATGCAACCTACCAAAAACTCAATTTTTAAAAAAGATTTTGCTTCCCCACTTCGAGACATATCAATAAGCAATGAGATACGATCTTATTTATTTCTCCGAGTTAAATATGTTTAGAATAGATTAGAATAGTGATACTCATAAGTCATAAGATACGATCTTGGTACTTTTGAGATCCCGATAGTAATCTCTATAGACCGCGTGTTCAAAGACACAACTCACAAGGGAGGATCAAGCTTACCTTTACAAAATCCACTTACGTGATCCAAAATCGAAACTCCAGAAAGATGCCAAATGTTTTAATTTATAATTTTAAACTAGATTTATTTATCTAAAAATCTAAAACAAATGTAAAGAGGTATACATTATGTATATGTACTTAACATATGCTGTCAAAAAAAAAATGTACTTAACATATAAAAACTTGCTAAGAGTAGCCTTATATATATACGCGATAATCTTAAGATACTACTCTCAAAATATAAAAGCTTAACATATACATAATATACTACTTTGAGCAAAATATTATAATTCACGGACAGTCATTAAGGAGTAGGCATGCATGCAAGTAAATAACACGTTCTACCTACGCGTATTACTTTATCAAATTAAACAAAAGTTGTATATATATTTTTTACAGCCATGTTTTAAGATTCTCGCGTATAACGTGGGAGATACTCTTTTTTTTGTTTTATCAAAATATGTTCATCTCTACGGACTATAAAATGTTAGGCCGGCATGTAGGCATAGCAATTAACAGAGAGAGAAATATATTTGGTTAACATATCCATGGTGATATCTCACGCCCAGCCGTTGCTTCTTCTGCTTGTGTCACTCTTTTTCTTACCTGCTTTGGGTGTCACCGAATTCACACGCTGCAGTCGTGAGTATCCATTAATATTTGAGATGGCAGATTAGTTTTTAAAATTGGAATATCTAAATGTTGACAAAGATTATGGATCAAAAACTCGGATTAATTCCTAAGGTGTTGGTATTTTTTATTTATTTTTTTTTTCTATTTGTAGGTCGTGATTATGACTTTCCCGTTAAGATCAGCAGTGTGTTGATCTCTCCAAACCCAGTTAAGCATAGCGGTAATGCAAACTTTACGATAACCGGTATTACAAGTGAGTAATTGCGCTTTTAACTTTTTTTTTAATGAATTCCTGCATTTTTCAAGTTAAATTTTTTCCAGTATTTGTTCTTAATAAAAATCTTGATGTGAACAGGCATAGACATCATCCCTGATGATGTTTTTGTAAGAGTCACGCTTTCGTTGGGAAGGTCTCCGTTCTCTTTTAAAAGTTACCCGCTTTGTGATACAACAGCATGCCCTGTTGCACGCGGACCCTTTGTGCTTACTTTACCTAACGTACTCACTGAGCATGAAACAGAGATATCTGTAAGTTCGTCTTTACAATTAATCAAACCACGATTTTGTTAGGTTTTTCTGATGATCTAACGAGAACGATTTTTTATTTTTCTTTGTTAATATATACGTTAGAGGGTATTCAATGCTTCAATAACCATTGGCAAGAACGGTTCGTTCCTGAAAGATTTACTGATATGCACTCGGTTCACGCGTCCGACAACTGGAGATTTTGCGTCTCTGCTTAGTGAAGTTACCGAGTGAAAGAAAAAAAGTTACCGACCGAGACTATGTTATATTTTTTTTTTTTGATAAATCCGAGTTACCTTTTGCGTCTCTGCTTCATGTCTTTTGTGAGTCTCTCACGTTACTCTTGTATGCTTTTAATCCTACTGTTTGTATCCTTTTTTAATCTTTCTGTGTCGTCCAAGTTCCAACAAATAAAAAGGGGTTAATAAATACCCTTAACTGATTTTTGATTTGATTATGTTTTAATTAGGTTTGACATTTCTGAACCGGTGTAAAACGCCATTCATTTTAATGAAGTTATTGGTTTTCCAATACAAAAACCAGTGGGTACCCTAATGATCACTTACTGAAGCGAATGAAGTAAATTGTTTAAAGTTAATATGGAGGATACTGTCTGCACACTCCTCGCTATGGATTAACTGGATCAGACGGTTCCTCATACCCAAATGCTCTTTTTGGTCAGTCAGAGAATCCTCAACCCTCGGCTCTTGGATGTGGAAAAAAGCTACTAAAGTACAGAGAGAAAGCAAATACTCTTACAAAGATGGAAGTCTGTAATGGTCTTACAACGTCTTTCTGGTACGATGACTAGAGTCCCCTGGGAAGACTCCAAAAGCTGACAGGCTTGCGTGGTTGTGTGGACTTGGGAATACCAATTCATACGAATATGGCAAAGGTCCTGTAATCTCATCATCGACATCGTGTGCCTATACTCAACCAAATTGAGGACGTCATTGACACTCAACGTGAGAAAGGACTGCAACAAACCGATGATGTGGTGCTATGGAAAAATAGTAATCACAAATTCAAAGCAAAATTCAGCTCAAAGGATACTTGGAAACTCCCTCGAGGTTTGGTTCTCAAACCACTAAAGTAGTCATCAAAAATATGTTATAATAACATTATCTGAATGAGTCTACAGTCATTATAAAAACGTTTTTTTGGGTTGAATAAATTTTACATTCATTCAAAAAAAAAAACAAATTTGAGATTTTTTTTGTGTAAAATGCCAAAAAAAATCCTCAACGGTTCGATTTTAGCCACTTCTCGAGCTTTTTTGGTGTCGTTATAAACCACCAACTTATGTTGACTTATCTGATTTAATCCCAAAGTTGCATTGATCAAGCCGAAATAGTTCCGTCGTTAACTCACTTAACAGATGGATTTGACGGGTTAAATCCTGTTTAAAATCACAGTTAACCCAGACGACATCATTTTAAAAACAGAAAACACCTAAATCAAAAATCCCCAAATCGATTCTAACCCTAAATCAAAAAAATCGATTTGTTTTTCTAAACCCATATTCTCTCTCTTTCGAGTGAAAAATCGATTTCTCTCATCACTTATTGTAAAGCTTGTCGTTGATCTTCACTTATTCTCCAATGAGTTATAGTTCTGAGAAATGGTAGCTCTCTGAGAAATCGGTTGTAAAAATGAGAAATAAGAATGAAACAAAAACACATAATAAGTCTCAGAAAACAAAAAACCATAAAGAACATAAGTCTCACAAAACAAAAGCAGAAAAGAAGCAACCATGATCCAAGAAGTAGCAAAAGACATAGTCTTATAGTCTTAAGAGAAAACAGAATAAAGCAAGCCTCCCTAAGCTTCATCAGAGACACCACCGCCCTAGTCCTTGTGCTTGTGATCCTTGCCCTTGTGATCCTTGCGCTTGTGATCCTTGTGTTTGTGATCCTTGCGCTTGTGATCCTTGTGTTTGTGATCCTTGCGCTTGTGATCCTTGTCCTTGTCAAAACCATTCATGTGTTGTTCCTCCCTAAGTGTAGTTGGTAAATAAAAAGCATGAACATTCAAACCAATTCAAAGCATTCAGTATTATCAAGACAAAGCATTTGGTATTTTCCAAACAAAAGAAAACAAACCTGATCTTTTCTTGGTCGACTTCTTGGTCTCTTTGGATCACTCGCAACAGTCGGTTTTGAACAAGATGTCTTATTGTGCCCTTCCTCCTTGCAGTTTGAATATGTTATAACTCTCAAGGAGCGTGTTAACTTAGTCTTGTTTGAAGAAGAGGCAGTTTCATTACTTCCTTTACGCCTAGTATAGTTGAAAGTTTATATTCAGGCTAGATCTACGTTCATTAGATATGAGCTACCATAATAAGTGCATAAAGTAAATAACACACAAGTTTGTTAACGGGGTTCATTTCCTACATCTTTGGGACCTCGTCCAGAACGATTCCATTAGAACAGAATAACAATTACATGATTGTATGAAATCTTTTCTACATGAAATCTACTGCGAATCTACATGAAAGTCTTCTTTGACAATTACGATATTCACATGAACACCAATAGAACCTACGGATCCCTACATCATGTCTATCTGGTGGGACAATGCCACACACAGGTGTGCCTCTTCAATGATACCCTAGGCGCGTCATCTCTTCATGAGACGGCCTCTTGGTATTTATACCACGCTTAACCCTAGAACCTAAGATCCTCACGCGATCACGGATAGATACAACTTGCCTCTCAAGTTTATCTACTTACCAAATCTGTTGCAGCGAATATATCATATCCTAGCAACTTGGTCAACCTCGGCAAGCCACTTGCCACCTCATCTTTTATGTTGCGTCAAGTTCTTGCCTTCTGATACGTCGTCTGGTTCATCCTCTGATGCATCAGCCTCCTGATACCACGTCTGATGCATCTTCCTCTTGATACGACGTCTGATGCATCAGCCTCCTGCTACGACGTCTGATACATCCTCTGATGCATCAGCATGTATTCTTCCGATCTCCATAGCATATTTCTGTTCTGCGTCGATAGCTGTATCAACGCTCTTCTACTGTCTCAGAGTCTGTACCGATGTCTTGTTTCAGCAGGTTCTCAAACCAATTAGCAATACATCAACAATATCCCCCTTGATGACTGAATTTTAGAACCCAAGCATCTTGATAATATGACATGAGTTTAATCTAAGCCAAGCTCTAAGATCTAGCATCTTCAGTTTGTCTCCCCCTTTTTATCTTAGTTTGATACTCAAGCACTTCATTCATTAATCACCAACAACCAGCATCGACAAACACAAGTATAATGCAAAGCAGGATCCAAATATAGTCGCATTCTCCACCTCTCCTGCTCAGAATCAGAAAACTCCGCCATAAATTAAGCTCCTTCTACAACTTAGCTGCTAGCTTCACGTCCATCACCTAGGACTTATCATTATCATCAATCGGGATCACAACACCGTGATCAAATCTCAAATCCCAAATCTTTACTCCCCCTGATTGAGTGCATAACTAAGATAAAAACACTTACCAAAACAAGCATTTCATGCATGAATCTTCAAAAAGACCTCTTTCTTTCTTCATCTGATTTTCAAATAAATTCTGTTATAAAAGGAGATATAATCGATATTTGCCCAAAACTCAACTTCAAAAGACTGTTACCAACCCAGAACAAAAAAACCAGAGACTACGACAACTTTTCTTTCACACCTGAACACAACCGGTCAAACTCTTTAACTGCTCTGACGAAAACACTTTCAGTTGTACCACCAGTCTTGGCAGCACCTTATTCCACTCTCTGAGTTTCTCAAATACGTTTTACTTCCATGTCTTTGTAACCACATTCTGATTTTGTGACATCAGCAAGTATCTAAGAATCCTTGCTTGACTTCTTGAGGAGTATAAACTGCATGCACTCATGACCTTCCAAACTGGTTAAACCAACTCATATGACTTTAGGAAGAAACATAGATTCCAATCATTGACTCTTTCTTCCAACAAATTCTCTTGTTCACCAACACGTGTCTTCTTCACCATCTTAACTGCATCATCCTTTCATAACCGCAAAAATCCTTATGCTCCCATCTTGAGAATCATGAACCTAGCTTGCAGGTTTGTGAATCATATAACCAAACCAGAAATCAACTTTTCCTTGCTTGCAAGCAGAACATTTTCATAGAATTGATGAATCTGTGACTGAAATCTCCAAAACACCTGCCCTCAACCTTATTTTTAAATCTGAAACTCTCAGAGTTTGATTAAGCTTCATCAAAAACGCTAAATCTAGGTTTCATATGAGTTTTCACTAGCAATTACTAACTCCAATTCAGCAAAACGCCCACATGTGTCTCAAACTACCAATGAGCTCGCCTTTGATCAGAACATAACTACAGATGCCAAGAATGCTCCTGCAAAATTTCAGATCGAGCGGACTTTGTTTCACTCTCCAAACACAACTTCTCATCAGACTGGTCACAGCATCATCTTCACAGAAACGTGTCAGAGATGCACGATTAAATCTTGAAGTAACCGTTGAAATCTCAATCCCACCGTTGATTTCAAACAAAACAGTGCCAAGACGCACACCACCAAGTTTCAGACTGAGCAGAAGTCTTTTGAGCCTGCAAACGTTGATCTGAAGTTGGTCTGAGCATGAGTCAAATTAACATTCAAACTTCTCTCATAAAAAACTGACATCATCGTGATCTGAAAAACTCTTTACAAAATCTGAGATGAACCTTCTCTGTAGAAAGAAAATCTCTTTACTAAACACCAATACCTAAACTCTCTGGTACTGATGCTCTTGTAAGACAAATCTCAGCAAACCTGCACTCAGACTTACTAGTCTTTTCATATATGTAGAACTTTCTTACACCCTTTTACCTCTTGATTAAAACCACAAAGCACAGAGATCAGCTTTACCTGTTTGTAAACAGACCCTTTTCCTGAGACTAACTTCGGACTTCTTTAGACTGATTCGATTTGTCTTCAAGTTTCCCCCTTTTTTTTTTATTAGGAACCTTCTCAGAAACCATGGCGATCAACTGAATTGGAAATGGAATAACAGCTTGCAGCTTGAAAACCCACTTGTGATATCCCTGAGACACGTCCTTACAGAAGCTTGCACATCAAATCTAGAGCCTTTGCTGTCTCGTGTTGCTGTAATAACAACCTGCAACACATTTCCCAGTATGCAGACTCCACCCAAACGAATTTTGAGCTTGCATCATTCAATTTGCAGTCTTCAGTCAAGGCCTTCTTCTTCTTTAAGATCATTCACTTGACTGACCTGCAATTGACTTCCCATGAATAGACACTTTTGTATACTGCTCATTACGCAAACAAGACAACTTAACAATCTTGAGCTGCTGTCTTTCTAATGCAGTTTGATTCTCTGCTTTTTCCATCTTTTGAAGGACTCCTCTTTAGTTTCTGACACTAGCTTTGAGATGCGTTGGCCATCAATCGAAATCCCAACTCATTCACATTCTTGAAGTGAGCGGCCTTGAGATAAAGGCCTGCATCTTCTGCACTGAAAAAAAACTTCAATAGCTGCATCTCAAAACACGGTTTACTGTCTTCTCTGAAAATTTCAGAAAACCTGCAACTATTCTCTAAAAACCTGCAATTCGTTTCTGAAATTCCTCATCAATACCCAACTTCAAACAAAATCTGAAAGCAACATTTTACCATCAGATTATGACCTTGTTTGAACTGAATAACCGTTGATAACCACCTGATCTTAGCTTGCTTGCTTCTTTGCATACAAAACTTCCATGAATCATTTTCAAATGTGAGTTATGCAACCTTTTAGCTCTTTATTTCTGAGCTAAACACTTGAGACAACCTCCACGAACTAGCTCAGTCAGGAATAGAAAAGAATACCTTTATGGGTATGTGTTGCTCTTGTAGCAACAATGCTCCACCTGAAACAATAACCTCTTGGATGCACTTCGTCTCTCTAAGTTCTCTCTAAGTTCAGTTTCACAAAACTGAGTTAAAACACTTCTCACTGTATCTTTGATCCATTCCCACGTTCTTGTGTTTCACAATGAGTTACCATAGCTTCTTGCTTGAGAAAGTGTGTCAAAACGTTAGACATATGCTTCTTTCTTCCTCCAGCCACTCCAACTGATCCATTTGCACCTAAAGAACCACCAATAATACTTCTCTTTTGCAGCACCCTTGTCTTGTCTTTACATGGAGCATTCTTCAAGATGATGCTATAACTTAAGTTATACACCATCAAACCATTGCCTCAATCCCAAAGATCACAAAATCTTCTACTTTCCTACAGCAAAACCAAAACCTTGTACTGCTTCCTCATATAACATGAAGTCTCCAATGCCTTTATACTTCTTAACCAATCATAATCTTCTTTGATTCTTGAAGGTCTGATTTGATACAAGATATTTTCCGGCAATACATTGCTCCGCCCGATACAAGAACTCCTTGTTCTCACAGATTCATTCCAACAAAAAAAATGTGTTATACACAACACAAATCTGCGTAGAACATGAATCTTTGCTACTGCCATCTTTTCAAGAGCTTAAACTTCTTGAAATGAGAACTTAAGCACTTTTCATCATACACTCAAGCTTACTAGAGCATAACATTCACTGCATTCCGGAATTGAGTGTTACCCTTCTGTCCCAATAGAAGATTTCCAGACAGCGACAAAAGTACAATCTTCATTGCATTCCCTCTGAAAATAGCAATTTCGAAGCTTCACGTTCTTTGATTAACCCGCAACTGTAGACTCTCATTACCAAGAACTGATAGCTTACACACAGAGACAAAACTGTTTTTGTCTTGAATAAGCAGAAAACATGACTTGCTCCATAACCATTCTGCCACCTCCTTTGCCAAACTTGTGACTGCACAGCGGAATCTCCCATAACTTGAGTCTTGACGTTGATGTTTTGGATTCTGATACACAACTTTAGCCATATAACTTGTACTCTTGCTTTTCAGAATCACAAACCAGCTGATACTTGTGAAAGACCTTTAGCTTACACCAACCTTTAACTTGTTTCTTCAACAATGATCAAATGACAATCTGCAGATTTTGCATGAACCCAGTTCTCTGATCTGAAACCACACTATTCTCCAAACTGATGATATATCATGGTTTTTACCCACTTTTAAGCCATGATATAAGTGTTTTTATAGAGTCTTTTGTTAGTTTTCCAGTCCTTTCTGAGTCTTTATAGGTTGGACTACGTTTAGAGCATAATTGGAGATTCTGAAGCTTTTTGGAGCATTTTGCAAGAAGCTGCGAAGTGATGAAGTCAGAAGAGTGGAATTACGCACAGGGTGTCGATCGACACCATCTGTGTCGATCGACACCAGACAAGACCGACGCATTGTTCGGACTTCCATCAGAAAAAGGAAATTGGCCAAGCTTTGAAGAATTACAAGATTGCCCCTGGACGAAAATTCTCCCTTATAAATATAGTTTTCCAGCCATTGTTTAGGCTACACTTTATTTTACCAATTATTTTAGAAAGAGATTCATAGAAGTTTAGGTTTTTGGAGAGAAGAATTTGTCTCCCTTAGAGCAAATTTAGAACTCCCTTTATTTATTCTATTGATTTCTTTCATGATTTCTATTCAAGTTATGATTTCTGTTTCATTGATCATGTCTGAGTAGTTTGCTTGTTAGGTTTAGGGTTTTTCAAAGGTGAT
>JAHZTW010000002.1:64092227-64125737 GCA_020283515.1 Alliaria petiolata | reverse complement strand
CATTACCAATGTTAGAGTTCGAAATTTATACCAAGGAAAGGGTCTGGATTCGAACTGGGAGATTGCTAAGCTTGTGGTAAGTACACTGAACATTTTCTAAGGTTGGCTCTATATCATGTGGATTCAAGAAGTGTTAATCAATGTGGCGTTCTGAAGAAGTACTCGAAAGTTCCTGTTTTCAAACTTCTACTTCATTCTAAGTTTCTGTTTTGCTTGAGGGCAAGCAAAGGCTAGGTCTGGGGGAGTTGATATATCATGGTTTTTACCCACTTTTAGGCCATGATATAAGTGTTTTTATAGAGTCTTTTGTTAGTTTTCCAGTCCTTTCTGAGTCTTTATAGGTTGGACTACGTTTAGAGCATAATTGGAGATTCTGAAGCTTTTTGGAGCATTTTGCAAGAAGCTGCGAAGTGATGAAGTCAGAAGAGTGGAATTACGCACAGGGTGTCGATCGACACCATCTGTGTCGATCGACACCAGACAAGACCGACGCATTGTTCGGACTTCCATCAGAAAAAGGAAATTGGCCAAGCTTTGAAGAATTACAAGATTGCCCCTGGACGAAAATACTCCCTTATAAATATAGTTTTCCAGCCATTGTTTAGGCTACACTTTATTTTACCAATTATTTTAGAAAGAGATTCATAGAAGTTTAGGTTTTTGGAGAGAAGAATTTGTCTCCCTTAGAGCAAATTTAGAACTCCCTTTATTTATTCTATTGATTTCTTTCATGATTTCTATTCAAGTTATGATTTCTGTTTCATTGATCATGTCTGAGTAGTTTGCTTGTTAGGTTTAGGGTTTTTCAAAGGTGATTAATGAATTGTTAGGTCGAATTAATTGTTAGGATAAAATCATTAGAGTTCTTCATCTGGATTTGTGTTTAATGCTTATTCTAGCTTCGCGACCTAGAATCTGATCTTAGGTTAATTAATAGATGCGAGAGTATTATTGATTGCCTGAACTAATGTTAGATGAGCAAAATACCTATTCGCAAAGAGATTTGGTTTAGGGTTTTGTGAACAATTGAACCTGTACTTTAATGCTTGTTTAAATCGATAGGATTTGCAAAGAGATTTGGAATTCTAGGGTTTAGACATAGATAATCTTCGCAGCGAGAGTTGGTTGATTTTACATTAGTGTTTCAAGTTTAAGAACAGAGCTTCATATTTCCTAACATTCGCCTAGACCTAGAATTTAGATCACCTGAGAATTTCCCTGAACCTAGCATTTCGTCTCCTGAATTTACTAAATCGTTTAATTGCTTTCTGTCTTTAGTTTCATATTCTCACTTAGCTTAATTCGAATTTAGAAAACTGCTGTGTGACTATCCCTTCTCTGTGGATTCGATCCCTAAGTACTACAACTGATCTCTTAATTTGAGAGAGTTGCTTAGGGTAAATTTGACCCATATCAACTGAAACTCCAAACTTTCACAGATAACGACTGTAACTCAAAGAATAATCCTCCTCAGCCGTTTCCTAGTTCTCAGAAACTGAAAATCATTGGATATCTTTCAGCAGGTCCTGGCAATAAATTGCAGCAGACTTCAATCAATCTCAGTCTACTCTCAAACCCAAGGTGAAAACTTTACCTTCTCTCTTATGTTTTACAGCAAATTATTCCCAAACTTCTGTAGTCTCTTAACCCATCAATCTCTTCTTGCAGTCCTTGCTTCTAGTCACCTTGTTCACTTAAGCAGTTTGAAAGCTCTGCATTTCCATGATCATATTGAATTTGAGAGCCGAGCTGTATGTTAACAGATGCAATCACTGAGGACTTAAGAGCATCCAAAACAACCTCATTTTTGAATCACTTGCAGATTTCCCTCAAGATTTTCCACGTGGATAACACAACCTCACTTAATTTCTTACTTTGCAATCATACTTCCTGTAGACTTTTACCATCAAGCAACACCATAAGACTTTGCCAAATTTTCTTAATGACCTTGGTTGCAATGAGAACTTCTCATGAGATTGAATTCTCCAGAGAATCTTTTCTCAGAATAAAATCTGAAACTTGAATTTCACATGTGTAGCTCAGAAGTTAAACTCATTGTTGGTAAACATTCCTCTACTGCACCTTTGGGGATGAAGTTATCACGTGGCTAATTCCATCAACACCTTTTTAACACATTTTAAAAATTGTACAAACCCATGTTCACATCACGTTAGCAATGAGTTTCCAAAACCATAGTTCTGCATGTGAGAATACTCTTAAAAACCTAAGTGTCGGACGAGCACATATCATACTGTCTGTCTTCCTCCAATTTGCACCCAATATGAAAACTGCAGACTCAGATTTCTTGATTCAACGTTGCATTTGTCATCAGAGACATATATGACCCTTCAACAAAACATTAGAAGCAATTTCTTTATTTTGCTCATGTTGATTTCGACTTCTAGACATGCTACATTTCTCCACCGTCGAATCGACCAACTCTGTTGACAAATTCTGTCCTTTCTGACAAAATCTTTGTCACCATCCTTCAGTGGTGATTGCAGAAACCAGCGCCAAGCTTCCCACAACTAGAACCTTTGCAGTTTCTGATGGCCCCTCTGCTTATCCGAATGTCATACTAGATACAAGCTATGACTAACATCTCATCACCAAAAACCTTTCTCTATTTTGAAAAACCCATGGTATAACATCCACTAATCAACCAGCCAAGAAGACAACCTTCTCTTTCTTGAATACTTTGCTGACAAAACACAGCTCATATGGCATAACTGGAACTAAAAAAGCATATGCTGAACCACAAGATAAAACCAGGCCAACTCCAAAGACAACCCCTTACAAACAGTTTTATTCTTCTTCAATGAACTGCAGAGTCACTATATTCTTGCTAGCTCCGTTTCTTACAAATTCGACCAGTAATTAATTCCATCATTCCATAGCATCCCATGAAGAACAAACGTTGATTTCTGGAGACTTGTAGCCAGCTCCGATCAGGTCACCTTCTGAGTCTCATTGGCCATTTCTTTACCTTCAAGAGATTCATTTTTGTTTTATACAACCAAGATGATGGTGATCGTTCTTCTCCGTTGATCACTTTCATCGCCAACTTTATGAAACAGAGAGACATAGCACATCCCAAAGTCTCATATGCTTCATATTCTTTCAAGACGAAGCAAGTCAAATACCTTATCTCTTGACTTTATACGAAATTCCTCCACAATGACATTAAAGGAAACAAAAACTCCATTCTTCCTGAAATGTTAGAGATCTCATATACGAATTCAATTTACCATCTCATCATCTCTCATTGACCCCTTTGTTGTTCCTTCTGGTGATACAGGAGCTCACGGCTTTCATCATTGATGTCTAAATCTTTAATAAATCTCCACTTGAAGGCTTCAAGATCAAAACCAAAACCTGTTACAGTGACTGGAACAACAACTATCTCTCTGCAAGAATTAAAACAGAACCAACTTCACTTCAGCAGTCTCATACTCATAGAACTAGCAACCGCAACCTGTGATCTTAGAGAGGTTGATCTGTGACGCAAACTTTCAGAAACTCCAACAGCACAAACAGTGAGTTCCTCTGAAATCAAAGGCCAACCATGAGCAATCTTCGACCAGCATCTCTGATGTTTCTAGTGAGATTTACGATGTTTACTAGAACTGACCCTTCTCAGATTTGTTGACGCTTGCAGTTTTTCAATGTTTACTCACTGTGACCCTCTCTACTTTACACTAGAACTCGTGACTTTAACCTCCTTTTGCTTCATATTACTTCCCGAGGACACAATCAACACAAGCCAGAACAGATTTGTAACACAAAGTTCAGCAACATCTTCATTGCTAACCTGACCATCTTGGAGACCTTGAAACTGACAGAGACCCCTTACATCTCTGACACTCATCTTCATATCTTAAGATATATTGCCACTTACAGCAGATTTTTCCATTGATTCCTCTGTTTTTGACTTCCTACGATGTAGTCAACCTTTGAAGTGACGACTTAACAATACTTAGCTGATCTGAGATTGTCTTATCTTCATATTCAATTGTAGAATATCATGTTTAATACACCAATCAATAAACAAACAATTTCTGAATCCAAAGTCGTTGAACCAACCTTTTAGTATACAAAGATACCAGCTCTTTCTCACATAGCTTTCACCATAGTCCTCTTGACAGAAAGCAGCAACTGAGCTTTTCTTATAAACCGAGAAGTCTCTGAACTGATTCAAATTTTTCTTTTTCAAGCAACTAGGAGCTCCACTTCCAACCACTCCCTCGTCCTTGATGATTCAAATAAACCGGGATAACCATGAGGACGCTTATTTCGAGAATCTTCATCGTAACCCTATTCCATAGCGATATCAACGCGAACATAGCATAATTCTCTATCACGTTCCCAATTGGATTCCCTTTATCTGCATCCATGAAATCATCTTTTCTTTAACAACTCTAACTTCATACCACCAAACGATGATCATACCCAAAATCTTGACTACATCGTCTCAAAAGAAGAACACGCGCCCCTTCATAATTTCCAAACTTTCCGCAGGATCTCGCCTGTAAATTACAAGCGTCCGCTCTGACACCAATTGAAAGTTTATATTCAGGCTAGATCTACGTTCATTCGATATGAGCTACCATAATAAGTGCATAAAGTAAATAACACACAAGTTTGTTAACGGGGTTCGTTTCCTACATCACCGGGATCTCGTCCAGAACGATTCCATTAGAACAAGGTAACAATTACATGATTGTATGAAATCTTTTCTACATGAAATCTACTGTGAATCCTCGCACTTCTGTCTTCTTTGACAATTATGAGATTCACATGAACACCAATAGAACCTACGGATCCCTACATCCTGTCTATCTGATGGGACAACGCCACACACAAGTGTGCCTCCTCAATGATACCCTAGGCGTGTCATCTCTTCATGAGACGGCCTCTTGGTATTTATACCACACTTAACCCTAGAACCTAGGATCCTCACGCGATCACGGATAGATACAACTTACTTCTCAAGTTATCTACTTACCAAATATGTTGCAGCGAATATATCAAATCTTAGCAACTTGGTCCAACTCAGCAAGCCACTTGTCACGTCATCTTTTATGCTGCGTCAAGTTCTTGTCTTCTGATACGTCGTCTGGTTTATCCTCTGATGCATCAGCCTCCTGATACCACGTCTGATGCATCAACCTCTTGATACGACGTCTGATGCATCAACCTCCTGCTATGCCGTCTGATACATCCTCTAATGCATCAGCCTGTATTCTTCCGATCTCCATAGCATATTTATGTTCTGTGTCGATAGATGTATCAACGCTCTTCTACTGTCTCAGAGTCTGTACCGATGTCTTGTTTCAGCAGGTTCTCAAACCAGTTAGCAATACATCAACAATAGTTACTCGGTCTATCGTAATCTCCATGGTGGTGGCAATACCAGCAATCTATTTGTTCTAGGCCATAACTTCATACCTTGGACAGGCTTGATATCTTGCTTGTATGTTTTCCTCCACATTATTGTTGTGTAATAGTGAGACACAAAATCTTCAACCTCTTTTTCTTTGCGAGAATAACACATGTGGCAATAATACATGGAATTCCAGTAATCTGCCATTTTCTACAACCACAAGTTACATCTACCATATCCACCATATTACTATCACCACGATGCTCTATCTCATGTAAATCAACTACATCCATGAATCTCGTGCAATCCATAGAGCCATATATCATTTTTTCTATCTCCTCATGTGCTCTCTTTGTAAATCTTGTCTTCAATCTATTCGTAATAATAGCTCTCTTTGCATTACGCACCATACATTGTCTTCTAATTTCCTCTAACAAGACTAGTATGGGTTTTTTCCTCGCTTCACGAATGGTTCTATAAAAAGATTCATTGAGATTGTTCAAGTTGTCATTGCAACATAATCCTAATCTAAAGTAAGCTCTAGACCATGATTGCGGATTAGTCCTCTGTATAGAAGCATGCGCACCTGGACTGTAAAGCTCCAAAGCTTTCATATTCGCATCATAATCTCCTTTGGTGTAACTGCGTGCTATCTTCCAAAACAGTCTCTTCAACTCTACATTATTGCTGTCTTTCTTCCAGTTATCCATAATGTGTTTAGCACAAATGCGATGTTCTGCTTCTGGAAGAATATTGCGGACAACTTTCACTAAACCCTTCAAAAGAAGACTTCATTAATTGATAACATGCATATTTTACCCATTTTTACTATCATAAGTGAGTGTTTTAATAAGAATTTCACTAAGGTTTTAGTGCATAAACACTAGATTTCGAGTATTTGGTTGTTCAAGACTCTTTTCAGGTAAACTTAGCAAAAGACGCATATTTTGGAGCAAAATGGACAATTCCGAAAATAGTGTTCGAAGACAGAAGATCAACATCAAATGAAGGCCTTCCCACCACGAGATCAAGATCATATTTGGAGACAAGGTAGCCTTATCAGATGTCTTTCACCTTGAAGTGGTTTGAGAACAATTCCACGGTTGGATCTCAAGTTATGGAAGAAGCAAGAAGGTCCATCAAGCACTCGGAAGGACGAGTTGGCCGCGCCACGACCGAACCAGACGACCAGTGGCCGCGCCACGGCCGAACCAGATGACCAGTGGCCGTGACACGGCCAAACCAGACGACCAGTGACCGCGCCACGGCCAGTCGCTCGCGCGACCAGGCCATTCGCATTTCCCGAGCCCATTTGAAGCCCAACTTAAACCCGCATCCGTCTTATGCAAGCCAAGACCTAATCCACGACCTATGGCACTTGAAGACCTATATATACTCGTCGTTTAGGGTTTTTCTATATATCAACTTTTCATTCCTAAATACTCTAAGTTACANAATCCACGACCTATGGCACTTGAAGACCTATATATACTCGTCGTTTAGGGTTTTTCTATATATCAACTTTTCATTCCTAAATACTCTAAGTTACAGAATTCTCTTCGGCGGCCGCGAATCTATGATTCGTGGTTTACACTTTGTTCTTTGAGGGAAATTGATTTGTTCTTGAACCCTCTTTCTTTCTTATCGATTTATACAAGTTATGCATTCATAAATCACGTTTACTACTTCTTCTTTCATGTCTGAGTAATTTATTTTCGTTGGGTGTTCTTTAAGGGGAGCTATGGGGAATTTCATTAACTGTTGTTGAACCGATTGTTTAGGCCGAAGATTAGGGTTTTCTGTCTCACCTTATTCGTTCTTATTGCATGAGTCTAGCGTCATGAACTATATTATGATCGCAGGGTCTTGAGAGCGACGAAAGTCCTAAATCTCAGATCTAGACCAAAATAGGGTAGAGAGCATCCTTTAAAAGATGTCTGAATGTTTATCGTCCCGATCTTATTGCGTGTTCGTCTAGAACGCAGGATACGAGAGTATACCTGCGAAATAGATGTTCGCAGATCGACCTTGCTTGATAGAGTTAGGTTGTTAAAACCAGTGAATCAGTTTGGGAAAAATCGCCTAGCCTCGTTGCCTGACTTGTGTGCGTTTGATTTCTAGTTAGAACCCCATAGATTTCCCGAGAAGATTCCCAACGTGTTCGCCCCATCTGCTTTTAATCAAGATTTAGGCACTTCAATACTTACTTTTCCTGCACTGCTTTTCAATCGAGATTTACGCACTTAAATATTTACTTTTCCAGCATTGCTTGCCTGATTTCCTTTTTACAAGTCTTTAAGTTTATTTTCCTTTTCCCGTTGGTTATAGAAGAGATTGACAACCTTCTCTATATAAGACGTGATACTGCTTTCTTTATTTTCTGCAAAAACCGTGACACTTACCCCAAAACCCCAGTTCCCTGCATCTCTGGTTGCCCTGATTCTCTGTTTTGCAGTTGACCTCCTCCCTGTGGTTCGATACCCTAAGTATTACAACGCACTCTGTGCACTTGCAGCTTAGGGTCCTACAAATTCAAAGCTCGACGAGTCCCCAAAGAAATCCTCCTATCTCGGACGACTATTTTGACCCCATCAAGCTTTTAGCGCCGTTGCCGTGGAGGTTGCGTTTTGCTGTCCAAAGCAAAGGTCAGGATCACAACTCAAATACATTCTTTTTCTCTAACTTCTAGACATCTTTCTATGAGTTTCAGGAACTACCATACCATGGAACACACAAGGAGCGATCCTTGCATGCGTCCGAACTCACGCCCACCTGCAGAATTCCTACACCATTCTCGGAGACCGCCGCCGACACTGCTACCACACGAGCGCTTCACGCCTCACCCACAAGGAGGATTCCCGCCTCCTATTATCCATGTAAGCGAAAGTCTCCACCTCCAGACGCCGCCACCTGCCCAGAACGATCAGAGAATCACATCTGCTCCCTTATATCAGCAAGTGGAGAATCTTATCGAGGCGATAACAGTGATGACTGATTATCAAAATAAGTCTGAGAGATCTTTACATGCCCGGATGGACTCCATCCAAGGAGAAGTCTTCCACAAGCTCCAGGAAGTCGCTAACAACGTGAAGGTATTGGAGAACCGCACTTTTTGCAACATTAACAAACTGTCCAGAACTTCCGAAGACTTGGCGGATCACAGAGGGGTCCTAAACCGCGGATTAGGCGATGTCCGCGCCCTGAAATATGAGTTCGAGGAAACTCGCGGGACCAACTACAGCATCACGGGCCGAATGGAGAAGGACATCCAGAAGATGGAACACGCCCAACACAAGGTTGAGTCACAAGTCGAGGACTTGAGAGACGAGGTTCAGAACATGGCAAAGGCTCAAAAGAAGAACGAAGCCATCCTGGCTAGACTGTCCAAGGAACAGAGGCGGCTCGACGGGCTCATCAATAAGCTTATAGGAGAAAGGGGAGAACACGAAGCCCTAACCGTTGGCGTCGAGAAAGCACCTTGTTGCTTCATCCAGCCTCACCTGACGCACGAACTTACCCCTCGGGAAGAGTCACCCGAACTCGCTGAAGACGGACCTACCTCAGGCGTCATCACCCACATGGAGAGACATCTTACGCTGCATATCAAGAGGGAAAGAGTGGTAGAATTCCACAAGAAGGTGGAAGGAATCCCAGTAAGCGTAGGATTCGATGAAGCACGGGAAAGTTATGACTTAAAGGAGTACTTTGAAGACAGCTTGGAGAGTAAGAACGAGATTAAAGTATACTTTGGTCAAGCCAGGCGTTCGATTACCTCAGCCAGAGCCGCCTACTTTTCCCGCGCAGAGAAATACGAGAGCTACACCAATAGGATCACTTGAGAGAACCTCGACGAGTTCAATAAGGTGGTTCGAGGCCTCCCATCAGGTATCACGTTCATTAAAGCATGGACAGAACATCTTATTGGCCACTATTTCTGTGAAAGCAACGAAACCATGCTGGAAATACAAGATCTCTTCACACGAGCAAGGTCAGGAAGGCTCCGCACCCTGCACAAGACAAGGAACCTTGGTCGATTTCTCATCTCATGCGAAATCAAGGGGATCGAGGTCAGCAATGCGTTGTGCGACCCAAGCTCAACTATCAGCGTCCTACCTAGCCACGCGGTGCGAGAACTCGGGATTAGGCACTCCCATACGACGGAAGTAGTTACTGGATTGGCGGACCAGTCACTCGCAACCCCGAGAGGAGTCATTTATGATCTCTCGGTCATCATTGGCGATTGTAGAATCCCGGTAGACTTCTACATAGTCAAAACATGCCAAGAAGAAGCTGCACCTCTCATCTTGGGATGGCCGTTCTTAGCCACTGCAGAAGCCATCATGGATTGGCCGAACAGGCGAGTCTCATTCCCCAATATCGATGGGAAGAAGTTTTATCCCGCGGTACCTTACACCATGGAGAAAAATCTTCTTGAGAAGGATGGAGATGCTATCATGGAGAGACTCGAGGAGCCTTTAGCAGAAGAGGCCGCGCAGAAGGCAAAAAGACCTTGCCTAAGGTCGAACTCCACCTCCAACTAAGCTCCCAAACTACCAAAGTCTAGCTAAAAGACTCTAAACAAGAGCGGCTCAATGGGAGACAACCCATTTTAGGTAATCTCTTTCTCATCTCCTTAACCATACTAATTTTTAGTTTTGGTTTCTTCTTAGTTTACAGCATTTTCATAAACCACAAAAGCACAAAAAAATCAGAAAACCAAGAAAAGCATAAAAAATCAGAAAAACCAGAAAAGACCAAAAATATGAAGAAGGAAACCCGAAGAACACTCATCGGGCGACGAACCGCCCGTGGGCCGGCCACAAGGAGCCTGGCCATGCCACGAGCCACGGCGGAGGCAAGGCGCTTGCCGCGGCCGCGATAACCCGTTGCGCGGCCGGCCTTCGTCTGAAGACGCTTCCGTCCCGACCTCACCAAACCGGATCTCCTTCAGCCTGTTTCAAGCCTTTCAAGCTTCCTCCTTGATTCAATGGTCTGAACACGACCTAAAGACCGCAAATATCACTTCCACAACCGCGGCAAGCTGCTGTTGCATCAAAGACGGCGAGACAAGACAAGACTCCATCCAAGTCAAGTTAAGTCAATGATCCATCTCTCTCATTCTACTTCACCCTGCACGATCAACGGACTTGTATCCGAGAAGACGAAGAAGAATACAACGGTTCGAGAGGAAGAAAACCGTTGTGCAAGCTCCAGAAGGAAGAAGATGCAACTTCCTTCACCAAACCGCGAAGAGAAAAGTTCCCGAAGACTAGCTTCTCTCTTCCGCGACCAAGACCTTTACCGAAGCCAAGTAAAGATTTCATATGGCATTGAAGTTCGAACTATCAACACATGTCTTCCGGGATCCCGAACAGATCACTGAATAGGCCAGCATAGACCCAAACTTCAGGTTAAGTTTCTGAGGTGACGCAATCTTCAAGACACAAGGACGGAAGATTTTCCATCTCTCATTCACGGTGTTATCAAAGGTCAAGGAACCAAGACAGGTACTCGACAACCGGAGTACCTGTTCTTCTCAACAAAGGCGAGCCAATCACCACAACCAAACGCCTATCACCACCCTCATCCATCACCACCACACGCCCACCACCACCATCTGAAGCAAGGAAGCTTAACCATGCAACACATTTCCTTTCGAACTAAGTTTTCGATTTCTTTTGTTCAATCAAATCGATTCTAAGCAGGGACATAAGGAGAATGATCAAGTCCTTAGCTCAATCATACCACACGTCCATCCACCCATACCAAACCCAACGCCACTTTCAAGTAAGTCTTCACAAGCTTGTACTTGAATTTACCTATCTTTTTCACCTCAACTCGATTTAAACAAACTGGGGACAGTTTGATTTAAGTCTGGGGGGGTTTCTTATATTACTAACTATGCTCTGATTTGATGAGTCTTATGCATACCTACATCATTTATAAAGTCGTTTTATAGAGTCAAAACCTTTTTTTCTTTTAGTCGGAAACTATGAACTTTGCTAGGTACAAGTCACTTCGAACAAGGAACCTTAATGACCATTCTCACAGTTTTAGAAGCAAGGTTTACTAAGTTGAACACTGCGAGTGGATCATTCCAACGGAGAAAGTTCTAATCTCTAGTGTACTCGAAGAATCTTGCGTTGACTCTGCACCTAATGAATCAAAACTTCTCGTCAAGGGGCTTGAGGTACTTCGAACTTTGCTCCTATTTTAGACTCTAGCATGACTAAGTAGATGCAATGCAACCTCTCCTTGATCTTCCCTTGTTATAGAAAAGAACAGAAAAAAAAATATAGAAAGAAAAGTCTTAGTTTGAGAATGGCAACCCGAGTTCCTAAAAGGACCATGACGGTTCGCAGACATCATGAAAGCTTCGATGAAGTGATCATCCTCAAGCTAAGAAGAAAAGAAAAAAATAGAGAAAGAAAGTCGATAGAAAAAATAAAATGATACCCTAGAAAGTTGGGAGAGATCGACTTAGGGAAGAGAAAATATGAGAGTTGTGTCTGAAATGTCTTTGTCTATATGTTTGGAAGAGAAGAGTATAATGTCTCGTAGACCAATACTCCCTCGATAGAGACCGCACGCCTAATTGAATAAAGGGGTCAACAAGAGAAAGCTCGAAATACTCAAAGGGACCATGAAGCGTATCTGGAAAGGGTGAAAAGCACAAGGTAACTAGACCCAAACGCCTTGAAGCTAAATTCTGAGTTATGTGGCTCAAACAGGTCGATTGCTAGACTTGACGAGTTCCCAAGTATTGGTGAGTTTTCACGTTTTCAAAACTTCTTTTCCTTACTTAGATTTCTGTTTTGTTTGAGGACAAACAAAGTTTAAGTCTGGGGAGTTGATAACATGCATATTTTACCCATTTTTACTACCATAAATGAGTGCTTTAATAAACATTTCACTAAGTTTTTAGTGCATAAACACTAGATTTTGAGTATTTGGTTGTTCAAGACTCTTTTCAGATAAACTTAGCAAAATACGCATATTTTAGAGCAAAATGGACAATTCCGGAAACAGTGCTCAAGGACAGAAGATCAACATCAAATGAAGGCCTTCCCACCACGAGATCAAGATCATATTTGGAGACAAGGTGGCCTTATCAGCTGTCTTTCACCTCGAAGTGGTTTGAGAACAATCCCATGGTTGGATCTCAAGTTATGGAAGAAGGAAGAAGGTCTGTCAAGCATCTGGAAGGACGAGATGGCCGCGCCACGGCCGAACCAGACGACCAGTGGCCGCGCCACGACCAGTCGCTCGCGCAGCCAGGCCATTCGTATTTCCCGAGCCCATTTGAAGCCCAACTTAAACCCGCATCCGTCTTATGCAAGCCAAGACCTAATCAACGACTTAGGGCACTTGAAGACCTATATATACTCGTTTTTTAGGGNTTCGTATTTCCCGAGCCCATTTGAAGCCCAACTTAAACCCGCATCCGTCTTATGCAAGCCAAGACCTAATCAACGACTTAGGGCACTTGAAGACCTATATATACTCGTTTTTTAGGGTTTTTCTATATATCAACTTTTCATTCCTAAATACTCTAAGTTACAGAATTCTCTTCGGCGGCCGCGAATCTCTGATTCATGGTTTTCACTTTGTTCTTTGAGGGAAATTGATTTGTTCTTGAACCCTCTTTCTTTGTTATCGAATTATACAAGTAATGCATTCATCAATCACGTTTTCTACTTCTTCTTTCATGTCTGAGTAGTTTATTTTTGTTGGGTGTTCTTTAAGGGGATCTATGGGGAATTTCATTAACTGTGGTTGAACCGATTGTTTAGGCCGAAGATTAGGGTTTTCTGTCTCACTTTATTCGTTCTTATTGCATGAGTCTAGCGTCATGAACTATATTCTGATCGCAGGGTCTTGGGAGCGACGAAAGTCTTGAATCTCAGATCTAGACCAAAATAGGGTAGAGAGCATCCTTTAAAAGATGTATGAATGTTTATCGTCCCGATCATATTGCGTGTTCGTCTAGGACGCAGGATACGAGAATATACCTGCGAAATAGATGTTCGCAGATCGACCTTGCTTGATAGAGTTAGGTTGTTAAAACCAGTGAATCAGTTTGGGGAAAATCGCCTAGCCTCGTTGCCTGACTTGTGTGCGTTTGATTTCTAGTTAGAACCCCATAGATTTTCCGAGAAGATTCCCAACATGTTCGCCCCATCTGATTTTAATCGAGATTTACGCACTTTAATACTTACTTTTCCTGCACTGCTTTTCAATCGAGATTTACGCACTTCAATATTTATTTTTCCTACACTGCTTGCCTGATTTCTTTTTCACAAGTCTTTAAGTTTATTTTCCTTTTCATCTTGGTTATAAAAGAGATTACCAACCTTCTTTATATAAGACGTGATACTGCTTTCTTTATTTTCTGCAAAAACCGTGACACTTACCCCAAAACCCCAGTTCCATGCGTCTTTGGTTGTCCTGATTCTCTGTTTTGCAGTTGACCTCCTCCCTGTGGTTCAATACCCTAAGTACTACAACGCACGATGTGCACTTGCAGCTTAGGGTCCTACAAATTCAAAACTCGACGAGTCTCCAAAAAAATCCTCCAATCTCGGACGACTATTTTGACCCCATCATTAATCGCCACCAAAAGGTACCATCACATTGAGATATGTTTAGTATCTAAACAGTAATATACTAACCTTCTGTTTGTCGGATATGATAGCAACGTTTCTTCCATCATTAAGTACCAAATCAGCACTGAGATGGCTAACAAACCAGTCCCAATTCGTATCATTCTCTATTTCAGCTACAGCCCACACAATAGGAGCTATCCTATTATCTCCATCTCTTCCTACTGCAGCTAAAAGATGCCCCTTTATATCCCATTTAAGGAAAGCACCATCTAATCCTATAATAGGCCTACAGTCTGTTTCCATGTCTCTCTGTGTGATTTAAAACAAACATATAATCGATAGAACCTTTGTTTGCTTCCAACAGTCGGCCCAGGTATAGTCTCAATCTTCATAGTCGAGTATGTGTTAGTCCGAAAGATTTATGCCTGATAATCCCATACTCTTGCAAAATGGGCTTCATGACTAGCTTTTCTCTCTCTCGCAAGCTTTGTCTTTGCCTTCCTACAACTCTCTTCACGTACAATCAAATTGTATTCTCTCTTAATCTCAGTAGCCATTTCTCCTTTTGTAATTTTTGGATTCACTCTCAACCTCTCAGCAAACAACCAAGCAATTATTGATCGCTCCAACAACTTCGAGTAACCTGATCTCACACAAATATGCTCATTCATGTAGACCTTTACCTGCATCTTGAGTTTTGTCTTCTCATACGAGCAGTAGACTCTCCACGGACAGTTATACTCAGTGTCTCGGCACTTTGCACCAAGCTTCATAGATGTCGACTTGTACATCTTAATGTCGTATCTCGTTTTCAATGAGTATCTAAGAAGCATAAGATTGAAATCATCTGCACAGCCATATGTTTTTCCCAACGCAAGCGGCTCCTCAAAATTTTCGTTCTGTCTTGGCTATGCATCTTCATCGTCGCCAGATGACAAAGGATCTGGAATTGTATTGTCATTCCATATATCATCTCCACTGTCTCCATCACTCTCGACATCATCATTCCTCGCAGCCTCTCTAAAGTATGCTGCTAAATCTCGACAACCTTTCTCTTCAATACCTAAATTGTTCTCTTCATTCTCTTCAGCTTCCTCATCGCCATCATTCTCAACAGGCTCATCACGAGCCTCATCACCATCATCAACATCATCAAAATCATCATCTGCAGCAACTAGGCAGTCATCTTCACTGACAGAATCGTGTTTATCTTCATCACGAGCCTCATCACCATCACAAGCCTCATCACCATTATCAACTCTAATACCATTATACTCAACAACACCTGTAGCAGCACCCTCGCAACAAATTGTTTCTGCAGAAACACCCTCGCAACCAGTTGTTTCTGCAGCATTCTCGCAATTGGTCGTTTCTGCAGCAGCTCTACTCCTCTTGCCACCGTCAGTTTTCTGTATGATATTGCGGTGTTATCTTCTTCTTTTTTCCCATCTATCCACGACGAGAATTCTAATGAGTAAGTCGGAATTTGGAAGAAAATCGATTTGAGATCAAATGAAAGTGAAAGAAACTGGGTTATGAAGAACAAGCGAGAGAAATCGATTTGGGGATTTTATGATTTAGGGTTAGAATCGATTTGGGTGTTTTCTGTTTGTAAAATGACGTCGTCTCACTATAAGAATAAGTACAAATAGTTACGTTTTGTGTTACAAAAAAAAATTGTACCTAAATTTTGTTACATATAGTGAAAGTTGTTACAATAAAAATTAAATGTTAAATTGTAGCAAATTTGTAACTTTTTGTAGAAAATTTGCTACTGTTTGCGAGAAAGTTTTAGTCGTAGCAAATCTGTTTCAAAACACCACAAAAAAATTCGTAGCAACATTAGTTACAAATTTGTTTGTAACGTTTTGTAGATAATTAACTACTGTTTGCGGGAAAGTTTTTTATGTGGCAAAACTGTTTAAAAAATGACAAAAATTTTTGTAACAAAATTAGTTACAAAATTTGGTTGTAACACTTTGTAGATAATTTACTGCAGTTTGCGAGAATGTTTTTTTGTTGTAAATTTGTTTTAAAAAACCACAAAATAATCGTAACAAAGTTAGTTACAAAATTCGGTTGTAACAAATGATGTGATAATTCAGAAATAGTAACAAATAATTTGTAGCAAATATGAGTGAGATCTTTTTTATTTATTATTATTACCACATAAAATCACAAAATTAAGGTGACTAAATTAAATCATATCTCAAAACCCTATTTTTCTTTTTTGTTTCTTCTCCTCTTTAGTTCTGCAGCCTCCACACTTTTTCAATTCTCACCTTATTTTTTCAACCGATTCACACTCGTTCTCTCCTCGATTCCTTTTTCGATCTAACTCGTTCTCACTAGATCAAGGTTTGTCTTGCTCTCTCTCGCTCTATCTCTGCCTCTTTCAGTTTCTATTACGAAGAAGAGATCGAGGGATAAAAGATGAAGAAGATATTTTCTGATTAATCTGAAATGTTTACAATTTACAAGTATATATACGAGGAAGTAATCTGTATAATAAACTAAGCTAAACCGGCTAAAGGAGACCGACTAAACTAAACCATTGAACCAATTCTAATAGTCCCCCTCAATATGTGCATAAGATATTATGAATGCTCATCTTGGACTTTAAGTGCTCAAAAGAATGAGGGAACAATGGTTTAATAAGAATATCAGCCACTTGATCCTCAATCCGTATATGTAAAGTTTTGAGAAGAACTTCATCCAATTTGTCACGAACCGTGTGGCAATCAACTTCAATGTGTTTCGTTCTTTCATGAAATACATGATTAGTAGCAATATAGATGGCTGCAGTGCTACCGAAATAGATAACCGAAACTTCAGGAGAGTCAGCTTTCAGTTCCTTCAGCAGAGTATGTAACCAAACCATCTCACAAGACGCAAGAGCCAAAGCTCTGTATTCTGCCTCAGCTGATGAACGCGAGACAATAGCATGTTTCTTTGATCGCCAGGATATCAAAGAGGAACCAAGAAACATGCTAAAACATGTCGTGGAGCGTCGACTATCGGGACAAGCAGCCCAATCTGCATCCGCAAATCCTTTGAGATTGAGATCGGCAGAAGCAAAGTAAAAGAGACCTTGTCCAACAGTGCCCTTGATGGATTGCAGGACTTTGTAGACTGCTTTCAAGAGAGACGTACGAGGAGCAGAAGAATATTGACATAGTTTATTCACAACATAGGTGATATCAGGCCGTGTAATAGTCAAATACATCTGTCTACCAACGAGACGACGTTAAAGCTCCTAATCCTCAATTAAATCACCATCAGTTTCAGACATCTTCAAGTTTGGAACCATAGGAACAGAATATGGCTTGCAGCCCAACATATCAGTAGATGAGAGAATCTCTAAAGCATACTTTCGTTGACAAAGAGAAATACCTTCGGAAGTTCGAGAAATTTCCAGGCCAAGGAAGTAGTTTAGATCACCGAGATCCCTCAACTTAAAACTCATCTTCAAATCACTGGTAACTTGATCAGCAGCAGCATCACTAGTATTGGCAATAATAATGTCATCCACGTACACGAGTACAACCACAAAGTCAACTCCAAAACTCTTCACAAACAAAGTATGATCACCATGGCATTTGATGAAATTCAATTGCAGTAATGAATCCGAGAACTTACGAAACCACTGACGCGATGCTTGTTTGAGACCATAAATTGATTTCTTCAATTTACAAACAACATTGTGTGGAAGAGAGTCCCCCTTTCTAGCTGCATAACCCTCCGGGAGTTTCATGAAAATTTCCTCATCCAAGTCTCCATTAAGAAACGCATTTGAAATGTCTAGTTGTCGAAGAGTCCATTTCTTAGAGGCAGAGACTTTCGAAAGCAACTTAACAGTAGCCATTTTAGCAACATGTGAGAACGTCTCATTGTAATCCAGACCTTCTTTCTGAGTGTACCCCTTTGCAACCAACCGTGCTTTATATCTCTCAAGACAGCCATCAGCATGAAACTTCAGAGTGAACACCCATTTGCAACCCACTGATTTCTTGCCCAGAGGTAGAGAAACAATATCCCATGTATTCGTTAGTTCCATAGCACCAATCTCCTTATCAGCAGCATCACACCATTCTTTGGATTTCTGAGCCTCGGAATAAGAGCTAGGGATGAGAATTTTGGTGATGTTATTTATGTAAGAAGTATGAGAGGGTGAGATCTTTGAGTAAGATAGGGACGATGATATGAGATATTGAGAATCTGAATGAAAAGAATAACAGTGGTAGTCATCTAGGAAAGCAGTTGGTTTGCGAATACGAGGAGTGAAATCATGAGAAAGAGGGGATGCGTTTGGATTTGGGGATGGAGAATGATTACTTGAGGGCACATCATCCATTGGTGTGACAAAATCCAAAGAAGCCTCTGATCGTCCAGCTAAATTTCTTCATGAAGCACAACATGCCGACTGATAATTATTTTGTTACTCTCCAAATCCAGTTACTTGTATCACCAGAGGGATAGCCCAAGAACAAACAAGCTGGTTGAAACTTGTGTCGTTGCTTAGGAGAAGTGGATACATAACATAACAATCGAAGGTTTTAAGTTGTGAATAATCAGGAGCCTTCCCTGTGAGGATTTCAAACGGAGTTTTGTTGTAAAGAGAGTGAGAAAGTGTACGATTGATAAGGAACACCGTTGTCAAAACGCAATCACCCCAATACTGCAGAAAAATATGAGACTGAAACATGAGAGCTCTAGCAACGTTGAGGATATGTTGATGCTTCCTTTCCACAACTGAATTTTGCTCATGCGTTTTAGGACAAGAGTGAAAAGCTACAATCCCTTTTTCTTGAAAAAGAGATGTGAATTTCAATTCTGGAGCATTGTCAGATCTCACTGACTTCACTTTGATGTTATATTGGGTTTCAACTTGTTGAATGAACGCTGAAAATACAGTAAGAACTTCAGATTTGGTTCGGAGTAAGTAAATCCAAGTCGCTCTGGAATGATCATCAACAACAGTTAAAAAAATATCGATATCCATCATTTATCTCCACTGAAAAGGGACCTCAAACATCAATGTGTAACAGCTCAAAGGTTGTATTACAAGCATTATTTGGAGAAGGGAAAGACAACTTTTTCTGTTTAGCCAGATGACAAACATGGCACTAAGATGCCTTTTTATTCTTGAGTTTGGTGGTGCCTAGAGCTTCAGAAATAACATCCAATCTGTTGAAAGAAGGATGCCCAAGCCTCTTGTGCCACATACCAACATTTGCCACAGCATTGACGGAGAAGGTTGGAGCTTGAGTATCTAGCACATAGAGCTTTGCAACGCGTCTACCCTGTCCAATCGTCAAGCCCCTGGTAGGATCCTGGATTTCACAAGAGGAAGGGTCAAAGATGACTCTGGAATGAAGATCAGTAGTGAGAGAGCTTATGCTGATAAGATTCAAACGAAATTCAGGAATGAACAACACATTCTTGAGGATAATGTGTTTGTTGCTCTGAATAGAACCAACACCACTGATCTTGATCGTTGATCCCGTGGGCAAATTCTCAGCACTCACAACAGAAGTACCAAGAGAAATGTAGATATTTCTATCATGAGAGACATGGTGTGTAGCGCCAGAATCAATCACCCATGTTTGAGAAGATAGAGTATGTTGAGAAACAGTCAGGATTCCAACAAAACTATATGTAGAGGGTGAAAAGGAGATACCAGCGTTATCAACCGCAGAACAAGAAAGACCAGCAGCATTGGGAGTATTCAGCTGAAGTTGAGAACTAAAGAGAGCAATGAATTGCTGGAGTTGATCTTTAGTGAGATCCCCAATCATATTTTTCAGATTAGTTGGCTTGTGTTCAGGCAAAGGAGTAGCAGGAGCAACAGAAATCTGAGCAGCAACTGAGGGAGATTTCTGAACCTTATCAGAAAATTTGCCTTTAAGAGTAAAACCACGAGGAAAACCATGCTTCTTGTAGCAACGTTCTTCGATATGACCAACTCTGTTACAGAAAGAGCAAACTGGACGACCCTTGTTTGGACCAAATTGAACATAGCAAATGGAAGATTCTGTAACAGGAGCAGCAACATTCTCTGATACTTGAAACGCAACATGAGAAGGAATGACAGAGGAAAAACCTTTCTGACTGTCATCCTGGTCAAGCATGTAGTAAATTTCAGCTAGAGATGGAAGGACTTTCTTAGTAATGATCTGGCGACGGATAATTGCATAAGAATAGTTGAGACCAGCAAGAAATTTCAAGATTTTAGCTTTCTATGCCTTGAGTAGTAGACGAGCAGCCTTACCACAAGTACATGGATCATCAGGTTCTTCAGCACTCTCCAACTGATCCCAGAGAGTCTTAAGAAGAGTATAATAATCCGAAAGAGGGAGAGATCCTTGACGAAGATCATGGATCTGCTAAGTTAGATTGAATGTCCGAGGAAGATTGGTCATATGAAATCAATCGTGGAGATCACGCCATATATCAGTAGCATCATTCATCCGCAAAACACTACGATAGATCTGAGGCGAGATGGAATTCAACAACCAGGATTTAATCATACTATTGCATCTAGACCAGGGATGGAAATTTGAATCTGTCATAAGAGGACGAGGTAAAGTTCCATCAATAAACCCAGTCTTATTCTTCGCATCTAAAGCAATAAGCATCGCCGCACTCCAGTCATCATAGTTCGTACCGTCAAGACGAAGAGAAATGATGTTCAAACCTGGATGATCAGCGTTATGCATAAAGAAGTGATCAAATCGACCGGATCCGTCATCGGTGCAGTTCGCGAAGCTTCAGCATAACTTTTGAAAATCGTCGGAGGGGAGATCAGGGGAGAACCTGCAACACCGGTGGACTTAAGAGCTGAATTCGCCAAACGAGATGATCGGCGAAGAGTTTTCTTCATCTTCACCATCAGAGAATAGATCGGAATCAGAGATGAAGAAAAATTAGGTGAAAAACGCAGAATCAAGAGTGAATCAGAAGGAAATCGAGCTTGATGGCTCTGATACCATATTACAAAGAAGAGATCAAGAGAGAAAAGATGAAGAAGATATTTTCTGATTAATCTGAAATGTTTACAATTTACAAGTATATATACGAGGAGGTAATCTGTATAATAAACTAAGCTAAACCGGCTAAAAGAGACCGATTTAACTAAACCACTAAACCAATTCTAATAGTTTGTTTGCTCTTAACAACCAGCGATTGTCTCTCTTGTTTTTCTCTGCATCCACGTTTCTTCTCCTCGATTCTTCTTGATTCGACTCGTTTTCACAAATCCAGGTTCGTCTCTCTCTCTTTATCTCTGTCTCTTTCAGTTTCGTTTGCTCTTATTAACCGGCGATTGACTCTCTTGTTTAACTCTGCAGTCTGCATTCATGTTTCGTCTCTTCAAATCTAGGTTCGTCACTCTCTCTATCACTTTATATCTCTATATGTATCTTATAGTTTTGTTTACTTTTAATAATCGACGATTCACTCTTACTTTCTTTTGCAGATGAATCTTGAAGGCCCTTCTTCGTCACAAAGATCCAACCGCAGTGATGAGTCTACCGGAGAGACGAAACATGTCTCATCTCCATCCACGAAAGCTCAATGAAGGTTTATGATGAGTTTGTTATTTTGTCTTTGATGTTCATCTTTTAAATTGCATTTGGAAGTTCTAGTGTTCAAACTTTCCTGTGGGTACAAACTTATTGGTTAATTTGCTATATTGGTTGTCTTATTTATCCGACTTTCACCTTTGTGTGGCTTCATATTGAGTTAGGTTCGGGTTTGGTGAGTTTCTGACTTTTTGGTGAGTGTAAAATCGTATTTACGTTTTCTAGTTTTGCTAAGATAAGAGTTATTTTGGGTTTCTGAATTTGAGTTTATAGTCTGAGTTTTGTCGTCTTCATTCTATCTAAGTTGATATATAGAAATCGTAAGTGAGTTCCGAAGTTTGATTTATAATTTGTGTTTTGCTAAGACATTGAATTTGGTTTTTTGTAAGTAAAACAAGTAAAATTAAATGATATCATATGAGTTTTCTTTTAGAGCATCTCCAACCAAAATTGCATTTTTCATTGCAAAATGCAATTATTGCAAAATGTAATTGGATTTCTCTCCAACCCATATTGCATTTTTCATGTCAAAAGGAATATTTTTAATATATTCTTCTTTTTCTATTTTATTATTAATTGCTAATTATACATATTTTCTTTAAAATTTACAAATTGACCCAAATATTTAATTTTTTCAAAATTTTCATAAATTATGATATTTTTGAAATTTCATTATTATAATTTAAAAAAAACACATTACACTACATAAAAATGACAAAACAAAGTTGATTAAGTAACTAATAATTGTTGTACTAAATTTATTTTATATTATTTTTAATTTCAGTACTTTTTAATTATTTTAAATTTAGTATTATGTTTTTATATTTTCTATTAAATAATGTTATTTGCATTTTAATTGTATATATTAGAGTGTTTTAATATTTATAATCATTAAAAAAATCATCATCAAAATAATTATTTATAACTCTAAAAAAAGTATCTAAAATTTGAAGGACTATTTTATAAATAAAAAGATTAAATTGCAAAATGCAATTGGAAATGAGATGGCTCCATATTTGAAATCAAAAATGGCATTATACCATTTTGCAATTAAAAATGAGATTGGGTTGGAGCAAAATTTATTGCAAAATGCAATTTGGCACCAAATTTGTTATTGAGTTGGAAATGCTCTTATGAACTTGTTCGATTCTAATAGGCTGGAATCGTTTTCTGTTTTTGTATGTATCATTTTCCTGTTAGGTTTGTGATGGAAAGCTCTTATGAATGATATCGTTCAGGTAGAAGATTTTGTTTTAGAACCAATTGACCATAAATGGATCCAATAGTAAGCAAATGAACAGACTTTATTCAAAGCTTTAACTATTCAGTTCTTTGTTACTTAAATACTTCTTTGACTGTATGTTACTTGCATTATTTGATTGGTGTATGTGAGGAGTTTGATCTGATTGTATGTTTTTTTTCCTTTTGCATTTCAGAATCTCAACAACTATGGCTGCAAGGTTCCATTGGTTCTCATGAACTCAAACTCTCACTACTATGTTGAAAATGTTAGGTGAAGAAGAGGAGATTGTTGGGTGAAGGTAGGTGATGGTGTTAGGTGATGGTCATAGGTGATGGTCAAAGAAGGATGGTGATCAAAGAAAGAGGCTTCTTTGGTCCATTTTTGTGTCTCAACAACCTCTCACTATCCTCCAGGAAGTGGCCTAGCAAAGTATCCCAAAATCAAAAAAGAAAAGAAAGAAGAGAAGAGAAAGAGAGGAAGAAAAGAAACGTGAGAGGGAAAAGAAAAAATCTCTTCTTTATAAAAAAAAAATTAAGATTAATTCTTGAGTGTAATTGGGTTGGAGTGTGAGTCGAGAGTGTTGCACTTATTTTCCGATTAATAAGAAATTATCTGTAGCAAGTTCGGAGACGTAGGCAAAAATTGGTTGAACACTGTAAACAAATTGTGTGCGTTTTTTATCGTTCTTACAATTCTGATTTATCGAAAATTGCCATTATTTCCTAACAACTGGTATCAGAGCTTGATCAGGTTGTGGCGATCTTGGTCAAGTTTTTTTGCGAAGTTACTGTTCACGTGAATAGTAAACAGTAAATTTGTCGACAATATCGGTTTGTCGACAAAGGTGTTCAAAAACACAGTGGTTCGCAAAATAATCAGAAACGATGGGAGGCGAAGATGGTTCGGCACACAGCATCGGGAAATTGGACGGTACAAATTATGCATTTTGGAGAATGTTAATCGAGGATTATCTGTACGGAAAGAAACTTCATCAACCACTAAGCAAGAAGCATGAGAAGATGGCTCAGGAAGAGTGGGATCTCCTTGACAGGCAGGTTCTGGGTGTTATCAGGTTAACACTATCGAAAAACGTTGCTCACAACATTGCGAAGGAGAAGACCACGGAAGGGCTAATGAAAGTTCTCTCGGATATGTATGAGAAACCTTCAGCCAATAACAAGGTGTTTCTCATGAAGAAACTCTTCCACTTGAAGATGGAAGAAGGTGGCCATGTTGCAACACATGTGAACGAGTTCAACACGATTGTCATCCGTTGAAATCGAGTTTGATGATGAAGTGCGAGCACTAATTTTGCTGGCATCTGTCCCAAATAGTTGGGAGCCAATGAGGGCAGTGGTTAGTAATTATGTCGGCACTCAGAAGTTAAAATTCAATGATGTTTGAGATCGTATCCTTGCTGAGGAAGTTCGTAGGATAGACTCTGGCGAAACATCAACGAGCTCTGCTTTTAACGTGGAAAATAGAGGCATAAATCAAGATAGAAACAACCGGAACAGAGGCAGATCAAAGTCGAAGAATGGAAGGAGTCAGTTCAGATTCAAACAGCCTACTGAATGTTGAAACTGTGGAAAGACTGGCCACATCAAAAAGAATTGTTGGGCACCACCGAAGAAGGAAGACAACAGAGGAGGCGGAGCCAATGCAGTTGCTGATGCATTGGTAGTGTCTGATAATTCCCCGAGAAAAGGTGAAACTCATGGAGAAGCTATAAACACCACCAAAGCATCGATCTCCTATGTTGATAGCACAATTGATTCTTGGGTTCTTGACTCAGGAGTGTCATTCCACACCACACCACACCACAACATTATGGAGAATTTTGTTGCGGGAAATCATGGAAAGGTATATCTAGCTGATGGTTTACCTTTGGAGATAGTTGGTATTGGAGATATCAACTTGAAGATGTCAGATGGTCGCGTGTGGAAGATCATAAAGGTTAGACATGTGCCAAAATTGATGCAAAATCTGATCTATGTAGGACAACTTGATGATCGGGGCACAATGTCAAGTTTGGTGGTGGAGCCTGGAGTGTGAAGAAAGGTTCCATGGTGGTTGCTAAAGGTTATAAAAGAGGCACTCTTTATATGACGATGAGTTATCAAGATACGGTTGTTGTTATCGAAAATGTCAAACAGACCGAGTTATGGCATTGTAGGTTGGGACACATGAGTGAGAAAGAGATGAAACTCATGGGGGCAAATGGCGTGCTTCCTCATCTAAAGACGGTGGATCATCATATGTGTGAAAGTTGCATCCTTGGAAAGCAGAAACGGGTTAGTTTCTCAAAAGAAGGCAGACAACCAAAACCCGAGAAATTAGAGTTGGTGCACACGGATGTGTGGGGACCCGCTCATGTCGCTTCATTAGGAGGTTCATACTACTGTGTAACCTTTATTGATGACTCCACAAGGAAGGTATGTGTTTACTTCATGAAGAACAAGTATGAAGTATTCTCGGTTTTCAAAAGATGGAAAACCATGGTTGAGATTGAAATGAATCTCAAGTTGAAGTGTCTAAGGCTTGACAACGGTGGAGAATATATCAGCGAGGAGTTCAAAAGATATTGCGCTGATAATGGAATCAAGATGGCGAAGACTATTCCTGGAACGCCTCAACAGAATGGAATAGCATAAAGGATGAACAGGACCCTTAATGAACGTGCAAGGAGCATGAGATTGCATTGTGGATTGCCAAAGAATTTTTGGGCAGATGCAATCAATACTGCAGCATTCTTAATAAACAGAGGGCCGTCTGTTCCATTAGGATTCAAGATTCCTGAAGAAGTTTGGAGCGGTAAGAAAGTAAATCTCTCTTTTCTAAAGGTGTTTGGCTGTTTAGCCTATGTTCACGTTGAAAATGCTGCAAGAAGTAAGCTTGATGCAAAATCTAAGAGGTGTTACTTTATTAGTTATGGTAACAACGAGTTTGATTATCGGTTTTGGGATGATCAAAATCGGAAGATCATCCGCAGCAAGAATGTTGTGTTCAACGAAGGAACGTTGTATAAGGACAAGATAAAAGAAATCTCCGAGAAGAAGGAGCCCAAAACTGTTGATTTGGGAGATATCCCGGCACCAGAGTTCCAAGAAGATATTGCAACAGTAGAAGATCAAGTTTCTCAAGAAGAGAATAGTGAAGCAAATGAGAATGATGCTTCAGAAGTGATCCCACATACGCCGGTTACAGAGTTACGACGGTCAATCAGGACCATCAAGAAACCTCTAAGATTTTCTCCATCACTCAACTACATTCTGCTCACAGATAGAGGTGAGCATGAATGTTATGAAGAAGCAATGCAAGCTGATGATTCAATCAAGTGGGAGCTTGCGATGAAAGATGAGATGGACTCGTTGATGTCCAATCAGACGTGGGAGCTGGCTGAGTTGCCTAAGGAGAAAAAGGCGTCGCATAACAAGTGGGTCTACCGGATAAAATAAGAACATGACGGAAGCAAGCGCTATAAAGCGAGGCTTGTTGTGAAAGGATTTCAACAAAAGGAAGGCATAGACTACACATAAATCTTCTCCCCTATAGTCTGGTGACCATCAGAACAGTTCTTGGGCTGGTAGCAAAGGAAGATTTAAATCTTCAACAGATGGATGTCAAAACAGCATTTCTTCACGGTTATTTGGATGAAGAAATCTACATGGAGCAACCCGAAGGCTTTGGGATCAAAGGGAAGGAAAAGCTAGTCTGTAAGCTTCATAGGAGTTTGTATGGATTGAAACAAGCTCCAAGACAGTGGTATAAAAGGTTTGACACCTTTATAAAAGGTGTTGGTTTCTTGAGGTGTGAAGCTGACCACTGTTGTTATTTCAAGAGGCTGGAAGAGTCCTATTTGATATTGCTCATATATGTTGATGATATGCTGATAGTGGGAGCAGACTTGCATGAGGTCAATAACCTGAGGACAAGACTCTCAGAAGAATTTTCGATGAAAGACCTTGGAGAAGAAAGACAAATTCTCGGGATGAGAATTAGTAGAAGCAAGGAGGGTCTTAAGCTATCACAAGAGGAGTATGTGAAGAAAATCCTCAAGAGGTTTAACATGGATGACGCGAAGCCAGTTAGTACTCCTCTGGCAAATCATTTTCGGTTATCTAGAGATCAGTCTATAGTAACTGAAGACGAGATGGCATATATGGATAAAGTTCCATATGCTTCTGCTATTGGCAGCCTGATGTACGCGATGGTATGTACAAGGCCAGACATTGCACATGCAGTGAGAGTCGTTAGCAGGTTTATGAGCAATCCAGGCAAGGAACATTGTGAAGCTGTTAAGTGGATTCTCAGGTATTTGAAAGGGAATCCAAGTTCATCGCTATGCTTCAAGAAGTCTGAGATGGGATTGCAAGGATATGTTGATGCTGATAATGGAGGTGACATTGACAGTAGGAAAAGCACATCCGAGTATGTTTACACTTTTGGTGGTACTGCAATTTGTTGGGTTTCAAAGTTGCAAAAAATCGTAGCTCTATCAAGCTGTGAAGATGAGTATGTTGCTGTGACAGAGGCAACAAAGGAAATGATGTGGTTGCAGTCATTTCTAAGAGAGCTAAGATATAACCAAGAAAAAAGTGTGTTGTACTATGATAGTAAAAGTGCCATTGATTTGGCAAAGAACCCGGTTTACCATGCTCGAACGAAGCACATACAAATTCGGTATCATTTCATCAGATCAGCTTTGGAAGATGGAGTGTTGGTGCTTGAAAAGATCCCAGAAAGTAAGAATCTGACAGACATGCTAACAAAGGTCGTGCCGTATGATAAGCTGAGGTTGTGTGTAACCTCAGTTGGCTTGCAAGAGTAAAAAGCCAAGAAGACATGCTGCATTGATCAAGGTGTGAAGACCGATTGAAATCAGTCTTCAACTGGGAGATTGTTAGATGAAGAAGAGGAGATTGTTAGGTGAAGGTAGGTGATGGTGTTAGGTGGTGGTCAAAGAAGGATGGTGATCAAAGAAAGAGGCTTCTTTGGTCCATCTTTGTGTCTCAACAACCCCTCACCATCCTCCTATAAATAAGTGGAGGAAGTGACCTAGCAAAGTATCCCAAAATCAAAAAAGATAAGAAATAAGGGAAGAGAAAGAGAGGAAGAAAAGAAACGTGAGAGGGAAAAAAAAATCTCTTCTTTATAAAAAAATTAAGATTAATTCTTGAGTGTAATTGGGTTGCAGTGTAAATCGAGAGTGTTGCACTTATTTCCCGATTAATAAGAAACGATCTGTAGCAAGTTCGGAGACGTAGGCAAAAATTAGCTGAACACTGTAAACAAATTGTGTGCGTTTTTTTATCGTTCTTGCAATTCTGATTTATCGAAAATTGTCATTATTTCCTAACAACTGGTATCACTGATCAGGTTGTGGCGATCTTGGGCAAGTTTTTTTGCGAAGTTATTGTTCACATGAATAGTGAATAGTGAACAGTAAAATTGTCGACAATATCGGTTTGTCGACGAAGGTTTTCAAAAACACGGTGGTTCGCAAAATAATCAGAAACGATGGGAGGCGAAGATGGTTCGGCACACAGCATCGGGAAATTGGACGGTACAAATTATGCATTTTGGAGAATGTTAATCGAGGATTATCTGTACGGAAAGAAACTTCATCAACCACTAAGCAAGAAGCATGAGAAGATGGCTCAGGAAGAGTGGGATCTCCTTGACAGGCAGGTTCTGGGTGTTATCAGGTTAACACTATCGAAAAACGTTGCTCACAACATTGCGAAGGAGAAGACCACGGAAGGGCTAATGAAAGTTCTCTCGGATATGTATGAGAAACCTTCAGCCAATAACAAGGTGTTTCTCATGAAGAAACTCTTCCACTTGAAGATGGAAGAAGGTGGCCATGTTGCAACACATGTGAACGAGTTCAACACGATTGTCAACCAATTGTCATCCGTTGAAATCGAGTTTGATGATGAAGTGCGAGCACTAATTTTGCTGGCATCTCTGCCAAATAGTTGGGAGCCAATGAGGGCAGCGGTTAGTAATTCTGTCGGCACTCAGAAGCTAAAATTCAATGATGTTCGAGATCGTATCCTTGCTGAGGAAGTTCGTAGGATAGACTCTGGCGAAACATCAACGAGCTCTGCTTTTAACGTGGAAAATAGAGGCATAAATCAAGACAGAAACAATCGGAACAGAGGCAGATCAAAGTCGAAAAATGGAAGTAGTCAGTCCAGATTCAAACAGCCTACTTAATGTTGGATGATGTAAGTTGTTTACACGAGTTCAAGCACCAAGTTGTTTGTCTAGTTTAACTTTGTCTAGTGAGGAGGAATTGTTAGATGCTTTTTCATATACTTCTTAGTGTACTATTATATTTTGAATCTTAAAAATATATGGCTTTTAAATGTGTAATTTTTAGATTAATACATTTTAATGGCATTTTTTATTTATTGTAATTTAATTTGGTTTGAATTTTTTTTTAACTAATTTTTTTTAAATAGCTACGTAATATTCATAGCCATTTGTGGGTTTTTTTCCACATTTTGATTGTAGCAACATTGTAACAAATTGGCTACAAACCTTTGAAACAATTTGTCGCAATTGTTACGATTATTTTGGTAGAATTTTATCTTTTTTTGCAACAACAATTACGAAGCAATTTGTACCTAACTTGTTACACACAATATGAAATAATTTTGTGATAATTTAGTTACAACATATTTTCTAACTAATTCGATTTAAAATGCGACAATTAAATATTGTGACTAATTTGTAGCAATTTGCTTCAAATACATACAAAACACCGATCATATAGTTACGCCGGTAATTTGTAACAAATTTAAAGCAAATCTATTATTTGCTTAAAAAACAAATATATATCTACAAATTAAATTGTAGTTATGTGAACTTATTCTTGTAGTGCTTGGGTTAACTGAGATTTTAAGCAGAATTTAACCCCGTCAAATCCCTTATATATTGAGTTAATATATAGGGACTAATTCGATTTGGTCAATGCAACTTAGGAATTAAATCAAATAAGTCAACAAAAGTTAGTGGTTTATAACGACACCGAAGAAGCTCGAGCTTTAAGTGGCGAAAACGAAACAGTTGAGGATTTTTATGGCATTTTTTCCATTTTTTTATATTAATTTTGTTGTGGGCAATACAAATCTGATTGAGACGAACCAATCTCAATAATGGCACGTGAGGGGAGGAAGAAGGAAGAGAAGAGAGAGAGAGGACAGGATTAATTGAAATCCGACGGCCATGGAGGACGATTGCCGAGGGGAAAACACGGCCCGCCTCAAAATCAACGGCGCTGTATACCTAATCAGCTCTCTTCCAGACGAGATCCTCCACCACATCCTCTACTTTATTCCGACCAAATTAGCTATCACAACTAGCGTCTTGTCCAAAAGATGGAGGCGTGTATGGTGTGAGAAACCATCTCTCTCTTTTCTTTTGCATAAAACGTCGGAAGAATCGATTAGCAAAACCCTAGAAAGCTACTGTGCCACCAAAATCATGAGTTTCCATCTCCGCCTTGATAGCGAAACCTGCTTAGGAAGCAAAAGGGGTCACGACGTTGTTAGCTTGAACAAGTTTGCAATGTCCCGCAACGTGGAGAAGCTTTCTTTGGAGTTTGGTGGTTATACTCTTCCAGATTTCTTCTTCAGCAATTCTTCTCTAAAGCAACTGATCGTAGCATCAAGATTTAGTTATTTGACTCCTATATGCACAGTCTCTTGGACATCACTAAGGAACTTGTCTTTGAGCCGCTCTAGACTCTCTGATGTATCTTTTCATAAGATTCTGTCTGGTTCTCCAATGCTGGAAAGCTTGACATTGCTGTATTGTGGCTCACTTTGTTGTCTTGATCTGAGTGAATCGCGGCGCCTTAGAAGACTGACTATAGAATTCTGTAATTCCTCTCCACGAAAATTGAAGATCGTGGCTCCTCATATCAATTATTTGAGATTGATAAATTTTGAGGAAAAATGTACTTTAGCTGATGCATCCTCTTTAATCGAAGCTAACATAGACACTGCCTATTACTTACCTAGATTCTGCTGTATTGAAGTTGATCCCTTGAAGGCTGTTGTATTTCAAGTCATGATAGAAACGATGGTAGAAAAGTTTCAGAACGTAGAGAACCTTACTGTTGGGCTTAGCTTTCTTCAGGTATGGTGTCGTTCTTGCATCCTTTTTAATCTTTAATCCTTAGAACTCTCTATGTTGCAGAATCACTTGAGTTGCAAAGTCACTATAATATCCTTCTTTTATCATGCTCTTTAAGCAACTAAATAGTTTATGATGATTAACTGTTTGCTTAGGTTTTTATTTTGTTGAGAGGTTTGCATTTTGGTACTCAATATCTCTTTATCAATCTTATGCTAGATGCTCTCTATGGCCGAGTTCTGTGGTGTTCCTTTCCCGACGTTTAAGGTCAAAACGTTGACTCTTGAAACAAGAGTTTTGAGATCTATGGTTTCTGGTATAGCAAAGCTGCTACAAAACTCACCTGGATTAAAGAAGATAACAGTTTACATAACTAAAGATTGGAACACCGCTGTGGTATTTTTACCATTAACCTCTTTTATTTNCTGGTATAGCAAAGCTGCTACAAAACTCACCTGGATTAAAGAAGATAACAGTTTACATAACTAAAGATTGGAACACCGCTGTGGTATTTTTACCATTAACCTCTTTTATTTTCATATATCACAATCTAAAAAAGCTTGTCCTTCCCTTTATTTTTCTAACCTATATATGACGGATATATTTTATGTGTCTTATGTGAAAAGGATTTCAGTTTGCATGCATGATGATAAATTTTTCTGCTTTGCAGGACAAATATGTTAATAGGTACATAGACCCACAAGACTTGGACCCGGATCAATGTTGGAGATTCAAAGATGTGGTCTTTCCGCCTTCGTCGGAGTTTAAATTTGCAAAGCCGAATCTCGTCGGTTCGTTCATGGAAGTTTTGCTGGGAAACACAAGAAAACTAGAGACATTGGTTTTACAATTGGGAGGTTACCTTAATAGATCAAGTTTTGATGAGCTGTCTCAAATCGCTCTTACACTTTCTCACAAATATAAGGTCTCAATTATGCTGAAGTGATCAAGTGGTGGTGTTAAATTATGTATCATAGGTTTTTAGTATTGGATTTATTGAACATTTTTATTTATAATCTACTTTTACTGATTACAGAGGAAGTTGCCTATTAGCTAGCATGGTTACCCATGAATCATGGTGATATTTTTTGTTACTCAAAATTGTTAAGATTTCTGCAATTGCTTTGGAGACTCCAACGGAACTCGGATCCTTGGGTCATCCTTAATTTATCTTTAACAGCGGCTATGTCTTATATACTTACATTCTCTATCATTAAACCTAATGACAACATAGAGACTATACATACAATGGGTTGTATGGCCAAATACCCCTCCTCAAGGTGGAGTGTGGAGGTTACAAACACTCAATTTGAATAGAAAATCTTCGAAACTCTTTGCAACCCAAAGTTTTAGTCATAATATCAGCAAGTTGAGACATTGAAGAACATGTTTTGTTGCAATGGTGCCACGAATGATCTCGTCTCGAATAAAATGACAATCAATATCAACATGTTTTGTCCGAGCATGGAAGACGGGATTCGCAGCCAGGTGTATTGCAGATAAACTTTTGGAGTAAATGACTGTAGGTGCACTGCAATCCACGCCCATACCTGGTAGCATGTCACGAAGCCAAAGAATCTCGCTGACTGTATCAGCCATGGCTCTGTATTCCGCCTCTGCGGATGAGCGAGAGACAACATCATGTTTCATAATTTTCCAAGACAAAGGGGAACCACTGATAGATTCTGTGGCAAAGCACCGAGCCAGACATATACGGATTGTTCGGGTGATGACGAGCAGCATGTACCAGAGCAGGCATGGACGGTACAAGTGAGGTTCATCGAGGAGAGACCAGCATTGGTCGCGAACGTGTTCAGTCCGACACCGCTGTGTTCCGCTTTGATCCAACACTGTCCGGAAATAATCTACGAAGGGAACTCCATCCTGATGACCGAGTCTCTCGACCAACTCGTGTCCACTCTAAAAATCAGATTGTCCAAGCCAAGCATCCGATCACCGAGCCAAGTTCATACGATAAATATTTTCCCGACCCATTCGACTTTTCTTCCGGTCAAAAGCTTTCTACTCGAGTTAAAGGATTAAAGGAAGAGATCGAACGTGAGATAACTCGGTTTGGCCAAGCTGGCTGCATTATGGTCGAGCATTCTTATGTTTGGTCCATTCGGTACGATGCATGATCGAGCGCAGCAGACTTCTGGAAATGTGCAACAGACTTCTGAAATGTGCAGCAGACTTCTGAAATGTACAACAGACTTCTGGATGGGATCACATCAAGCAGCCGAAGGGTCATTTCAAGCAATCCGCGTGAATTCAAGGGTCTTTGACCAAGGAATTAGTTCTAGTCTTCTATTTTCATTTTATATGCATTGAAAATCCACAAAACTTTATTTCTCTTTTCTTTCTTCCTTGTTGCGAATTCAATAAATATTTGTAAGATTCATTCTAATAAGATATCGAAGTTTTTATCATCTTTTCTTGAGAGAAATCTCTTTGTTCATCTTGAACATTTCGTTGAGTTTGGCAAGGGTTACTTCCAAACGCAGCAAACCTCCTAAGATCCGTGGTTAAGGGTTACTTCCTCGGTTC
>JAHZTW010000002.1:63964715-64092052 GCA_020283515.1 Alliaria petiolata | reverse complement strand
ATAGAGCCTATGGAGAGATGTTCCATAAGACTCAAGAGAGAGATTTAGTTTTGAGAGAGTTTCTAAATCAATAAAGAAGAGTTGTTCTTTATACTTTCTTGTTTCTAAAGTCTATACGACTTGAATTGGTATCAGAGCTTCAGGTTGGAAGACTCGATCCGAGCTTCAGGTTGGAAGACTCGATCCGAGCTTCAGGTTGGAAGACTCGATCCGAGCTTCAGGTTGGAAGTCTCGATTTGAGCTTCAGGTTGGAAGACTCGATCCGAGCCTTGGGAAGAAGACTCGATCAACACGGCAAGAGAAGATTCACGTAACCAAGTATGGGAGACGCGATAGCTCCGCCGCGGAGAACAAAAGACTTTGGATCCACATTGATCCAATGTCCGATGTTGACATCGACAAACTATACAGTTTGTTCGATGAGGATGAAGATCATACTTCGAGTTCATGAAGTATGGGAGACAATCGATCCGAGATTAGCCGATCCAAAGAAGAACTACTCGGCGATCGCAATCTTGTTTCAAGCAATACCCGAGACGTTGATTCTGCAAGTAGGAGATCTGAATACATCAAAGGAGATTTGGGAGGCCATTAAGTCACGACACCTTGGAGTGGATCGTGTAAGAGAGGCGAGATTACAAACCTTGATGTCGGAATTCGATCGACTAAAGATGAATGATGCAGATCCGGTTGATAGCTTTGTGGGAAAGATATCAGAACTTGCATCAAAAGCAGCATCCCTCGGAGAAGTCATAGAAGAATCAAAGATGGTGAAGAAGTTTCTTAAAGGTCTTCCTAGAAAAACATTCATTCACATTGTAGCATCCCTTGAGCAAGTCCTAGACCTAAACACAACAGGGTTTGCGGACATAGTTGGGAGGATAAAGGCATACGAGGAGCGTGTGAATGAAGAAACCCTAGGAGATGAGCAAAGCAAACTCATGTGGGCAAACAATGAGCAGAGTGGTCATGAAAACTATGGAAATTCTCGAGGAAGAGGAAGAGGCCGCGGTGGTAGAGGCAGGGATCGAGGAGAATCTACTAGTCAAACCACAGGAGGAGAAGCAGGAGGACGTGATCAAAGGCAGAACAAAGAGAAAGACCGGTCCAATATAGTATGCTGGAGATGTGACAAGCCGGGTCACTATGTATCATCCTGTCCCGAAAGACCAAAAGAGCACCAAGAGGCGAACCTAAACAATGCTGAAGAAGAAGACGCTCTTTATGTCCATGAGGTTGTGTTCTTGAATGAAGACAAAGTGTTTCCAAGAAACTATGATATCAACAACAACGATACAAGCGTTTGGTATCTAGAAAATGGAGCAAGTAATCACATGACAGGGAACAAGGATTACTTCTCAAGCTTAGATGCTAACATCAAAGGGAAAGTCAAGTTTGGTGATGGATCATATGTTGATATTGTTGGGAAGGGTACGATTGTTTTTGTAGGCAAGACTGGAGAAAGAAGAGCACTCAAAGACATCTACTACATACCAGACCTGAAGCACAACATAATAAGTCTTGGACAAGCAACCGAGAGTGGGTGTGAAGTACACATGAAGGGAGATACTTTAACACTAAGAGACCCTCGCGGAAGGCTGCTTGTACAAGTCATAAGATCATCAAACCGACTCTACAAGACACCAATGGAAATCAGCTTTCCTAAGTGTTTTCAGATACAACGTGAAGATCCTACATGGACTTGGCACGCTTGGCTAGGACATGTAAGCTTCGGTGTGATGAATAACATGGAAGAAGGAAGAAACAGAACCCTGATGGAGGTTACAAGAAGGGTAATCGTTAGTAGAGACGTAGTCTTTGATGAGAGGAAAGCATGGGACTGGACGTCTACAACGAGAGAAACCGACGGAGAACCAGAGAATTACTATGAAGGTACAAGCTCAAAAGAATGGATTGACGCGATGGAAAGTGAGCTAGACTCTATCATAAGAAACAAGAATTGGGAGCATGTAGGCACGGAACAGAAGGCGGACATCCTCACTAGACCGTTAGCAAGGATCAAGTTCAAAGAAATGAGGAGTCTTATTGGAGTGCAAGCAATCGAGCTTCTCAAAGTTCAAGTTGGAATTAAGGGGGAAAATGTTGGATAATTCCTAACTTGAAAAAGGAAATTATCTCTTAAAGAGTAGCTTAAGAAGATAGGAATTAGAACTTAATAGGAAAAGGAAGTTTTCTATTTTGTAATCAAGGAAAAGGAAAGAGTAGTTTCCATTCTCTATTGTCTTTAGAAAAAGGAAAGAGTAGTTTCCTATTTCTATTAGGATTAAGGGGTAGCTTAGTTCTATAAATATAGAGCCTATGGAGAGATGTTTCATAAGACTCAAGAGAGAGATTTAGTTTTGAGAGAGTTTCTAAATCAATAAAGAAGAGTTGTTCTTTATACTTTCTTGTTTCTAAAGTCTATACGACTTGACTGTTCATCTTCTTGTCTTCTCATTCCAAAAAAAAAATATATATATATTCTCTATATAATCTGATCTCTTCTCCCTCTTTCCATTGAAAATCCGGGCCATCCTCTACCCTCTTATTTAAAAAAAAAAAAAAAAGGAAAGAAAACCAAAAAGGTTTAAGACAAACTGAGGAGAAATCCAGTTTGTGAGGGTGGTGGAAGAGAAATCCTGCTGGCTGAGGAGAAATCCAGTCAAGAGGTGGCTAAACGGATTTCCCCTTCGAAATTTCTGTATTTTTCTTTCTCATTTGTTGCGTGGGAGTACTTGCTGGATTTGGCTTGAATTTTTTGATAAGAACATCGAGAAAATAACTCAGTGTGATCACCATAAAACCAGTGAGCGAAACACGTGTGTGGGTGAGGCAATAAACACTTGAGAGAAAGAGTTTTTCCTAATCGTTTGATAAGTGATTTTCAGGAAAAACAATGGGTGATAGTGGAGAAGAAGGAAATAACAATCCTGGATCCGGATTATCTGGTTTACAAATGAAGGCACTAAGCGAACATTTGATGAGATATATGAACGCAGGTCTTGAAGAGGTTCACGTTCGGCTTGATAAAATTCAGGAGGATTAACAAGGCCAAGCGCGGCCAGCGCAAAGGAGGAACTGGGAAAGGGGACATAGCCATTCCTTTGACGGTCATGAAGAAGAAGAATTCGATGACAACTGTTCTACCTTCCGGGCAAGAAGAGGCCATAGAAACCGAGATGAAGAGAACCCATTCTCTAGAAGGACAGATGACGGCCTTGGTGGTCTCAAGATCAAAATCCCATCCTTTGCAGGTAAGAATGAACCTGATACGTATTTGGAATGGTAAAGAAAAACCGAGTTGGTTTTTGATTGTCAAAACTTCTCAGAACTTAAGAAAGTTAGACTTGCTGCCTCTGAATTTAATGGCTATGCCATTAGTTGGTATGACCAAGTTGTTTCTCTTAGGAGAAGAAAAGGTGAAAGACCAATAACTACTTGGCAAGAACTAACTGAACTAATGAGAAAGCGTTTTGTTCCAAGTCATTATAACAGGGATCTTCATCAAAGGTTGAGACGTTTGACTCAAGGCACAAAGAACGTGAAAGATTATTTCCAGGAAATGGAGATGCTTATGCTTAAGGCGGATGTAGAGGAAGACATGGATGCAACCTTGGCTCGTTTTCTTGCAGGTTTGAACCGGGAAATTCAGGACCGGCTGGAGCTTCAAGAGTTTGAAAGTGTTGAAGACATGCTCCACAAAGTCATCTTGATAGAACAACAAGTCAAGAGGAGGGGTTTTTCAAAACTAGCTTATGCTCCAAAACCCGCTTATGCTCCAAACCCCGCTTATCCACCTAAGCCTAGTTTTCAGGATAAAGGTAAATCTTTTACTTCTGAGTTTAAGACTCTAACCAACCTTCTCGTTTTGACAAAGGCAAAACCGTGGAATCCACGAGTAGAGCCAGAGATATCAGGTGCTTCAAGTGTCAAGGATTATGACATTATGCAAACAAATGCCCTAACCAAAAGGTGATGATTCTACTTGAGAATGGAGAGATAGAGTCCGAAGCTGAAAACGATGAACATGAGGATACTGGACCCATCTATGATGAGGAAGAGCCTTATGATTATCCGGCTCAAGGAAATCTTCTAGTGACCATGAGATCACTAAGCGTGCAGCTCAAAACCAATGATACCGAACAAAGGGAGAACCTCTTTCATTCTCGTTGTTTCATAAATGATAAAGTTTGTTCTTTGATCATTGATGGTGGGAGTTGCACTAATGTTGCTAGTGATGTGCTTGTCATGAAACTCGGATTAGAAACTAGACCGCATCCAAGACCATTCAAGCTTGAATGGCTGAATGAAGACGGTGTTCAGCACGTCAAGGAACAAGTCACGGTCCCAATCACCATTGGCCGATACCAAGATGAAATCATATGCAACGTTTTGCCTATGGATGCCAGCCATATACTCTTAGGACGGTCTTGGCAGTTCGACAAAAAGGCTGTGCATGATGGCTACACCAATCGGCATATGTTCGATCATCAAGGCAAGAAGATCACTCTCATTCCTTTGTCTCCATCCGAAGTTCACCAGGATCAGCTGCAACTTAGAAAGAGCCGTGAACTTGAGAAACAACAGGAAGCAGCTAAGGCACCGGTCAAAAGGTCCAACTTCTACATTAAACCAAGTCAGGTAAAGAAAACTTTGTTTTCCAAACCTTCTCTCATTTTACTTGTGTTTAAAGAATCACTAATGGCCACTAACCCTACACCGGAGCTGTCGAATGAACTTAAGCCGTTGATGAGCAGATTACAAGATGTGTTTCCGGAAGAAACTCCGATTGGATTGCCACCTATCTGTGGGATAGAACACCAAATCGATCTAGTACACGAAGTGTCCCTTCCAAACCGTCCTGCGTACCGTACCAATCCAGTCAAAATCAAAGAGTTTGTCATACATACGGATCACCAATCCCTAAGACATATCAAGGGACAACAAAAGCTTAACAAGAGACACGCCAGGTGGGTTGAGTTCATTGAAACCTTTCCATACGTCATTAAGTACAAACAAGGTAAAGAGAACATAGTTGCTGATGCTCTCTCTCGAAGGTATGTACTTCTTTCTTCTCTTGGGACCAAGCTTTTGGGGTTCGAATTTATAAAAGACTTGTATGAGGCTGATTCAGATTTTAAGGAACCTTATTTGGCATGTTCTAGACACGCACATGGCAAGTACTTTATCTCTGAAGGTTTCTTATTATTTGATAATCGATTGTGTGTGCCTCACTGTTCTTTGAGAGAATTGTTCACCAGGGAAGCTCATGGATGAGGATTAATGGGTCACTTTGGAGTGGCAAAAACTTTTAAGGTGCTCGAAGAGCATTTTTATTGGCCAGGCCTGAAGAAGAATGTTGAAAGGATCTGTAGCAGATGCGTGATATGAAAGGAGGCTAAGTCCAAGAACACATCCCAAGGTTTGTATTCTTCCTTACCGATTCCATTTCACCCGTGGACTGATCTTTCTATGGACTTTGTTTTAGGATTGCCTAAGTCTAGGACAGGTAGAGATTCCATCTTTGTGGTTGTAGATAGGTTTTCTAAAATGGCTCATTTCATTCCATGTTAGAAAACCAATGATGCATCTCACATAGTTGAATTGTTCTTTAAAGAAATTGTTAGACTTCATGGCATGCCTAGGACTATAGTTTATGACCGTGATGCTAAGTTCTTATGTTATTTTTGGAAAACTCTGTGGACTAAGCAAGGTATTAAACTGTTGTTCTCTACTACTTGTCATCCTCAGACTGATGGTCAAACGGAAGTAGTTAATAGAACGCTCTCTGCCTTGCTTAGAACATTGGTTAAAAAGAACCTTAGAACATGGGAAGAGAACTTACCGCATGTAGAGTTTGCTTATAACCATTTTGTGCATTCGGCTACAAAGCATTCACCTTTTGAAATTGTCTATGGCTTTAATCCGTTGTCTCCTCTTGATCTAATCCCTTTGCCTTTGAGTGAAAGAGTCAGTTTAGATGGCAAAAAGAAAGCCAAACTTGTCAAACATATTCATGAGAAGGTCCGAGCCAACATTGAAGGCAAGACCAAGCAATATGAGAAGTACGCTAACAAAGGAAGGCGTAAGGTGGTGTTTCAACCAAGAGACCTCGTGTGGATTCATCTCAGGAAGGAACGGTTTCCTGAGGAACGAAAATCCAAGCTAATGCCAAGAAAGGATGGACCATTCACGGTGGTCAAGAAGATTCATGACAACGCTTACCAGCTAGATCTTCAAGGTAAGTATGACATTTCCAGCAGCTTTAATGTTTCTGATTTATCTCATTTTGTTTCAGATGATCCAGATTTGAGGACAAATCCTTTTCAAGAGGAGGGGAATGATAGATTCTGTGGCAAAGCACTGTCTACGGATTGTTCGGGTGATGACGAGCAGCATGTACCAGAGCAGGTCATGGACGGTACAAGTGGTGTTCATCGAGGAGAGGCCAGCATTGGCCGCGAACGCGTTCAGTCTGACACCGCCGTGTTTCGCTTTGATCCAACACTGTCCGGAAATAATCTACGAAGGGAACTCCGTCCTGATGACCGAGTCTCTCGACCAACTCGTGTCCACTCTAGAAATCAGATTGTCCAAGCCCAGCATCTGATCACCGAGCCAAGTTCATACGATAAGTATTTTCCCGACCCATTCGACTTTTCTTCCGGACAAAAGCTTTCTACTCGAGTTAAAGGATTAAAGAAAGAGATCGAACGTGAGATAACTCGGTTTGGCCAAGCTGACTGCATTATGGCCGAGCATTCTTATGTTTGCTCCATTCGGTACGATGCATGATCGAGCGCAACAGACTTCTGGAAATGTGAAACAGACTTCTGAAATGTGCAGCAGACTTCTGAAATGTACAACAGACTTCTGGATGGGATCACATCAAGCAGCCGAAGGGTCATTTCAAGCAATCCGCGTGAATTCAAGGGTCTTTGACCAAGGAATTAGTTCTAGTCTTCTATTTTCATTTTCTATGCATTGAAAATCTACAAAACTTTATTTCTCTTTTCTTTCTTCCTTGTTGCGAATTCTATAAGTATTTTGTAAGATTCATTCTAATAAGATATCAAAGTTTTTATCATCTTTTCTTGAGAGAAATCTCTTTGTTCATCTTGAACTTCCAAAAGCAGCAAACCTCCTAAGATCCGTGGTTAAGGGTTCGTTCCTCGGTTCCGTGGAGTGGAGAATACCAAGAGACTTCCGCATCTCTTGACGGTCTTATTCGATCCACCATCTATCCAACCTATCTGATCTATCCAACGCGCCAACAAAGAGCATAATACATCCAAGGGTTCCATTAACCACCGAGCTGTATAAACCAACCAGTAAGAGATCGTCTTGTTAACGGTATTGACGCATTTGAGGTATTGACGAAATTTATGTGTGTTATCTTCTTCTTTTTCAAAAGATTTGGTGTGGGACTTCTGGCTGACACTTCATAAACAGAGTTATTAGGCTAGCGTTCATGAATTTGGGGGATTCGATTGAATTGCAACTAATCGCTAAGGTTCGTAAACAGAATTTCTTGTTTCGTGTATATTGTGTACAGAAAATTAGGCAATTAGGTTATTTCGTATTATTATGCAACTAGCTTGTGTGATATCTTGTGCATTCAATTGTATATTCTGCTTACTGTAATTGTATCTATAGAATAGGAAACTATGTTTGTATATTTACTCATGTATTCATCGTGAATACAACACACTACAGTATGAAGAATAGAAAAATATACGATCATTGTATCTCATCGTTTCTAATATTCATAACACATTTCCAAGTATGAATAATATTTGTTTTTCAGGTGCATATTATAGGTCAATCTTCACGAGGAGGATTTTACAGGTTCTATAGACATTACTCTCTTGGTCTAGAACAAGATCCCTCTCTCTCTCTCTCTCAAATCTCTCTGAAACCAGAGTCTTTTTTTTTTTTTTCAGGTGATCTGGATATGGCCATTTCGTGATCTAAATGGAGGTGGTTACTTTGAAGATGTGATGATTATTCTATCTTCGGCTGAAGAACTCCCCATTTCTGAAGAAACCGTTGGCCCAGAGTTTCAAGGGTTGTATCTCTATGGCGGCACTAAATGTTAAATTGACACAATTTTGTGGGATGCTGATACTAGTGAGCATGATTATTTCTGATAAACAATACTCAAAGGTTAGACTAAACACAGTATAATTCAAAACACAGTACAATTCGAAATTGTGTTTTTTAAAAGACGTTTCAGAAATCGTATAGCCGAAAGGATCGATAGAAACAGAGTCGTTCACGGGACTTCTGGGATCGAATCGTTTGGCGCATTTGAGGTATTGACGGAATTTCTTTGTGTTATCTCCTTCTATTTTTCTAAATAAACGAGAATCGGTAGAGACAGAGTTATTAGGTTAGCGTTCACGAATTTGGGAGATTCGATTGAATCGCAACTAATCGCTAAGGGGGTGTATTCAAAGTATAATTTAGAGTGATTTGTATTAAAATCACTAATCATCTGTTATTGAAACATAAATTATAAATAGTTGTTTAAAATCCAGTGTTATTGAACTATAACTTGAAAATGTATCTTCAAATCCACTGTTATTGGAAATATTTTAAGCAATGAATTTTAAGAAATTTGAAGTGATTTTACGATGTTTTGGTGGAGTTTCTTAGTTAAAAAATATAAAAATTCAAATCTCATAATTTTAGGTGGGATTTGATAAAATTTTAATAACAAATTATAACAACTTCTATAATTCAACTATAGTCATCTAAAGACTCATTAAAACTCAAATCTTTTCAAATTATTTTAAATGTTAAGTTGAATACATTCCCCTAAGGCTCGTAAACAGAATTTCTTGTTTCGTGTATATTGTGTACAAAAAAATTAGGCAATTAGATTGTTTCATCCTCTGTAAAAATATTGTCCCAATAATTATATAAATTAATAATTATATATTTAGGTGTATATAAATAATGTAATATAGTAAAATGTAATTATAAAGTTGTTTCAAGTTTATAAATGTTGATTGGGTTATCTTCCAAATTTATTGATATGATATTTTCTGAATGAATTTTACATTATTGAAAATATTTTTTTTGTATTTTGATGAACATTAAGAATTCGAACCGAAAAATATCTCTATAAATTAATATTTTATTAATTTATCGATAAATTAATAATTACTAATTTATCGATTAATTAATAACTCTATAAATTAATAATATTGGGTTAATTTATAGAGGTTTTACTGTATTAGACAACTAGCTTGTGTGATATCTTGTGCATTCAATTGTATATTCTCCTTATTGTAATTGTATCCGTAGAATAGAAAACTATGTATACTCATGGTTCATCGTGATACAAAAAATTAGGCAATTATGTTATTTCGTATATTAGGCAACTAGCTTGGTGGATATGATCTTGTGCATTCAATTGTATATTTTATTTAGTATCTGTAGAATAGGTAACTATGGCGGTAAACGAACAGAGCAATCAGAATATGAAAAAACTATCTTGCACGTATTAATTCCAACACATATGTAAGTTTAAAAACCAACAATCTTAAATTCTATCAATCATGCCAAATTAATTTGCATTTATTTATTACAAATTATAAATTTAAATATTACGATTAGTTTATTTTTATTAAAAATCTCATGCTCACACATATGTGCAGGTCAACCACATAGTTTGATTTAAAAGGCCTTCAATAAATAGTTGGTACTAGTCCCACATAAACTTGTATTTATGTACAGAAAATCCAAAACTTTTAACACATAAGATTAATTAAGATTAACAAAAAATATTTAATAGTAATTAAACATGAACAAAAAACATAAAAAATAGTTAGGAATCAGGAATTTGTCTTCAAAATTATTCATTAAACTCATGTAAACCATATCAATAGCAAAGTCAACTCATTCAATTTTTTGTGACATGGTAGACCGCAAATAATTTTTAATCAACTTCAACTTCGAAAAACTTCTTTCAGCATTGGCAACCGATATTGAATTTTACTAACAAAATTAATAATTATTTGACAATAAGCTTAATTAGTATCTTAAAATATAATTTTAATAAAATTAATAATTATTTGACAGTAAACTTAATTAGTATCTTAAATAGAATTTTATTAATAAAATTAATAATTTTTTGACAGCAAACTTAATTAATATATTTGTTAATAAAAAGACCATAACATTGCTAACAAAAGCTTTAAAAATATTACTATGGCACTAAATGGTAACAACAGTTTTGTGGAATCTAGCTGAATTGTGGCTAAAAAAAAAGAGTAGACACCAGTTGAGAAAAAAAGTGTTGAATTGAGGAATTTGATTATTTTTATTGCATTTTCTTATTTTGTGGAATCTAGCTGAATTGAGGAACGTCCCATACTCTCTTCTTTGTTTTTTACATCGTTCCATACTCTCTTTTTGTTGCATTTTTTTTTACTTTTATGTTATTTTATATTTTTATTAATCGTTAAAGTTATTTTTTTTCTTTAAAAATATTTTTTTTGATTCCTTTATTTTGGAAAAATCAGTTTGTTTTCTTCTATATGTAATTTTGGGGAAATCATTATCTTTTTTTTTTAAAGTCCTCCTCATTAAACTCACATGTTTGTTTAAACATTATTTTGTAATAGCTTATATATAAATTGAATATTCTAATTATATGAAATTTTTTATTTTATTCAAAAAGATACGAAAAAGACAAAAATATGAAAAGTATGTATGAGATAGGATATCTGAATTATTCGGTTTTAAAAAAATTATATTTTCTCAATTTTTTCCGAACGTCTTCAAATTTTCTCGAACTTTCTCAAAATTATCAAAAATACCGTCCCAAAGTTGTCCTTATCTTAGTTACTGATTATATAATACTTTCCCAAAATATCAAAATACCATTCTCAAATTATCAGAAATACCATCCCATTTCTATAATTTAATTTTAGATATTTTAGGTATCTATTCGATTCTCGGTTCGGTTCCAGTTCGCTTCTTGTTATTTCAGTTCTTGATTTTAGTTTTTTTGCATTTTTATGTTCTTTAATACATTAATAAGGACTCGAAAATAACTGTTAATTTTAAATAAATACAAAGTTCCTTGTTATTTTAAAATAGAGTACTTATAACTTTATAAATTTTAAATTTAAATTTATAACATGGTAAGTAAATATTGAAGTGGAAATTTTAAAATTTTGCCACTATTTTTTATTTATTTCGTAACCATTTAGACCATTTAACTTATAAATATTTTCGGTTATTCAGCTAGATTCCTTGGTTACCATTTGAATTCATAATTATTCAGCCAGATTCTACCAAAAAGCACACAAAAATTCAGCAAGATTCCACATTCAGCAAAATTTATATGTTACCATTTGGACCCATAATTTAAAAAAGCCTTGAACCTAATATTATTTCATATAAATATTATTACAAAAATATATTAAAAAAATGCATGCCCCTTAAAAGATTAGCTGCCCTAATCGATTGTTTCCTTCGTTTAGCCTGTGGGCCGGCCCTAGCGACAACGACGGTGATACACAATACCGGAATACGAATACGAACATGACAATGAGTCAATGACAATGCTGGAGGTCCGATGAACTATCTCAAGGAGCTTATATGATTAATTTTCTGTGATACCGTAACCCAGATTTAAGTGGGCCTGTTTCTTTCTAAAACAATTTCTGGCCCAAGTTGGCCATTCTCTTTTTATCAGAACGCTTGTGAGAAGAGAAGAAAAAGAGAGAAAGAGAGAGAAGCCGAGGAGAAGAAGCAGAAGAGAGAAAGGGAGTTCGTGAGGGGAGGAAGAAGGAAGAGAAGAGAGAGAGGATAGGATTAATTGAAATCCGACGGCCATGGAGGACGATTGCCGAGAGGAAAACACGCCCCGGCCATGTGTAGGAAACCCTAGCCGCCTCAAAATCAACGGCGGTGTAGACCTAATCAGCTCTCTTCCAGACGAGATCCTCCACCACATCCTCTCCTTTATTACGACCAAATTAGGTATCACAACCAGCGTCTTGTCCAAACGATGGAGGCGTGTATGGTGTGAGAAACCATCTCTCTCTTTTCTTTTGCATAAAACGTCGAAAGAATCGATTAGCAAAACCCTAGAAAGCTACTCGGCCACCAAAATCATGAGTTTCCATCTCCGCCTTGAAAGCGAAACCTGCTCAGCAAGCATAAGGGGTCACGAGGTTCACGACATTGATAGCTTGATCAAGTTTGCAATGTCCCGCAACGTGGAGAAGCTTTCTTTGGATCTTGGTCTTTCTACTTATTACCCTCTTCCAGATTTCCTCTTCAGCAATTCTTCTCTAAAGCAACTCATCGTAAGATCAAGATTTAGCAATGAATTGACTCCTACATGCACCGTCTCTTGGACATCACTAAGAAACTTGTCTTTGAGCTGCTCTCTACTCTCTGGTGAATCAATTCATAAGATTCTGTCTGGTTCTCCAATGCTGGAAAGCTTGTCATTTAGGTATTGTTGTTCACTTTGTTGTCTTGATCTTAGTGAATCGCTGCGCCTTAGAAGATTGGCTATAGATTTCCACAGCCATGCTCCACGACAACTGAAGATCGTGGCTCCTCAAGTCCATTATTTGAGATTGGTCCATTTTAGGGAAAAGTGTACTTTAGCTGATGTATCCTCTTTGATCGAAGCTGACATAGACACTGCCTATTTCTTACCAAGATTCTGGTGTATTGAAGTTGATCCTTTGAAGGCTATTGTTTTTGAAGTCATGGTGGAAACAATGCTAGAAAATTTGCACAAAGTAGAGAACCTTACCGTTGGGCTTAGCTTCCTTCAGGTATGGTGTCGTTCTTGCATCCTTTTTAATCTTTAATCACTTGAGTTGCAAAGTCTTTAGTATAAACACATCTATAAGAATATATCCTTCTTTTATCATGCTCTTTAAACAACTACGTAAAGCCGAATCACTTGATGTTTAACGGGTTTGCTTAGGTTGTTCTTTTGTCGAGAGGTCTGTATTTTGGTACTCAATCTCTTTGTCAATCTTATTCTAGATGCTATCTGTGGCCGAGTTCTCTGGTGTTCCATTCCCGACGTTTAAGGTCAAAGCGTTGACTCTTGAAACAAGAATTTTGCGATCTATGGTTCCTGGTACAGCAAAGCTGCTACAAAACTCACCTGGATTAAAGAAGATAACAGTTTACATAACTAAAGATTGGAACACCGCTGTGGTATTTTTACCATTAACCTCTTTTATTTTCCTATATTACAATCTAAAAACGCTTGTCCTTCCCTTTATTTTGCTAACCTATATATGAGGGATATATTTTGTGTGTCTTATGTGAAAAGTGTTTTAGTTTGCATGCATGATGATAATTTTTTCTGCTTTGCAGGAAAAACATGTTAATAGGTACATAGACCCACAATACTTGAACCCGGATCAATGTTGGAGATTCAAAGATGTGGTCTTTCCGGCTGAAGCCGAGTTTAAATTTGCAAAGCCGAATCTCGTTGGTTCGTTCATGGAAGTTTTGCTGGAGAACACAAGAACACTAGAGACATTGGTTTTACAAATGGGGAATAACATTAATAGATCAAGTTTTGATGAGCTGTCTCAAATCGCTCTTACACTTTCTCACAAAAATAAGGTCTCAATTGTGCTGAAGTGATCAAGTAGTGCTGAATTATGTATCATAGGTTCTTAGTGTTGGATCCATTGAACATTTTATATTTATTGACAACTAGGAGAGAACCCGCGCGAGGCGCATATTTTATTTTTTTAATTTGAGTTTTAAATAATATGTTTTTAAATTTATATTTTGACTATTGATTTTATCTTTTTTTTTAAGAATTTTAATTTTTTTTAATTTTGTTCTTGATGATCTCTATGCAATCTCTTTCATACGTTATTTTAAGAATTTTTATTTATTCTTTAATTTGCATACTCTTTTCATTTGTCAAAATCTTAATATTATAATAATTTTTATTTTTTTCAAATTATCATTTTGAGAATTTCTGTTACAAATCTTGCATTGAATCCATGTTTTTTTCTATTTTTTAAATTTTGTATATTTTTATATCCATTCTTCTTTGTTTTTTTTCCTTCTTCTCTATATTTTTAATATATCTTTTCTATTTTTTATTGAATATTTTGTTATGCCTTAACATTTTATATGTTGGAGTTAACTTCATAATTTATTCAATATCATAATTGTTTTTCACTTGTACCAAAGTTTAATTATCCTAATTTATTTAAAAATATGGATTAAATTACTCAAACAAATTATGTATTATATAAGATTAATATATTTATTTTTGTAATTAAATTTTAATTTCATCTACTTATAATCATTTTTAAATAGTTGAATTCAAATTTAATGGTTTTATGTATAGTTAATTGTACATATGTTAATATTTATTTATGTTACTTGATGTTTTAAAACAAAATTAATTAATTGCTTTTATCAATCTATCATTTTGAGGATTTTTTTATTTATGCGTTTGGAGCATCCTGCGAAATTTGTAATTGATATACATATAAATTTTAAAAAATGCTTCCAATTTAATATGTAAAACATAAAGACAATATCAGAAGTTTTTAGAGAGGGTTGTCAAAGAGTACCCATAACATAATAGAAATAAACGTTTGTCTTTTATTGAGGGGATTATGAGTTCGAATCCACATGAGTGCAAAAAAAAAGATAAAAATATTTTGTTTGGTTCAGATTTGTTACAAATAAAATAATTTTTGAAAATTAAATGATAAAAGACACGTGTCAAATAAAAAATGATGATGTGGCACACCCATAGGAGTTTCCTTGTGCTTTCATATCGTAGATGATTAGAGAGGAAAACCTGATATTAGTTTGCATGGTTATTCAAGATGATAGATTTATCGAGGCATTCACATATTTGTCAAACGTTAAATCGAAAAAACAAAAAATGTCGATAGAGATGGAAGTCTATATACAGTAGAACTTCTATAAATTAATACTCGATAAATTAAGAATCACTATAAATTAAGAAATGTTGCCGATCCCGAGACAGACTAGTGTAAAAATTAGCAAAATTAAATAAAATAATAAGATAATATTTTTTTTTAAACTCCTATGTAAATATATGGTCCCATAAATTAATAATTATATATCTAGACATATATAACTAAGGTAATATAGTAAAATATGATTCTATTGTTATTTCAAGTTCATAAAAATTGTTTGACTCATCTTACAAATTCACTGATATGATATTTTTAAACAAATTTTGCAGTATTGAAAACAATATTTTGGTCTCTTGATGAACATTAAAAGTTCAAATCGTAAATCTCTCTATAAATTATTAATTTATCGATTAAATAATAACTCTATAAAATAATTAATTTTTGAAATCCCAACATTATTAATTTATAGAGGTTTATACCACATTCATAAAGAGATGAATTTGTTAAGACAAAAATTTTAAAACTTTTAAACGAAACATACCCTGAGTGTGTTGCTCATCTTCCACTACAAGAAAATAGGTTATTCATAAGGGCCATATCCATCAAAAATTCCTTGAGAATAGCAAATTTTGAGGAATTTTGACGGATTTTGTCTGTCGGTTCCATCTCGTTGAAAATCCTGATTCGTTGGAATTTTTTTTGGAAATTCTTGAAGGATTTCTAATGAAACCATATTTTTGATGGTATTGCGAGAGACGATGTGGCGTCAAATACGTCGTAAGTATAAAAAATTTCGATTTGTTTCCAATCGCCTTTGTTGCCGCCTTTCCGGAAAAATAAAATTGACTGATTTCCAAGGTCCATGTTTCTCAAGGAGTTTTCAACGACTGTGTTTCCCAAGGGGTTTCTGAGGACCATGTTTCCCAAGGGATTCATAATGGCAATTTTTTCCAAGGGATTTACGACGAAAAGATTTTTCAAGGGATTTTCGACTTAATGATTTTTCAAAATAATTTCGAGGGATTTATGGTAATATGAAAATTAAAAAAATTATACGTATTTGATTTAGTTTTGTTACAACTTTTTAATTTAATTGTTATAAAATAAAAACATAAAAATATAAAAAAAGTTTTTTTAATAAAAAAAAATGTTGTGACGGAAAGTCGTCCGGATAGATTAGTCCGGACGGTATACTTATGATGCACAGAGTCGTGCCTGAGATATTTGGGGTCCATTAAGAAATACAAAATTGGGGCCCTAGATATAATACATAAAAAATATCATGTTTAAAAAACTATGTTTGTTTTCTTGCAAGTTGGTTCTAGATATTTGTTGGATTCTTTTTTTCCAACCAAATTTTGATTTATTTAGAGGGCCCAAAGTATGGTTTGTACAAATTTTCAGAGCCCAAATGCTCTTTGTTTACAACAACTAAACGTAACAACATAAATCAAACACGTGTTGCAACCAAAAACTTTCTGAAAAAATAAATTGGACCCTAAAAATTTCCAAAAAATCTAAAGGCCCTAAACATGTGATACATTAGTGTCAGAGCCGGCCTGAACACCAATGTATCACATGTTTCTATTCATGCTCTAACGATAGTAGAAAGTGACTCTTCTGTTTTGACACTTTTCGTTGTGGTTTTGGCATGCTCCAAAGTTTCCATCCGGATGTCCTTCTACTTGAGCTCTATGGTCAACCGGACAACCTCTTCAATGACTATATTACCTGTGAAAATAAATAAAATATAATTGAGAACACCAATATAAATTTACCTAACGATAGAAAAGTCTAACATAATAATATGATTCTCCTAGTTTTTTTATCTATTATTTGGTTTTCAATTAAATTTTATCACATGTTCCAAATATTATTTTTTCCTATATTTATTTTAATTATATTTACTTTTTATTGTTTACCTACTCATATATCTTCTTTTTTCAAAACCTTTACGAAATGATTTTCATTTTTTGTGAATTATATTTACTTTCTTTTTAATTATATTTGATTTTTCTTTCTCTTTTCTCAATTGACATCAAAAATTATTTTATTTATTTATTTATTTATTTCTAATTGGAAAAAAAATATACTTGTTGAAATTTTGATCCACTAGCTAACATTTTTTGAGATCATGTTAATGGTTTGCTACTTTTCAGAAAATAAATTTTTTAAGAAGAATAATTCATTGCATAATTCACTTAATTTAATTGGAGGATGAAATAATATGTTATATGCCTTTTTAATAACTTTTCCTTTTTTAATTCGAAACATATTTTTTATAATTATATACTTAATTCTATATTTTTAATTTTTCCTTTTTATGTTAAAACTTTATAATTTTTGCCTTTATATGTTAATAACTTAATATTATGTTAAAGATTTGTAATTTGTAATTTTTATGTTAATATATTATATTCAAATCTATTTTAATTTGCTTTTTGGGGGGGGGGGGGGGGGGGGGGGGGGGCTTTTACTCAATAGCAGTAAGTGTTATGCCATTTTTACCAAAATATTTTTACTTCTTAGCTAATTAACAATTCAAGAAAGATTTGGGATCAAACTGCAAAACACACATAGATTGGAAAAGTGGAAACTTCTTCTCTTCTCCCAGTCCCAGAGAAGAATCTGTCCCTCCTTGCGTACAAGCAAAGCCCGAGAGATGAGAGGTACCTCGGCGACTGCTCTTTCATGGTGGCATCTTCTACTCTTCGCTTCGATTTGTCTTCACTTCGTCTTAGGTTCGTCTTCATCAGATCTGTGATTTCAATCCCAGAAACCCGATTTTGTTTTTTTTGTTTCACATCTGTTTGGTAGAATCATCAGACTCACTGAGATTGTGTAAGATTTAGGGTTTGAATCCGCGAGATTTAGGTCTAATTTTAGCTTGATGAGACTTGTTTGATTTCCCTTCTTACGATTTCAAGGGATCACACAAGGTCGATAAAAAGTGAAGATTTGTTGTTTCTTAACTATATTCTCTGTTGTGTAGTTGTAGTTATTGCCAAATTTAGACAAGTAAGTTCCAAGTTTAACACTTAGGTGTTGATTCACGAAACAGTTTATGTTTTTGTGTTATTCCATTGAACATGTCTTGTTGATAGTTTGTCTTTTTGATTTCACTTTCTGATCAATTTGTAGCTCTCAATCCCAGAGAATGTGTTCACTGGATCTACCAATGTTATATCATCCCTGAAAGAAACAATAATTTAGAAATTTACAGGAATTGTTGTTGTTTATGTAACTATCCTCATGATATTTGTATAAATCATCTGGAAGTGTTTCATGTTTAATGCTGTGTATGACTAATGAAACTCTTCTTTCGATTCCTCACATTTGGAGCTGTATATCGAAAATTCTGTGAATGGTTGTAGCAAATTGATCATATTCTCTGTTTGATAAGGTGTGCTAACATAGCCGCTGTTAAGTCTCTCGAAATCATTAAGCAGCTTCATGTTATTGTGTGGATATGATGTATTCAGGTGTATCCGGTGATTCCAAGAGTTCGAGTACCGGAGCAAAGGCTGAGTCTTCTTCCGGCAAAACGGGCACAAAAGTGTTACTCATACTGATCGGTTTCGGGGCTGTGGCGGGATTCTCGTTCTTCCTATACAAACTGTGGCAGAAGAAGAAGAGAGATGAGCAGTATGCTCGGCTGCTGAAGCTGTTTGAGGAAGATGATGAATTGGAGGTTGAATTAGGCCTCCGTGATTAAGAAAAGCAAATCTACAACAATGTCTGAGGTAATGTTTTCAATTGTTTCTTCTTGTTCTTGCTTATTAGTTGAATCTCTGCAATAACCTCGATATGTAGTATGAGTAATCTTGTTTAGGAACTTGCATTACAGATTTTTATTGGAATATTAATTAGACTACTGAAATGTTATAGATAGAGGAGTTATTGACTTGAGTGATGCAAAGCTGATTGATAGATTATATATGGTAGATTACTATGCCTGTCTCTTATACACATCTAGATGTGTATAAGAGACAGGGATATAACATGTTTTTTTTTTGGAATTTGACAGGTGTGTGTCAAGATCATACCAGGGATGAATCATTTATACATACAGGCATTGGAAATATTGAAGTATATACTTAAAAACAAATGTGTAATTTTGACTGATCATTATAATTCTCTGGGTGATCTCGCCGTGGAGGCTCTGGAGAAATTGTTACGTCATTAGCGTTAGGTCAATTTTTCATATGTTCTTTGATTTGTTTGCTTGTAAAACTTTAGATATTTTTGTTCCTGAATATCATAGGTTCATTCAGTTTGATGTCTTTGGGCTTTGTGTGGATATGAAAACATAATTATTTAAAAGAAAAATCATCGTTGAACTTATTTTATAGGAGAAAGAGTTAAATGTGTAAAACTAGCATCCGTAGAATGGCTAACCATTCTAATTTAAAGAATGTATTACTGGTATCACGAGGTTTTATAAAAAAAAATTATTAATTTATAGTGATTATTAATTTATAGATATATTATTTGGTTAAAAAATTAATTTTGGAATTGGCAAAAAATATTAATTTAACGAATTATTAATGAATTGAATATTAATTTATAGAATTTTTATTGTAAATCCCGATCTACAATTAAAAACCCTTTAAAAGGTAAAATCTAAGGTGCAGCATGAGATCAACATACATTGCGAATTGTAAAGGTTTGAATCGAAGTCAAATACTAATCCCAAAAAAGAGACAAAAAAAATAAAATTTACGGTCATATTACAAGTCGAATTCATAACAGTTTTGACTGCAATTTTTTATTTTAAATGGTAACTGTTAAAACTGTGATTTTAAAATAATAATTGTGACTTACAAAAGGTTAAAGAAACATTTTTAGCTTTAAAAAAAACATTGGTTATGAAGAAAAAAATGAAAGAAAATGGTTGTGAGAATTTTTAGGAAAAGTTTTATGACTTTTAAAACTTTAAAACCATTAAAATGTGATTAGATAAAATATAACTTTAAAGACTTAAATATTTTTAAAGTAGCTAAGGTTTCTAAAGTCAAATTGCCAATAATCAACAGAAAAATATTGCAAAAATGGCAAAAAAAAATACTTACAAAATATATGAAACATTTTGCAATTCTTAATTTTCTAAAGCTATTGTTTTTTACTTGACATTATTGTGTCACCTAGAATCAAACCCACATAATACAAATTAAATTTAAGAAAAACTCTTGTTGCTTTTCGTTTCCTTGTGATTTTGCAGTGTTTTGAAATCTAAACCGACCAGACCGAAAAAATCTGACAAAAACCAACAACCGGCCTGAAAATCTTAAAACTTTTATTATGATTAAATCGTTTGAAATTGCTTTTTAAAACCATATCATATCTTATACAACTCTCTCTTTTCTTCCATTTGATTATGTGTTTGATTTATTTTATTTAGACAATTTTGAAGTTTCTGAATATAATCGAATTCTTTTTTATTTGATCTAATTCACGTTTTGGTCTTCTAAACGGTATATTTGAGGTTTCTTCTAAACGGTATATTTGTTCATCTTATTCATAAAAAATATCATTACTTGAATTTTGGGCTATAGCGTACCGTTTCGTATTTTCTCAATCGGATATAATTGGTAGTTTGGTACCATCATCATTTTTTCCGTGAACCAACAATATGAAGCACATTTATGTAATAAAGTCGGCTGACTTCTTGCATTGTAAAAGAAAAAGGGTCACAAAAAATAGAGAGAAAGTACCTACTCAAAAAAAGCAAAACATAAAACCGAACGACACTAAATTTTCGAGAATTCAAACATCAAGATTCAAGACAAAAACTGTTTAGTCGACTTCCTCGATCTTGGGGCCAGCACCGCCCGAAGAAGGAGGAGCTTCATCTTCGTCCATCCCGGCGGCAGGACCCCCTGCTTCACCACCAGCTCCTTGATACATCTTGGCGATGATCGGATTGCAAACACTCTCCAACTCCTTCATCTTGTCTTCAAACTCTTCCGCTTCAGCCAATTGGTTCCCATCAAGCCATTGGATCGCCTCCTCGATGGAATCCTCAATCTTCTTCTTGTCTGCAGCAGGAAGCTTCTCACCGATCTTCTCATCGCGGATCGTGTTCCTCATGTTGTAAGCGTAGTTCTCAAGGGCGTTCTTGGCTTCCACCTTCTTCTTATGCTCTTCGTCTTCAGACTTGTACCTCTCAGCTTCTTGCACCATCTTCTCAATCTCATCTTTAGACAAACGACCCTTATCGTTGGTGATTGTGATCTTGTTCTTTTGCCCTGTGGTCTTGTCCTCGGCCGAGACATTGAGGATGCCGTTAGCATCAATGTCGAAACAGACCGTGATCTGAGGGACACCGCGTGGAGCCGGAGGGATACCAGAGAGCTCGAATTTGCCGAGGAGGTTGTTGTCTTTGGTTCTCGCTCTCTCACCTTCGTAGACTTGGATCAACACGCCTGGCTGGTTGTCTGAGTAAGTGGAGAAGACCTGTTCCTTCTTGGTCGGGATTGTTGTGTTCCTCTGAATCAAAGTGGTCATGACTCCACCAGCGGTCTCAAGACCAAGGGAGAGAGGTGTGACATCAAGCAAGAGAAGGTCTTGGACCTTTTCGTTCCCTTCACCGCTTAGAATCGCGGCCTGAACAGCTGCACCATATGCAACAGCCTCATCGGGGTTAATGGACTTGCAGAGCTCTTTACCATTGAAGAAGTCTTGAAGAAGCTGTTGAACTTTGGGGATTCGCGTAGAACCACCGACAAGGACAACATCGTGAACTGTGCTCTTGTCCATTTTAGCATCACGGAGACACTTCTCAACAGGCTCCATACACTTCCTGAAGAGATCCATGTTAAGCTCCTCGAATCTAGCACGTGTAATCGGAGAATAGAAGTCGATTCCTTCAAACAGAGAGTCAATCTCGATGGTGGTTTGCGCCGTGGAAGAAAGAGTCCTCTTTGCTCTCTCACAGGCGGTTCTCAACCTCCTAAGAGCTCTCGGGTTACCGCTAATATCCTTCTTGTTCTTCCTCTTGAACAAAATGGTTAACCATCCTGTTGTCGAAATCCTCACCGCCAAGATGAGTGTCTCCGGCAGTAGCTTTCACCTCAAAGATACCTTCTTCAATGGTGAGAAGAGAGACATCAAAAGTACCACCACCGAGATCAAAGATCAAAACGTTCTTCTCTCCAACACTCGTCGCCTTCTTATCAAGACCGTAAGCAATGGCTGCAGCCGTCGGCTCGTTGATGATACGCAAAACGTTCAAGCCGGCGATCACACCAGCGTCCTTTGTGGCTTGACGCTGAGAGTCGTTGAAGTAAGCAGGAACAGTGACCACAGCGTTCTTGATCGAAGAGCCAAGGTAAGCCTCGGCGATCTCACGCATCTTGATGAGAACCATCGAAGAGATTTCCTCTGCAGCGAACAGTTTCTCTTCTCCCTTGTACCTGACGACGATCATTGGTTTCTCGGCAGGTCCAGGGATGATCTTGAATGGCCATAGCTTCATGTCGCTTTGTACGGATGTGTCACTGAATCTTCGACCAATCAATCTCTTTGCATCTGTCACAATTAACAAAAGAAAACAGAGTTTAGTCACACATTCGAAGCAAATTAGGAAACCAAAATCAATAAATTAGATCAGATGTAATCTAGTACAAGAATATGCGTATAGATCACAAATCATCAAATTCAGCTAATTTTTTGGTTCAAGCTACTTAAAAACCCTAAAAAATCAACAATTCACAACAGCAATTACTCAATAAACCCCTAAATAACAACAATTCACAACAGCAATTGATCAAACATCAACGCAAAGAAGTTAATCAAAATCGTTTGTGAAGTTATAAACCCTAAAAATCAGAATTGAGCAGCCAAATAGAGAGTAAAAAAAGATGAGATTACATACCGAAGACGGTGTTGACTGGGTTCATGGCGACCTGATTCTTGGCGGCATCACCGATCAACCTCTCGGAGTCGGTGAAGGCGACGTAAGACGGCGTCGTTCTGTTTCCCTGATCATTAGCGATGATCTCGACACGGTCGTGCTGCCATACTCCGACGCAAGAGTAGGTTGTTCCGAGATCGATTCCGATCGCTGGACCTTCTCCTTTACCCGCCATTATCAAATTTCAAACTAACAGAGAAAAAGCTTTAGCGATGAAAAATAAGAATTTCAAGAGAGAGACGAAAAGGTTTTAGGTTATGAAGAAAGAACGTCAAAGCTTTGGGGGTTTTATAGAATGCTCAAAAATTTAGATGTTTCGAGAATGTTCCTGACAGTTCTAGAGAAGACGATACCTTTATTAATTGCCACGTAAGCTTAAACGGTAGGGTAGTAGGTCCCAGTAATGAAAACAATTTTTTTTTTTTTCTTACAACATAATTTTTACTTTTGTAGAAAGAAAAAAAGAGAAAGGATATGATGAATGTTGGCATGGATTTTAGTTTTTAGTTTTTAGCTTTTGAATTTTGAATTTTGGTTTTTAATTTTTTGTTTTTGAATTTTGCTATGCATTTTAGGTCTTAAAAAAACTTGAATGGTGAAAATCGACGAAATGGCAACAAAAAATAAGATTTATAGAGGCGGAGAGATCCACAACGCGCTGGAGAGGAGGATCGGAGAAAAAAAAAGAAAACGACAGAGAACACAAAAGAGGGGGGGGGGAGAGATAATCGCCTCGCAAAGGCATAAGAAGGAGAAAGAGAATTATAATATTTTTTTTTTAATTCGAAAGTAAACTCTTATATCAATGATATACATTAAAGTTAAACCACACATCCTGAGATATTACAAACAAAAAAAACCTCCATGCACAGAGGTTTCAAAGACCCACAACGAGCCATTACTAAAACAAAATTGGAAAGTAGATGATCTACGTTAAAGTTAAAAGAGCTTTTTCAAAGACGTATCTAAAATATACTACAAACAAAAAAAACCATCAGAGACAAAGTTTTCAGAGACACGTTCGAAAAGGATCATAAACAGTGATTTTCATAAAATCTCAAAAGTAGTCTCCAGTTGAATTGGGGAGCATCGATTGCTCTGATCAATGGGCTAACATTTATGCAGTGAGTATGCCAGAAGGATGTTGTAGAATCGATTCTGTAAGCCTATAACATTTGATTCAAAATATCCATCATCTGTAATCATAAAGAGGTTAGCGGGTATTGGCTAATGAATAGCCCAATACTCCATCTTGTTCATGATTTCAAGGTCAACGTCTTGTTTCTCTGGAACACCAAAAACTGTAAAGAGAATGACAGATTGTCTGAGTTTTCTTACAATCCCATTAGTTAGGCATGTAATGGTTACAACAACACATTCGATGATAATAGGCCCGCTGTAACAAAGAGACGTTAAACTCTCTTTGATGATAGGTAAAATCACGCTTGCATTAAAAACTCTTGGCACAGACACATTCTCGTAGTCCCATGCAACATACGAGGGGCTCCAGTATAGATGCTTCTGCGTCAATAGATGAATCATGGGCTGGAATGAGTCGAAGGGCTGGAACAATCTCGTCAGCGTCATTGTAGTAATAACGTGGAACTACTGAAAGATCTGGAACCATATCTACCCTCTCGAAAAGTTCGTCGTGTAAGCTGAATTGGAAGAGGTCATCAGTGTGGATGTCACCAGCGACCCAACCGTCGTCCATCTTGATCGGAATCACAAGTGTAGATTCTGTGTAAGGTTTCAAGTGAAGCAAGGGCATCATTTTTCATTAGTAATGTTTTGCCTATGAATTTTGTTTTTTTTGTGTGGGTTTTCTAGTATTTCAGAAGTTAGTTTGCCAAAAAAAAAAATCACACATGCATTAATGTCAATCATCAAACTATTTTCCATTTATTACAATCATACATTACGTTTAGTCTGCAGGCATAGAGCAACAAGTTTTCCTTGAAATAATTATATGGCAACAATCACACCATGATAACCCAAACAAAATGAATTTTTGGTTAAGGGGTCATAGTAAATGTCATTCTGACAAAAAACACAAAACGATATGTTAATTAAAGAAAAAGAGATAGAAATAGAATCAAATTGTTTAATCTAAACTTACCTTCTCAAGGTTCCATATTATTTTTCTTTTGCGGACATAGAGCAATAAGTTTTCCTTGAAACAATATATGGCAACAATCACAAATGGGCATAGTAAATCTCATTTTGCCAAAAACGCAAAACAACTTATTTTAAATTAATTAAATAAAAAGAGAGAAATAGAATCAAATACTAAGTTGTTCACTACAAGAAAACATGAGATTTACCACGAAAATTTACGAGAAAAATAGTTCGTAGTAAATTAACGTTGAATTTACGACGAATTTAGGAGGAAATCTAAAATCGTCATAAATTCGTCGGAAATAGGGAGGAAAAAAAATCGTTGTTAAATCGTCGTAAATACGAACGGATTTACGAGGAATTAACGAGGAAATAATATTTCGTCGTTAAATCCTCGTAAATTACCAACGAATTAACAAAGAAATAAATTTGCCGCACATTTCTCGTAAAATTATTATTAATTAACGTCAAATTAACGAGGAAATAAAATCGAAGGCATTTAACGACGAATTAAAGAGGAAAATAGGTGAAAAAGATGAAGAAGACTCAAATGTATCTGAAATGACGATAGGGCTGAAGAAGAAGAGGAGGCAGATGAGTTTGAAGAAAGTGATGAACCCAATGAAGAAGACACATATGTATCTGAAAATGACTCGAATGAGTGATATCGATGTAATAAGCGCTATAATTTGTAATTTGAACTAATTAATACAATATTATTATATGAATTTCAATCCAACTTGTTTTTCAAATTTAATTTAAAATAGTAGAATTAAAAAGAAATATATAAACAGATGATTACGAATATTTTTTAAAAATACATGTTTTGCATTCATTAAGGTACTTCCCACTGATGGATCGAGCTGAAATTTGGGTACGAACTAGATCTCTGAGTTAGCTTTCATTTGGAAGTGGTTTGAAGTCGATCCAATGGTGCGATCTGAAGTTATGCTAGTTTTCGTAAAGACTGTCCAAACCGGTATTGATTTAGGACGAATTTAAGAATTCGTCCCAAATTCATCGCTAAGTTTGCGACGAATTTGGGACGAAATCCTAAATTCGTCCTAAATCAATACCCTATACCATACCGAGAAGTTTGGCATTTGTTGAGGCAGTTCCCACCGACGGATCAAGCTGAAATTTGGGTACTAACTAGATCTCTGAGTTAGCTTTCATTTGGAAGTGGTTTGAAATCGATCCAATGGTGCGATCTGAAGTTATGCTAGTTTTCGTGAAGACTGTCCAAACCGGGTATTGATTTAGGACGAATTTGTGACGAATTTAGGATTTCGTCCCAAATTCGTCGCATACCCTATACCGTACTGAGAAGTTTGGCATTCGTTGAGGCACTTCCCACCGATGGACCGAGCTGAAATTTGAGTACGAACTAGATCTTTGAGTTAGCTTTCATTTGGAAGTGGTTTGAAGTCGATCCAATGGTGCGATCTGAAGTTATGCTAGTTTTCATGACGACTATCCAAACCGGGTATTGATTTAGGACGAATTTAGGAATTCGTCCCAAAATCGTTGCTAATTTTGCGACGAATTTGGGACAGATTCCTAAATTCGTCCCAAATTCGTCCTAAATAAATACCCTATACCGTACCGATAAGTTTGACATTCGTTGAGGCACTTTCCACCGATGGATCGAGCTGAATTTTGGTCACGAACTAGAGCTTTCACTACAAGAAAACATGACATTTGCCACGATTTTTTGCAAGGAAAATAAATCGTAGTAAATTAGCATTGAATTAACGAGGAATTTACGAGGAAAATTATAAACGTCGGTAATTCGTCAGAAAGAGCGACGAAAATAAATCGTTGTCAAATCGTCGTAATTTCCAATGAATTAACGAGGAATTAATGACGATAATATATTTCGTCGCTAATTCGTCGTTAAATTAGGACGAATTAGCGACGAAACGTGTTTGACGTGGATTCCTCGGAATTGCATCATTAATTTCCGACGAATTACCGAGAAAGAAAATCGTCGTAAATTAACGACGTATTAGAGAGGAAAAAAAGTTAGATGAAAACGTGTTTTACTGGTTTTTTTGCCACGAAAATATTCCTTGTTAATTCGTTGGAAATTCGTTGGTAATTCAATGTAAAAAAAAAAAAAAACCCTATATATAGAAGCAACACTTCATTATCAAAACTACAAAAACAAAAACAAACTCTCTCTTCACCTAAAGAAAACTCTTCACCAAAAAAAAAACACTTCTTAAACACTTTTTCAATATATTCTTTTTTTCAAAAAAAAAAATCTCTTATATACCAAAAAAAAAGAAAAAAAAAATTATGTCAATATACAAAATACGAAGTTGGATGTATAATCGTAAAGATTCGGAGGGATCGCTAACAAGGGAGTATCAGGCGGGAAGTTTGCAAATTACCGTTGAAAGTGGTATGATGTACTGTCCTTGTCAAAAATGCATGAATAGGAAATTTATTCGTATCTCAAAAGTGTGGTCGCATCTATTAAATAGAGGGTTTTTTCCGCACTATTATATTTGGTATAATCATGGAGAAGGGCATGGGGAAATGTTGCTAGTAGTAGCGGTAATAATCAAGCAGTTAATGATGCTGAGTCAAATAATGTGCATCAAGTTGATGATCATGGTGAATTTGGTGATCATGATAGGATTCATGAGATGGTTACAGATGCATTTCATGAAAACACGGATACATTTCTAGCTGTTGGTCATGATAGTAATATTTACGACGAGGAACCCAATTTAGATGCCAAAAGATTTTATAATATGTTAGATGCTGCAAATCAGCCACTCTACGGTGGATGTAGAGATGGGCACTCTAAATTGTCCTTGGCTGCTAGGATGATGACCATTAAAACTGATCATAACTTAAGTGAGGTTTGCATGGATGATTGGGCTGATTTGATTAAGGAGATTTTGCCTGAAGATAATTTAGCTGCTGAGAGTTACTATGAGATACAAAAGCTGGTTTTTAGACTTGGGTTACCTTCTGAGATGATAGACGTTTGTGTAGACAATTGCATGATATATTGGAAAGGTGATGACAAGTTGCAGGAGTGTCGTTTTTGCCATAAGCCACGATATAAACCGCAAGGTGCTGGTCGTAATAGGGTGCCGTACCAAAGGATGTGGTATCTTCCAATAATTGATAGGTTGAAAAGATTGTATCACTCAGAAAGGACTGCTGCATCCATGAGATGGCATGGTGATCATTTGCAGACAGATGGGGAGGTCAATCATCCGTCAGATGCAAAAGCGTGGAAACATTTTAAGACGGTACATCCCGACTTTGCTAGAGAGAAACAGAATGTATATCTTGGTCTTTGCACAGATGGATTTAGTCCATTTGGTATGTCTAGTAGGCAATATTCTTTATGGCCAGTAATCTTAACGCCTTACAACCTTCCCCCAGACATGTGCATGCAAAGAGAATTTCTATTCATGAGTATATTAGTCCCTGGTCCCAAGCATCCGAAGCGGTCCCTTGATGTGTTTTTGCAGCCTCTAATAGCGGAGTTGAAGGAGTTGTGGTTTAATGGGGTTCGTACGTATGATATTTCAAGGAAGAAAAATTTTACGATGCGGGCGGTTCTTATGTGGACAATAAGCGACTTTCCCGCATACGGGATGCTATCAAAGTGGACTACGCATGGGCGGTTGTCTTGTCCTTATTGTCTCAATCGAACAGAAGCATTTCAATTGAAGTACGGTAGAAAAACAAGTTGGTTTGATTGTCACCGCCGATTTCTACCCTTGTCGCATACATACCGAAGAAACAAGCGGTTATTTAGAAAGAACAAAGTTGTCCGTCTTCCTCCTCCTGTATGTGTATCTGGGACAGATTTAGAAGCGCAAATTGATCATTACGGTGCACAGCAAACAGTCTTCCGAGGTGGAAATTGGCACAGTACAGGGAATATGCCAGATGGATATGGGGAGCATCACAATTGGCATAAGAAAAGTATTTTCTGGGAGCTTCCGTATTGGAAAGATCATCTGCTTAGGCACAATCTCGATGTCATGCACATTGAGAAAAACTTTTTTGATAACATCATGCATACAGTGCTAAACGTAAAGGGGAGAACCAAAGACAGCGTAAAATCAAGACAGGACTTGCCTGACCTTTGTTCGAGGAATGAGTTGCATCTTTCAAGCAACGGGAAAGCACCAGTTCCAATATTTTGATTGGGTGCCGCAGAAAGGTCATCATTGTTCAATTGGGCGACATCTGATGTGAAGTTCCCCGATGGGTACGTTTCTAATCTATCTAAATGTGTAGAAGGGCAAAAGTTTTCAGGGATGAAGAGTCATGAATGTCACGTAATTATGGAACGCTTGTTGCCTTTTGCCTTTGCTGAACTTCTACCCGCAAATGTACATGAAGCAATTGGAGGTAAAATTCTGGCTTTTTAATTAATTATATATGTACGTACTTATAAGTGACTCATGCCATTGATTAATTATTGATAAATTTTATACTTGTTGTTTTGTTATTGCAGGCATTGGGTCATTTTTTCGTGATCTTTGTACTCGTACTTTGACAGAAGATGTAATTGCACAATTAGATGCAAATATACCTATCTTGCTGTGCAACTTGGAGAAGATATTTTCACCGGCTTTTTTTGATGTTATGGAACATCTACCTATCCATCTTCCTTATAAAGCAGAACTTGGGGGGCCTGTTCACTTTCGATGGATGTATCCGTTTGAGCGATTTATGGGTCATTTAAAGCAGAAAGCAAAAAACCTAGCAAAGGTTGAAGGTTCAATCGTTGCGGGAAGTTTAACAGAAGAAACTTCTCACTTCACGGGATATTATTTTGCATCAAATGTGCGGATACGAAAAAAGGCTCCTCGACGATATGATGATGGAGGTGTAGGTCGAACATACCCGGTGGAAGGTGTCCCAGACATTTTCTCATCAATCGGACGCCTTTGCGGAAAGTTGAAAAAAGTATGGTTAGCCAACGAACATGATCATCATAGCGCACATACGTATATCCTTCTAAACTGCGAGGAAGTTAGTCCATTTGAAATGTAAGTGAAATAAATTTATATATCATGTATATATATATATAGTTTGGTTGGTTATTCGCTCATATTAATTATTTTCTTGCAGGGAATTCGATAGACATGTACGTGAAGCTATTGACGAAGTTACAAACGAGGAAATCAGCACTCGTAAAGATCGCCACTTTGCTCCGTGGTTAAAGTCGGAAGTACGTTTATATATATATATATTTAATTTACTAAATAATTAAAATAATAATTAATAACATTTATTTTTATTTTTATATAGGTTGCGGATGGAGATACGGCATACCCGCTCTGGTTTCATGAATTAATCAAAGGCCCGATTTGGAAAATCACTACTGCATCCATGTATTGTACACGTGGATATGTGTTTCATACATTCAAATACGGCAATCAAAGGACTACTGCAAACTACGGGGTTTGTGTGAGGGGCGAAATTGATTTTTATGGGGTGTTGCAAGGCATAATTGAAGTTGAGTACCCCGGGTTGGTTGCAATGAAATGTATTCTCTTCAAATGTGATTGGTTCGATCCAACTGTTGGTCGAGGTGTACGTAAAAATAAAAATGGGACGGTAGACCTCAATAAATCACAGGACCACCTTGCAAGGCTAAATACTCCTGGGTGTTACAACAAGTTCGAGCCATTTATCCTTGCATCGCAAGCAGAACAAGTCACCTTTGTTCCTTATCCCCGAGTTCGCACAACAGGCATCCCATGGTTAGCAGTTATTAAAGTTTCTCCAAGGGGGAAAATTGTTGATCTGCCAATGCAACAAGATCATTGCTATGATATTCTTCAACCAGATGAGAGTACCGGCGATATTCTTCTAATAGATCCGCAAAATAGGGAGGTTGATGAAGATCTTCCAGACGATACTACTGAAGAAGAAGAAGAAGAGCCAGAGTTTGAAGAAAGTGATTCACCCGATGATGATGAAGAAGGTGATGAATCAGATGTATCGGAATGAATATGATGGTGATTTATAAAATCCATGTAATCTAAGCTATATATATTGTGTAATTTTGTAATTTTCACTTCTTAATAAATCAAGATCTTCCAGACGATACTACGTCTTTTCATTTTATAAATTCGAATGATAACGTATACTAAGAGTGTTTTTTCTTCTTAACGACTATGATTCTTTATAATAAATGTTACGTCTTTTCATTTTATAAATATTTTAATTTTTGTATGGTATACTTAAAACTATATGAGTATCAACATTATGTTTGATTTGAACAACATAAGAGGTTTTAAACAGATATAGAGTTTTTAAAAAATTACATTTTACGACGAATTTGGGAGGATTCCTCGCAAATTCGTCGTAAATCCCCAAGTTTACGACGAATTTGCGAGGAATCCTCCCAAATTCGTCGTAACCTCATACCCTAAACCCCAAACTTGCATACTCTAGTTCAATCTATTTGGTTATATAAATGTATAACTAAACTTGTTGATTTTGCTTAAAAATTTTATGTTTTTTATAAATTCGAATGATAACGTATACTAAGAGTGTTCTTTCTTCTTAACGACTATGATTCTTTATATTGAATGTTACGTCTTTTCATTTTATAAATATTTTAAATTTTTTATGGTATACTTAAAACTATATGAGTATCAACATTATGTTTGATTTGAACAACATAAGAGGTTTTAAACAGATATAGAGTTTTAAAAAAAATTACATTTTACGACGAATTTGGGAGGATTCCTCGCAAATTCGTCGTAAATCCCCAAGTTTACGACGAATTTGCGAGGAATCCTCCCAAATTCGTCGTAACCTCATACCCTAAACCCCAAACTTGCATACTCTAGTTCAATCTATTTGGTTATATAAATGTATAACTAAACTTGTTGATTTTGCTTAAAATTTTTATGTTTTTTATAAATTCGAATGATAACGTATACTAAGAGTGTTCTTTCTTCTTAACGACTATGATTCTTTATAATGAATGTTACGTCTTTTTATTTTATAAATATTTTAATTTTTGTATGGTATACTTAAAACTATATGAGTATCAACATTATGTTTGATTTGAACAACATAAGAGATTTAAAACAGATATAAAAAAAATTACATTAGTTTACGACGAATTTGCGAGGAACCCTCCCAAATTCGTCGTAAACTCATACCCTAAACTCCAAACTTGCATACTCTAGTTCAATCTATTTGGTTATATAAACGTATAACTAAACTTGTTGTTTTTGCTAAAAACTGTATATTACATGCTTAAATTTTTTTTGTTTTTTATAAATTCGAATAATAACGTATACTAAGAGTGATACTTCTTCTTAAAGAGATACAGAGTTTGAAAGATTTTTAGGAGATGTAGTGTTTAAGAGAAAATTACATTTACGACAAATTTGGGAGGATTCCTCGCGAATTCGTCGTAAATGATGTCGTCGTAAAGTCCTCGTAAATTTGGGACGAATTACCGACGATTCGTCGTTAATTCCTCGTAAAGTGAGGCGTCGTAAATGCCTCGTAACTTTGGGACGAATTAATGAGGACTCAGCATATTCGTCGCTAATTCCTCGTAACTTTGCGAGGAATTAGCTACGAATATAAATCTTATATATAGCTGCCGAGTTTCTTCCTTCCCCTCACTTCTCTCAACTCTCTCAAATCTCTCTAGATCTCTCTAGATCTCTCTACTCAGATCTCTTTCCAATTTTATCAAATATTAGAAGGTAAGGATCTAAATTTTTTTTTTTTTGATATATTTAGGTTTGAATAATGTTAGGATATCGAAATATTAGAGTAATGTTAGGATATCGGAATATTAAAATTCGTTAGGAATGAAATATTTTATTTTAATTTAGAAATTTTTTAATTTTAGTTATTAATTTTATTTATTAATTATTGTGCAGATGAGGCCTTCTCGTCGTAACCATTATTATCAGTTTATACCTGATAATGGTGGTGGGACTTCGTCTGGGACGGTTCCGATTCCAGCTTCATCTCACCCATACAGTACTTCCGCTACTGAGTCGGAAGTTCCGCAGACCCAGACCCAAACTACTGCACCACCGCCACACTTCCGACAGCCTGCTGTTCCTCATCCATATGCCCATTTGACGGTTGATGATTTGATTGCACAGCCGGGAAGAACGAATGTTACGAGATTAGACCCGCGTCATCTAACCGGATAATGGTACATTTTTAATTTAATATTTAATTTAATATTTCATTTTTATGATTTCAATTTGTGATTTAATTTTTATTTTTTAGGTTCGGGATCGAAAACAGTGTCGCACGGTCCGTTTCTCTCAACTTTCTCCGGAAATCTTCGAAACCTGGTTCAAAATGTTTGCGGTAATAAATGTTTTTTTTTAATTATAAATTATTAAAATTGATATTAAATAAATTTTAATTTGTTTTTGATTTTTTAATTGTTGTAGCAAAAATACACTTGGGATCCAGTTGATACCCCGACCGTGCGGGAAGCGTTCAAGATGAAAGTGATGGGACGTCTCGGAGGCACCGTTTCGGACTGGAAAAGAAAATGGGAGGTCATAGGCGACGACGCAAAAACGATATACATCGAGCAGTCGGTTTGGGACGGATTGGTTCGCTACTGGCGGGACCCCCACTCGGTCGTCATTTCTGCAAAGTGCTCATCTTCTCGTAATACCGTTGGTCCGGACGGTTTACCCGCAGCATTGCCTCATACAGCCGGTCAAACGCCTTTTGCAGGCGTTCGTTTACAAATGGTAAATTATTAATTACTTTCATAAATTCATTTTCTATTTTGTAAAATTTTTACTAACAAAATAATTTACAAAAAATGTAGGCATCCGAGAACGGAGGTGTTTTGCCTCCGATGACGGAAGTTTTTGCGAAGACACATCGCAAGAAGGCGTCGGGGCTCTTTGTCTCTGACAAGGCCGAGAGGATCTACAACGACGTCACAGCGAGGATTGCCGAGCGAGAGTCACAGATGTCTCAGACATCACCTGGCGGTTCTTCAGTGCAATCCGGGGGATTGACCACTCCCGACATCGATCGGATCTACGAGGAGGTATGTATAATAATATATCTATTATTATTATATTTTTTTTATCAAATCATAATTTGTTTATTTTTTAAAAATCTAGGTTGCCCCTAAGAGAAAGGGGAAAGTCGTAGGGATGGGATCTATTCATCATGTCCCATCTGCTTCGTCTTATGCCCCTCAGCGGTCTCCCGAAGATGATCCGGTCGTCCTACGTGCCAAGATAGCGACTCTCCAACAAAATCAAACCGAATATCAAGAACAAGTCAAGGCTGAGCTTTCGGAGTACGACGCTATCTTCGAGATAATGGCAGTGGGAAATCCCCAGATCGCCGCACTCTTGCAAGAGAAGCGGAGACGACGAGCGGCAACAACACATGCCGGGCCCAGCCATTCGACAGAGGAAGACTTGACCGAGGAACAACGCGAATCACGCCGCGTTGCGGCTCAAGCTACTGAAGAAGCTCGGATTATCCCGGATTTCGATTATATCGTAGAGTAGCTTTTTTTGTTTAAAAACCAAAAATATTAGTTTTTTATTTTATTTTGAATTTTAATTTTAAAATTTTCTTTTTTTAAATTTTTTTTTTTATTTAAAATTTAAACTTTTACTAGGTATTTACGACGAAAACAATTTTGCCACGATTTAAGGACGAACTCTGTTGCAACAATTTTACCACGAATTAACGACGATTAACAGTTTGCCACGAATTAACGACGATTATCAGGTTGCTACGACTTAACGACGATTAACAGTTTGCCACGAATTAACGACGATTAACAGTTTGCCACGAATTAACGACGAAACATTTTTGCTACGATTTTACGACGAATTTTATTTTGCTACGAATTTACTTCGATTTGTTTCCCCTCAATTTGCCACGAATTTACGACGAATCCTATACCTTGCGAATTAACGACGATTCTACGACGACACTATTAACGACGAAAACTCCGTCTCCCAAAATTAACGACGAATTTACGACGAATTTGCTTTCGCGACGATCGATTACCGACGATTGAACTTTCGTGGCAAATTCGTTGCGACTGTCGATTAACGAAGAATTTGCCAAGAATTCTTCCCTCGTAAAAAGCATATTTTCTTGTAGTGTTTGCGTTAGCATTCATTTGAAAGTGGTTATAAGTCGATCCAACGGTACGATCTGAAGTTATGCTAGTTTTGGTGAATACTATCCAAGCTGGGTATTGATTTAGGACGAATTTGGGAGGAATTTAGGATTTCGTCCCAAATTCGTCCCTAATTTTGCTACGAATTTGGGACGAAATCCTAAATTCCTTCCAAATTCGTCCTAAATCTATACCCTATACCCTAAACTCTGATCACTTTGGTTTATTCTTTTTGGTTAGACCTTTTAAATGTATACTTGTTGAATTTTAATAAAATTATAAACCAAATGCTTACGATTTGTGGGTTCTCTATAAATTCGAGTGATAACGTTTAGTAAAAACGATAGTTATTCTTAACCACTATGAACTTTTAAATAAATGTAACAAAATAGTTAGTTTTATATATCTTTGATATTTTTTCTTATATTACAAACATATGAATGTCAATATTAGTTCTAGAATTGAACAAGCTAAGACATTCGAGAGGTTTGAATTAGTTAAGGGTATACAATATTAATTTTTGACGATTTTTAGGAATTCGTCCCAAATTCGTCGCTAAATGCTAAAATTTGCGACGAATTTGGGACGAAATCCTAAATTCGTCCTCAATCAATACCCTAAACCGTACCGAGAAGTTTGGCATACGTTGAGGTACTTTCCACCGATGGATCGAGCTGAATTTTGGACACGAACTAGATATTTGCGTTAGCTTTTATTTGGATGTGGTTTTATATAGATCCAACAGTGCTATATGTAGTTATGCTAGTTTTCGTGAAGACTATCCAAACTGTATATTGATTTAGGATGAATTTGGGAGGAATTTAGGATTTCGTCCCAAATTCATCGCTAATTTTGCGATGAATTTGGGACGAAATCCTAAATTCCTCCCAAATTCGTCCTAAATCTATACCCTATACCCTAAAATCGGATCACTTCGGTTTAATCTTTTTGGTTATACCTTTTAAATGTAAACTTGTTGAATTTTAATAAAATTATAAACCAAATGCTTACGATTCGTGGGTTCTCTATAAATTCGAGTGATAACGTTTAGTAAGAACGATAGTTGTTCTTAACCACTATGAACTTTTAAATAAATATAACAAAATAGTTAGTTTTATATATCTTTGATATTTTTTTTCTTATACTACAAACATATAAATGTCAACATTAGTTCTCGAATTGAACAAGGTAAGACATTCAATAGGTTTGAATTAGTTTAGGGTATCGAGTATGTCCCGAATTTGTCCTAAATTCATCGTAAGATGGTTCCTCGCAAATTCGTTGGTAATTTACGAGGAATTTACGACGAATCCCTCCCAAATTCGTCGTAAAAGGGAAGAACAAATAGATTCCCACCCGCGGGAATGAAAATTCTTAATTTTTTAATTTACTACGAAATAGCCACGATTCGTCGCAAATTCCTCGTAAGTTACCAACGAATTTGCGACGAATATAAATCATATATATAACCCATGAGCTTTCACCTTCTTCCTCACATCTCTCAAACCCCAAATCAATCTTACTTCTCTCTCTCTCTCTACTCGGATCTCACTCTACTTCCACCAAAAACTCAAAGATATGGATCTTAAATTTTATTTATGTTTTTTTTATTTTAGTTAGGTTTGGAATATTGATACACTTTTGAATATCGTTAGGATATCATAATATTTTGAAATTTTAAAATCGGATGATTTAAATTTTGAATAATTTTTATTTTCAAAAATGGATAATTTTAATTATTAACTATATTGACCGAACAACGGCCGGAATCACAACGACTAGTTTAGTTTATTTGAATCGGATCTCTCACAATTGATTATACCATAGATTAGTTTATTTGAATTTTTATTAAAAAAAAAAAAAATTAATTTTAGTTTTAAGATTTATGTATTTTTTATATATAATTTTTTTTATTTTTTGGGTACTAATCCTCGTTATTTCGTCGCTATGAGAAAATATAGTTTACAAGGAAATTACGACGAAATTTAGGACGAAATCTTTTGCTTCGATTTTACGACGAAATTTTTTTTTACCACGAATTAACGACGTTTCTTTTTCCCCAATTAGCCACGAATTTACAACGAATATTGTCCCTCTTAAGTTTACGAGGAATTCCCGACGATTTTACGACGAATATTGGGACTCCCAATATTAACGACGAATTCCCGATGATTTTGCGTTTGCGACGATCTATTACCGACGATTTAATATTCGTCGCAAATTCGTAGTAAATTCCGATTTGGGACGAATTTGCCACGAATATATCCCTCTTAAAACTTATGTTTTCTTGTAGTGGTTTATTCTAAACTTACTTTCCCAAAGTCCCACATCCCAAAGAATTTGCGGTGGGCCAATGCCTCGGCTAGAGTTTTGAAAGTGTGACAAAAATATTTATCTTGGTGTTTTAAAAAATTGGGAGGATGTGCACGGCAGTCAAACACACAATAACGTCTGAGTTCTTTTAGGATTCCTCATCTTACAATGTGTTCCAACACAATAACAATCATGTCCAAGTTTTGCACTTTTATCTTTGTCAAGCATCTCTTTATCCACATGTGAGCTGAGATATCAAGTTCAAAGAGGAATGAATTCATTCTCTAACTCATAGATAAGTCTTAAGGCACTGACCATATCTGCATCGATATATACCCAACACACGAATGTGTTTAAGCTTATCTGAATACGACCAATAAGCTTTTTCCATGAAGTGTTTTGCAGTTATGTGAAAAATTAATAAACAAAACAAATAAGAGTTAAAATATGATATTAAAAGAGCAATAAATATATTCAAGTTTAAGAGTTGTAATGTGTACCCGTTCATTTGTTTCCCAACACAAAATGAGAACTCTAAATCTTCATACACCGCATTAGACAACCGCATCGACTTGATAGATCTGCCAAGAAAAAACCGTCGCCTTATAACTCTAAGAAAGTGAAGAATTACTCATCAAAGAAGAAGAATTAAGCTTCTGATGAAACAAAGACCCGCCGATAGCTTTCAAGATTTAAAGTGATTACATGCAAAAAGCTGAAAACTAAAACAAACCACAAACAAAAGTCCGAACAAAGTCAAAAATTTATAATCCGAATAGAATCGGAATAGAAAAGGTAAAACTGGATTGAATTTGAACCGGAAGATAGCTCTGATCAAGACAAGTCAGAAAAAGCTTAAACAAAAAAGAAGAGATGAGAGCTTCTCTCTCTGAAGGATCCAGAGAGAGAATGGAGAGAAGCCACTCAAGACCTATGTTGCACGGAAGCTTCTCTCGAGATCCGCTTCCCGCTTCGGAATCGGAAACCTTTCAGAATCTCGCTTTCATAACGATTCCAAAAATATATTTTCTAAACGTGTTGGAATCTTGCGTTTCCGTTTTGAAAGCTTACGCTTCCATATTTAAAGCATATGTATACACTATATTTCATATTTTGTCTATAAAAATATTGTTTAAAATTATTATTTTAATTAAAGTGAGATATCATAAGTGATTAAAATTGATAAGATGAATGAGTTTGTCTCGAAAAAATTGAGTTGTATGATCTTTCTTTCGTTAACGAAGAAGTTTAAGTAATTTTATTTGATGAGGTTAAAAAAAGGGTTTTGAATCTTTTATTTTAATTAAATTGAATTATGTAAAATATACGAATTAAATTTGTATTATTTATAATCATTTATTAGTATAATATAATATTTAGCTTTTTATATATATATATATATATATATATATCTTATTATATAAAGTTGAATGCATCAAAGTTGCTAATTAACATAATTGTGACAAGTGTCAAGTTTATCGATTTTGATTTCAACACGTATAAGTAAATTAGATTAACTAGAATATATTTCAATTAAGAAAAGGAAATTCTAGATGCTAATGATATGACATTGGACGATAGTGAGCTCAATGAGGAAAAAGATAACGAGAATCATGTAAAGAGTCTTTTGATGCGAATTTTGAGAAACACAACTTCTCTAAAGAGCATAGAGATCATATACGGGAGATGAATGTGAAGAGAAAGAGAGGCTTTGTTTGCTTGGCAAAGAGAAGTTTATAACGCAGCGGAACAGAAAAAGATAGTTGATAAAGTGTGTGAATTACAAGAGAAGTAGGGTTAATATATATTGCTTAGGATCAACAACAAATTCTGTGTTTTAAATATTTTGATCGAAAACGGATGAGAATTAAAATAAATAAATAAATTTAGGTTTCCATTTTATGTTTTTAATATATATATCTTATTATAGAAAGTTGGATGCGTCAAAATTGATAATTCACATGATCGTGACATGTGACAATTTAATCGATAAGAATTCTACAGATTATCCGATTTTGTTTTCAATTTATTTTTACGGATTCAAAATATTTTATTAAAAACCCGTATATATAGGGCCTATTCTAATATATATATATGATTGCAACACGTACCCGCTTCCTAAATCCTAATGTTTTTCTAAAAACCGTTTTCGCGTTTATATATGATTTCACTTTTTTTTTTTTTTGGGTAATGGGGAGGGAGACAATGTCTCCCCCATATTATTAAAAATAAAAAATCCTACAACCGTACATATCGGGCTTGTGCAAAGCCGTTTACATCATCTGTCATAATAGAAGCAACCTCATGAGGTGTAGAATCAAAACTATGAAATCCTAATGGTAAAGAAAAAATATAGTTAGCTAACGCATCAGCTAGACGGTTAGCCTGCCTATGCACATGTGTAACCCATACCAGCCAGTCCCTTGAAAGAAAGCCATGGCACAAGCGTACCAGGAAAGACAGAGGGTGACTATCACCTATCCCTGCACGTAAGAAACCTACCATAATCTCCGAATCCACCTCCAACTCCAAACGCATAACTCTTTGATCCCATGCCAAGTAGAGTCCATGGTATACGCCCCAAAGCTCAGCTAACGGAGCTGAACACACCCCAATGTTGAGAGCAAAACCCCCATGCCAGCTTCCGTCAGCGTCTCTCAGTACACCACCCGCCGTAGCAAGTCCAGGGTTTCCTCGTGACGCTCCATCCGTATTCATCCGCATCCATCCACCAATTGGTGGGTTCTATGCTATTAGTTTTTCCACTCTCTCCACCGCGGTCCCCTCATTCCATATAGTAGAATGCGCTGTTGTAACTTCCTTCGCTAACTCCTTAATGAAACGAACACGGTCTCTGCATTTTCTGTTAGACCCCAAGACATTTCCACAACGCCATTTCCATCCCCACCAAGCCGCCAGAGCAAATAATGTAGGCCAGTCACCACTGTTTGCATCAGATTTTTCTCCCAAGTTCTCAAAGATCCACTCAAGAATGGATTTCTCGAAAAAATCTCTCCTCCTCCTTAACGGGACAATCCTATGCCATATTCCTGACATTGCTGGGCAATCCCGCAGTACATGTATGATGGATTCTTCTCCACCTTTACAAACTTGACAAACTCCTGTGTCGCTAAGATGGCGTCTCTGTCTCTCCATGTTCGTCATGATAACTTGGTGTACCACGAGCCAAAGGAACAATCAGACTCTTTCAGGTACCATAACGTGCCATACTCGATCAAACAATAGACACATATTCGGCCCTTGAGCCCTACTCATAGTAAGGAATGAGTAAGCCGATCTTACCGTGAAGTTACCATCTTGAGACGATCCCCACGACCGTCTATCCCTTGCCCATGTTATGTCATCCAACACCACTGCCGCCAACTGTAACCGGATATACGTGGGAACATACGAGATAATCTGGGGAAGCAACCACCCTATCATGTTCCCCCAAAGATCTCGCACAGCAGCGTTTACCATCTCTGCCGGTATATCCGTCGTAGTCCTCTCTACCAACGGAACATTAAGCAACCATTTGTCCTTCCAGAATTGAATCCGCCTTCCATCTGCAATTGCAATAACCCAGCTTAACCCCGGAACGACTACCTCTTTCATTCCCAGCACTACACTCCGCCGTGTGGATGAGCCATTGCTCTTAACACAGGTCCAAGTAGCCTCCCTCTCCTCTATAAATTTATACTTACCACGCAACACCCTTGACCAAAGGCTCGTCTTATCATGAATCAAGCGCCATCCCAGTTTTGCCAATAGCGTTATGTTCATCTCTTGTGTGGAACGGATACCTAAACCCCCTTCTCTCTTCGGCAAGCAGACCCTCTTCCAAGCGGCTAAGTGCTGTTTTCTCTGCTCAGGTGTATCTCCCCATACGAAAGATCTCGATATCCTGTCAAACCTCGCAAGTGTCGATTTTGGTAGAGCTATGGTACTCATCGAGTGGACTGGGATGGAGGACAGTACTGCCTTTGTAAGCGTAACTCTACCTGCAAAACTCAACATACGGCTTTTCCAGCCTGCAAGTCTGGATGAAATCCTCTCCAAAACCTCCGCAAAGGTATCCTTATTAATCCTTTTCTGTAAGACTGGCATTCCCAAATACTTGCCGAGGTCTTGTGTTGCACCAATTCCACTCTCATCGCTTATCAATTTCCCTAACTCTCGGCTTATATTCGTAGAAAAGTAGATTTTCGACTTCTCCAGGCTCACCTTCTGCCCTGACGCTACACAAAATTTCTCTAACACTCTTCTAATCACTCGAACTTGCGCCACTGAAGCCTCCGCAAATAAAATTAGGTCATCTGCAAAGCAAATATGAGACAGCTTGGGGCCTCCTCGAGAAATGCTTATCAGCTTCCACTCCTTACGTTCTATGGAATTCTCTATTAGGTGACACAATCTCTTAATACAGAGAACAAACAAATATGGGGATAGGGGATCCCCTTGACGCAACCCACGTTTTGGTATGAACTCATCTGCTCTTTCCCTGTTCCAAAGTAAACTCATAGCAGGACCGAAACGCATTGCATAATCCACCTAATCCAGGCCTCGGGGAGTCTTACGGCTCGGAGAGTATCTTCTAGAAAATCCCATCTAATACGATCACACGCCTTCTCAAGATCAAGTTTTAGCAACATCCACCCTCTCCGTCCTTTCTTCCTTCTCATTGAGTGAACTGCCTCTTGTACAACCACAATATTGTCGGTACTCAGTCTACCCGGAATAAAACTTGCATGTGCTGGTCCTATCAGCTTTGGCATTACCCGTTTCAATCTCATAACCATGGCCTTTGTGATAGTTTTGAACAGAACATTACACAGACTTATCGGTTTGAACTGCATTATCCTTTCCGGATTAGTAACCTTTGCTATGAGCACAACAATAGCATCATTCGCTCCCTTCGGCAGATTCCCCGAACTAAAGAAATCCAACACAAATCGAATGACTGAATTTCCGACCACGTCCCAACATCCATGATAAAACACTGGTTGAAACCCGTCAGGACCTGGTGCCTTATACTTCCCCATTCTTCTAACCGAAGCTTCTACTTCTATTTCCGAGAAAGGCTTATGTAATTCCCTTAGTTCCTCATGAGCCAGCTCTGGAAAACCTTCCGAGGAATGTTTCTCCACAGTAAGATCCACATTATCCATATAATATAGCTTGGTATAATACTCTATAGCTAACTTCTCAAGCTCTGCAGGCTGAGACACCCATTGCCCGACATCGTCTTTCAACATTTCGATTTTGTTTCTTCTGCGTCTAATAATCGTGGAGGTGTGATAATATTTAGTATTTCTGTCTCCCATGACTATCCATTTTTCTCTGGACTTTTGGAAGCAGATCACTTCTTCCTGTTCCAAAACCACATCAAACTCTATTATCAACTCCGCCTCCTTCTTCAATAAATCATCTGTTTGACTGACTTCCAACAAATCTTGAACATCTTTTATATCCTGAACTAGTTTCTCCTTTCGTTGTTGCACATCCCCAAACACTTCCCTGTTCCACTTTCTCAGTTTCTCTCTCAGGTTCTGTAATGCCTCGGTTGTTCTGATCTCAGTAGTCCAAGAGGCTGTAAGCATTTCTTTGAAACCCTCATGCTGTAACCATGCAGCTTCAAATCTAAATGGTCGTCTACGATAGTTACTCCTTACTTTAGGCACCAATTGAATATACAAAGGCGCATGATCTGATGACAGAAACAGCAAATGAGTAACAGTCGCTTCCTGCCATATAAGTCGAGCCTGAGCATTGCAGAGAGCTCTGTCCAGCCTCTTAGCAACATAAGTAGATTCAACTCTCCCTCTCTTTCATGTAAACTTGTGCCCCGTGAATCCTATATCAATGAGGGATAAATCATTGATCCAATCACCAAATCCCAACGAGTCTGGAGACAAGCGACCATTACCTCCTGTCCTCTCATCTAGCCTGACGATGGTATTAAAATCCCCTCCCACAAACAAAGGCCCGTCAATACCTTGAGCGATGTGACTCAATTGTTCCCATAAACCACTTCTCCTGCTCACAGTAGGAGCCGCATACACTACAATCAGGTGAGTCGCTGCTGCACCCGTTCCCACCCTGGCGTAGATATACTGCTCCGCCGACTCTACTATCGTAACCTCCCCAATCTCCGGTTTCACAACAGCCACAAACCCCCACTCTGCCCGAAACGTCAACTCTAAATGATCCCTCAAAACCCAGACCCTGACAAATGCTTCGTGCTCTCTCGCCTCCCGCATGAGTTTCAAACAAAGCAAGCATTTCAGCTTTCCATTTCTTAAATATGTAGCGAATTGATCTTCGAAAAGTAGGTTTATTCACCCCCCCGGCAATTCCATAGTATGCAATTCATTAAATCTATGTAAATTTTGTTCAAGTGAATTACCGGGGCATCCTGTCATGTGCCCTGCAACCCCGTCGCACTCTCCGATAAGCTCTTCTCGGTATGCATTTCCTCATGCATCTCATCGTGACCATCTCCCTCACCATTCAACCGAACGATCGACGATACTCCTCCGTTTTCCTGGACCGTGAGCAGCTGATTTCTCGTCATATTTATTTCTGATTCCGCCACAAACACACCGCCAGCTCTCCCTGTATCCCTTTTCTCCACTCGAAGTCGTTTCCCGGATTCAGAGAGAGCACTTTCACCCTTCGTTAGGCCAAAAACCAAGCCTCTCGTGGGCATATGTGGGTTCTGTTTGACTCGTTGGTGGGCCGTTATCCCAACTTTCCTTCCACTGGCCTGTTTATCTGTCGGTCCACCTTTAAGTCCAATCTTCGTTCCCTCAACTTTCCCTCCAATCCCACTTTCCTTACCTTGCCCGTTACTCCTTCCTTCCCCGTGAATATTCCAATTATTCACATTTTCCTTATTGGCCCCTCCTCCAATCTCGATTTCCTTTTCTCTTGATAGATTCGTATCCATCTCCAACTCATCAAATCTGTTTGAAATCTGAATATTCTCCACTTCCATATTTTTTGAGATTTCGTTAGGATTCTTTCCTAATTTCCCTCTAGCCGATCCCGCCACGAACACGACCGGCCTCAGCGGTACCACACCACCTTTCTGCGGTCTTCCCACCATCGTAAACCCCTCCTCCTCCTGCCGGGTTCCCTCGACTGGTAGCATCACCCTCTGCGTTTGATAGTTAGCATATTTACACCATTTTAACATCCATTTAGTGTAGCATTTGCATTGTTTCATACATATAACTTGTCCATATAGTCTAGTTTGCATCCATTTTAGAGTTAGTAAGTCTTAGCTTTAGGTCTTGCATTTTCTTGCATATCTTTGCATTTGGAGTGTTATTTCAGGTGATTTGGATCATATGGAGACTTGCTGAAGCTTGGAGGATGATCTCGGACCAAGTAGAGAAGAATAAGAAGCAAGCAGATGTCATCTTGCACCATATCGACTTGCTGTACCGAGATGTTGCAGCCGATACAAGTCCATGCCGCCTAAAGTGACTCAAAGATCAGACCATACAAAGACTTTTCATTCTGATTCAGGCTCAGACATCTTCATGAAAGTCATAGACAATTGAGTTACCTTTCCTACGGTGGTTGTTTCAAGTCATTATGATCAGTGGTTAAAGAGATACAGCGATTTTAGCAAACACATATCCGTATAGACGTTTTGATTGATTGAAAAATCAGCCTCGACGAAGGGTTTTCATTCAAATTTAACCTCGAAGGTCTTCATAAAAGTCATAGAAAATTGAGTTATATTTCGTTTGGTGGTGGTTTCATGTCATTTGGTTCAGCGGTTAAAGAGATACGGCGATTTTAGTAGTAGATCGATCGTTCTGCTTCAGATCGATCGATCCCATGTTGAGCTCCAACAACGTATTATCTCAGATCGACCCGACGTCTCAGAACGATCGATCAGTGTCAGAACGATCGATCCATACTGGGATCGATCGATCCCTATTCACAAACCAATTGGTTTACTTGCTTAATCAAAGGAAATGTGGTTTAAACTCGGTTTTACCTAATTTCTCCACAAGAAAACGTGATTTTCATCTATATATCTGTATTCTTGGCAATTGTTGAGGCCAAGCTTCTTTTACACATCTTCTCTAAGCTCTTATTACAATCTCTTACCTTAATCATCTTTTGTTCTTGTATAAAAACACTTTCTCCTTTTGGTTATAAATCAACTTTGTAAGATCTTTTCAAGAGTGTTTGTAATCCAAGAGTTTGTCTTATCTATCATTTTCATCTTTATATTTATGTTAACCAATATCTACTTCAATATCTTTATGAGTTTAACCATGTTTAGTGAGTAGTTTTCTTAGGATCTAGGGATAGGTTAGATTTATGGTGTTTTAGGAAAAAATCTTGATGTCTATGGTTTGATCCTTTCATTTCCCTCCTTTCTTAGGTGATCTTAATGCTAGTTTAGCCTTGATCAAACTAATTCTAGACCTTAGAGAATTTCTCATCCACAAAAAGTTTGTTGAAATTCTCCAAACAACTAAGCAAGGGATTTGCATTCCTAGCTCATGAGAGTGATTGTCTAGGGTGTTTATTGGCATGTTAGAACTGATTCTTAATGCTTGTTAGCTTCCTTTTCACAAATGAAAGTTTGATCTTGATAAGGATTGTTAATAATGTGATTAGTACCATGAAAGTGGATTAATCTTGTTTAAGAGTTCTAAGCTTAGGGAATATCATTCATTGTGATTGATTGACATCATAGATTAGTTCTTGAAGCACCTAAGGTCAATAACCCCATCCTTGGATTCGTTTTTAGTCAACTGATAATCTTGATTAGTTCCTTGTTTGCTCATTTTACTTGTCATTTGAGTTCTTAAGTTGTTAGCTTTACTTATTTGGTTTGATTGTCTTGCTTACTTATCTAGGTTACTAGTAAACATCAAAACATCTGGACTTGTTTAAATTAAGAAGTTTTATGCATTCCTATTGTCAAAAACTTCCCCATTTGGATTGATCCTCAAATACTACAATGACATGTGTAGTAGGATTGAGTAATTGATTGGTCAAATCTTGCTATCAGCGTTCTTGCTTCTATCACTGGTGTCGGGATTACTTTTGGACACGAGTGCACTAAATGTCCATACATGCCACAATTGGAGCAAATGTTCGTCAAGCCCTCATAGGCAACAAAATATCTCTCCCCGTTGATCTGAATTGTTCCCTTGAGAGGCTTAGCTAGGTTTACTTCCACACAGACTCTTGCAAACCTCGCTCTTTCGAACCTCAAAGTTGTTAAATCCACCTTTATCGGTTTTCCCAAACCTCTAGCAATCCCCATAAGAATCGATTTGTGGTAGAAATTCACATGAGACAATCGTACCCAAACCGGAGTGGTGACAATTTCATTCCTTAGGGGATCAAAGTCCGGAGACCAAACTTGTACCATAAGATAGCTTCCGAATGCTTTCCATGGCCCTCCTGTCAACGCCGCCAAGTATTCCTCCTCCTTTTCGAACCGAACTATGAAAAACTGTCGGGGCAGATCTATCACATGCATAGCTCCTTTAGGTTGCCACATCTCTTTCAGCTTTCGGTTCAAGGCAGATATCTCGACATTCCTCCCTAGCACCTTGACAATCATGCATTGTTTCCACATGCCATTCATCACCTCCAACACCTCCCTTCCTATCGTGATCACCAGCTCCCCCTCTTCGCCTTCCGGGAACTCCACACTGACCCTTGCGGATACAAAAGCATCATCCATCAAAACTTCCGGCACCGACATACCCCCTGCGTTCGTCCCCCTTACTTTCGTGACCCATGACTCCATTCCATCCGGTGGATCTCCTGGTGGTCGCACTCAGTGGCGGTCCCAGGAATTTTTTCAACCGGGGTCAAAACATAAGTATAAATAAAAATATAAAATAATCCATAGAACATAAAAATATCTTACAAAACGATCCTACGATCTTTCATATACTGAAATCTTTTTATCACAGTCTCGTTTATAATTGTCTCGAATATATCTTTCTCGACATAACAAACTAAACAATCATTCAAAAATTGATCTCCAATCCGATTGCGTCGATCCGTCTTCACGATCTTCATTGCAGAAAAACATCTTTTAACAGTTGCAGTAGCAACAGGCAAAATCAAAATCAACTTCAAAAGTTTGTAGACCAAAGGATATGACAAATGTTTCCGTGTTTCCACCAGCGTACGAGCAAGTTCCCCAAGATACTTTAGTTGAGTAAATCTTTCATCATTTCGAACATTATCAATGTAGATATCTAATTGTTGCTCAAGAGATATGCATTCTCCAGGAGTAAAGTCGTATGGATAGAACGTAGATAACCTCATCAACTTCGAAAGATCAAACTGAGAGAAGAATCAATGGGAGATAAAGAAGCAGCACAAATAAGCAATTCCGTGTTTACCTCATTGAAGCGATCGTTAAACTCTTGAAGCTGCAAATCTAAAACAGCATTCAAGCAATTAACCTTGTAATGATGCATATTTGTTACTCTTGATTTTTTTCTTGGTTTCCTTGAGTCAATGAAATCTTCCTCCATGTCAAGCTTTTCAATCTCATGCTTCTCGCAGAAAGAAGAAACTTTAACCATGAGAGAATCCCATCCATCATCCCTAAACTTCTGCAGTTGTCTCTTAGTTGATTTTACCAATGACATGGCATTCAAGATTTCTTGATCTCTTTTTTGTAGAGCCATGGACAAACAATCAGTGAGTCCTAAAAGGTGTAGCATCATTTGCAAATAAAACACAAAATTCAAAGCTATGGAAGTATCTGAGAAGACCATGCGCTTGGCGTCTTTTTAAATCTTCTACACCTTCATTCTCAACACACTTAAGTACTGTGACAATAGAAGAAAACATCTCAACCAAACGCAACAGAGTTTTATAGTGAGATCCCCAACGAGTGTTTCCTGGTCTTTGAAGAGAAACCTCTTGATTTAATCCTTTCCGGTACTGATTTCACCATCATCAACTCCCTTTTCAATCGTTTCTCTATGACTCTCTCGAAGCATATCTTTCCTTTTGCACGAAGCTCCCACCACACTCAGTAATAGAGAAATCATATCAAAAAAGTCTCCAACATCAAAATGTTTTTTGGCAACAGCTACAACAACCAATTGAAGTTGATGAGCAAAACAGTGGATATAATATGTTGAAGTGTTTTCCTTGGAGATTAATGCCCTTAGCCCATTAAATTCTCCTTTCATATTACTGGCCCCGTCATAGCCTTGTCCTCTCACCTTTTTCATGCTTAATCCAAGCTTAGCAAATAAAGAATCAATAGCAGATTTCAAAGATGCTGAAGATGTCTCGCTCACATGCATAACACTTATGAATCATTTTTTGACTATCCCACTCTTATCGACAAATCGAAACACTACTGCCATTTGCTCTTTATCAGAAACATCTGCTGATTCATCTACCAACAAACCAAAAACATCATGATCAATATCTTCAATAATATATTTGACTAGCTCTTCTGCAAAACAATGCACAATATCTTTTTGAATCTTTGAAGACACCATTTGATTATTTCCAGGAGCATTTTCTAAAACAACTTTACTCACAACTTCGTTTTGCTCAGCAGTGTATTTCAAGAGCTCCACAAAATTTCCTTTATTAGCAGATGTTTCTGTTTCATCATGACCACGAAAAGTTAATCCTTGTCGCAATAAGTATCTAGAAGCATCAACTGAAGCATTCAGCCGAATCCAATACTCAATTTTCATAATATCATCTTGTCTATGCAAAGCATGCCCAATAGACTGGCCTTGTTTCATCAAATTTTCACACATCATAGCTGTATTGTTATGAAAACTATGAACAGCTCCCACATGTTCTGAAAATGACTTCCTAAACTTATTCCAGCTAGAAAACCCCTCAGTAATAAATGCATCACTTTTCACGCTTTTTCCAGTAGCATCTCTGAACAAGTAACAGAACAAGCAAAAAGCTTTTTCTTTCTTCACACTATACTCTAACCAATCAGAATGCTGATCAAACCATGCTGGATTAAACCGTCTCAATGTGTTTCCTATCATCCTTTGTTGAAAAATATGACCTCGAGGTTGACAAGGACCTCTAATCAAGTATTTGCGAATTACCTCATCTCTTTGATTAGGATGATAATCTGTTATTTTCTTTCGGTCTGCAGGATCCCATGGTAGATCATCTGAATCACTAGATGACTCTGGAGTTTTTCTTTTCAAATACTTTTCCATTACTCTTTCACCTAAAATAAAAACAATAAAATTACTAATTATTTTAATATAATTTAACAACAAAAACCGTGTTATAAACAAAAAAAATAAGCAACGATCGTGAATGAACTTTGTGCTAGTGCTATCATAGACATGACTAGGGAAAAACAAAGCCGCAAGGTTAGGTTTTTAGATTTAAAAAAAAAAATCAAAAAGCAATGCCTTAAAATCAAAAATTGAGACTTGATAATACGTTGCTGCCAACCAAAATCAGAGAAATAACAATTCGCCTCGGTAATTTATAATCTTAATTCGAGCGAGTTGAGTGACGTTACCGGCATAATAATCTTATATTCAAAAACTAAATAACACTTAAATACATATCAAGGCATATTAAACACACACAAGCAATTCCCAAATTATAATTCTGACCAAGTAGGATTAGTTTTAACCTTGAACTTTGAAAGTTCAAATTTGGAAGCAGGAAAGGAAGAGACGAAAATTAGAAAAGAAAAGATTATAATCTAGGTTAGATTTTTTTTTTTTTTTTTTGTCAACTCTAGGTTAGATTTGTTAAGTTATTTTTAATTTTATGAAAATTAAATAAAAATTGGATTATATACTTATGGGCCACGTTTTTTTAACAAAAACTGACTTTTAATAAATGGACTTTGCCAAAACAATATGGACTAATAGAATGAGTTTTAAAATGTATTTTAAATATATGCCACCATGAAAAAAATCGGTACAACTATTTTTTAATATATTAAAGTAATATAATTTTTTTTTTTTTTGGAATTTTGGGATGGTCAGCTGACCCATCATAATTACATGTGGGTCCGCCCCTGGTCGCACTCTCTCACCGATGTCGGTCATCGTTGCATCCTGTTCCTCCTCTCTCAGAACCCTAGAATCACCCATTCTCAAACCCCTTAGCGTCTGCATATATGATTTTGCTTTATCATACGCGCTTCTAATTTCATGCGATTCTAATTTCAGGCAACGTCAAGACATAATTCTAGATTTAAAAAAGAAAAAAATAGACTAATGAAATTCGGGAAAAAAAAAGCAGATCTATTAGCCCACGATTAAACCAGATCGACCCAATGATCCAGTGACTCACAAGACAAAACCCTCTATTGATATGGAGGAGAAAGCTGGTGCATGCACGTGGCTACTTTAAGACCCTCTATGGATATCTAAGAGCAACCCCAATAGAAATACTTTAGTGTGGTGTTTTATTGATTAAATATTAATATTTTGTGTATTTTATAGATATAAAACACTTTGTAATATTTTATTATTTTTCAGTATACAATGGAGACACTTTGGATCGGTGTCTTAAAAACCAAAATTTTTTTTTTAAAAAAATTTAAGTAAAAATTTGTGTTAAGTAAAAAAATATTTTTTTAAAAATTTAAGTAAAAAATATATTTTTTAATTCACCCATTATATTTTATTCATCTAATCACGTAGTGCTACGTAAAAGATCTTAACTTAGAAAAAATCTTATTTTAGAAGGTAGTCTTAAAGTTAAAACACCAATAACTATTTTTTTAATCTATTTTATTATTAAGAATGGTCTAACAAGTCTCTCTCTCCTTGGGCTAGTAGTAGATGGGTCCAATATAATTTAGCCCATGCTTCGTATTTATCCAACAAAAAGAAAAAGGGCGGAGAAAGCTGGTGCATGCACGTGGCTGCTTTAAGACCCTCTATTGATATCTAACAAGTCTCTCTCTCCTTGGGCTAGTAGTAGATGGGTCCAATATAATTTAGCCCATGCTTCGTATTTATCCAACAAAAAGAAAAAGGGCGGAGAAAGCTGGTGCATGCACGTGGCTGCTTTAAGACCCTCTATTGATATCTAACAAGTCTCTCTCTCCTTCACAAAGAAAAGAACAATGTGCCCGCCAAATCCCACACACAGAGACACATAGCTTCTTTCTCTCTCTCTCTCTTTCTCCTCCTATGGCCGCTAATTTCTGCGGTTGGACGCTTCAGTCACCGTTTCTCTACAGCTTCAAACGCCCAACGATTAGATCTTCCTTCATACGGTCGTCTTCATCAACCTCTTCCAATGGCAATCTCCCAATCAAAGAATCCTTCTCTGGTTCACTCTATATCTCTCACTCTTTTCGTTATCAATCATGACAATTTGTAATTCAGTTTGTAATTGGAACAAGAAATCAAGAAACGCGTGCAAGAATCTGTTAAACTCTGAAGTAGATTGCTTTTGTGGTTTGAAATGTGAGTAGAAAGCAACATGAACTAGTTGTCTAATTGAAAATTTAGCAAATTTCTAATGTCCTGAGCTATTCTGCTTTGAGGGCAATGATAAATGTTAGATTTAACCATTTTGCTGTATGGTTGTGTGTTTTAGGGGAGCCTGAAGCAGATGTTGTGGTTATTGGAAGTGGTATAGGTGGATTATGTTGTGGTGCATTGTTAGCTAGATACAATCAGGATGTGCTTGTCCTCGAGAGCCATGACCTTCCAGGCGGCGCTGCTCACTCGTTTGAGATCAAAGGGTACAAGTTTGACTCAGGCCCGTCTCTGTTTTCCGGGTTACAATCGCGAGGGCCTCAAGCAAACCCACTTGCTCAAGTATAATGTTTCTCTTCTTTTAACTCCTTTTGTTCTTTATTCTTTCTTTTCCCGTCCGTGCTTAATCACAGGTATGTAGAACCTCTTATAATTATATATGTCTGCTTCCAAGGCTTCTTGATTAGGATTAAGTTCGTCTGAGTTTTGTCTTTTGAGTTTGTGCTTATGCATTTTGGGTTTATTGTGGTTTCTTAGGTTCTTGATGCTTTAGGGGAATCACTTCCATGTGCTAAATATGATTCTTGGATGGTCTACTAACCAGAAGGGGACTTCTTGTCACGCATAGGCCCTACCGATTTCTTTAAGGTAAACGATTATTAGCTTATGTTGCTATGTTTCCGAGTTCTAGTTACAAATGATAATGAAAATGACAAGAAATTTTGATTTTGTGGTATTCTTGAGATACCTTTGCATAGAATCTGATGAAATGAAGTTTGATTTCTCCTCATTATAATCCAATCCTTGCTTCACTTTGCAGTGACTTCTATGAGCTGGTATGAGACTGTATCTCTGATCTTGTTCTTTCTTCAGGATCTAGAGAAATATGCCGGTCCTAACGCAGTCCAAGAGTGGGAAAAGCTTCTTGTGGGTGCCTATGAGTCAATATGAATGACATTTACTAGCAAGATCTCATCTGCTAATAACCACATGAAATATGAAACTGCAGGGAGCAATACTCCCTCTGTCTTCTGCTGCTATGGCATTGCCACCGTTGTCTATTCGCGGGGATCTTGGTGTTATCTCCACCGCTGCTGCTAGGTAGTATATCAAGAATAGAATTACTTATAGTTCATCTTTTGCTATGTGCTTTTTTTTAATATAAGTGTTTGTTTCTTGTTAGATATGCTCCTTCCCTCTTGAAGTCTTTCATCAAAATGGGTCCTCAAGGAGCGTTGGGAGCCACAAAGCTTCTCCGTCCCTTCTCCGAAATCGTTGATTCTTTGGGGTTAAAAGACCCGTTTATACGAAATTGGATTGATCTTCTCTCATTCCTTCTCGCTGGGGTCAAATCTGATGGTATACTTTCAGCAGAGATGGTAATTTCAATCTTTATGTCCAAAACGTATCTTGAATGGATCAAGAATGGACAAAAGAAACAAGATTGTCGAATCTTGGTGCACAGGATGGGGTTAAAATGAAGTCTTTTGCTTCTTATGTGTGCAGATATACATGTTTGCGGAATGGTACAAGCCAGGCTGCACATTGGAGTATCCTATTGATGGTACCGGCGCAGTGGTTGAAGCGCTTGTCCGCGGCTTGGAGAAGTTTGGTGGACGTCTGTCACTTAAGAGCCATGTAGAGAACATTGTCATAGAGAATGGTAGAGCCGTTGGAGTCAAGCTAAAGAACGGTCAAGTATGAAGAGTTCTTGAATTTTACATAAATAGTTTCCATCTTCTCTTTTATCATTACTCGTTTTTCGATATGTAAAATGATAACAGTTTGTTCGAGCAAGAAAAGCTGTAGTAAGCAACGCATCCATGTGGGACACTTTAAAGCTCTTACCTCCAGGAGCTCTCCCAGATCCATATGTTACTGGTGTGAACAACACGCCTCAATGTGAATCATTCATGCATCTTCATTTGGGATTCGACGCAAAGGTATAAGAGAAGAAAAAAGAAGCAAAATCTTTCATGCGTTTGTTACTTTCTTGGTTTTGATTGTTTTCTTGATGGAATTAGGAACAAGGAATAGCAGATGATCTTGAGATTCATCATATTGTTGTGAACGATTGGGACCGTGGTGTGGATGCTGACCAGAATGTGGTTCTGATATCAGTTCCTAGCGTTCTTAGCCCGAACCTCGCACCACCGGGGAAACATGTTCTGCACGCTTACTTGCCTGGAACCGAACCTTTTGGACTTTGGGAAGGTCTTGATAGGAGAAGTGCCGAGTACAAGAATCTCAAATCTCAACGGTCCGAGGTACATAAATCATTTTTCTTTTTCTAAACTTATGACTTGTGGACATATAGTCAAATAGACACCAATTCAAACCCAAATTCGTTAAACCAAAACCAAACCGAACGTCATTTAATAACTTTATACCAAACAAACCGAACCGAAACCAAATTTAATGTAGCCAAACTCTTTGATACCCGCGTTTTAGCTGGTTATGCCGATTAAATTCCTGTCTAAACCAATATATATTTTTTAATAATTAATTGGATGTAAAATTTGACGTGTTCATAATTTTAATGAAAATTATAACTGGGCATAAATTCGGTTTCATGCAATGTGGAACACAATACTATATCAAAATTAAATTATAATTATAATGTATTTACATGTTAAAAAAACATGAAAAAGTACAAAACTAGTCTCCAATTAATCTTTGATTAACCCCTGAAATTTCCACTAGACGTTAGGCCCATCTCAACCGTTCGACTAGCGTCTAGCGAATTTTTAACAAGAGTCAAACTTAACAAAAGTTTACCAAAACCTTAATGTCAACCACAATGTGCTGGTACCGTTGGTGATCAGGTGATGTGGAGGGCGGTGGAGCGGGCGTTAGGGCCCGGGTTCAAGAGGGAAAAGTGCGAGGTGAGTTTGGTGGGAACGCCACTGTCGCATCAGAGGTTTCTGAGGAGGAATAGAGGAACATATGGGCCTGCCATAGAGGCCGGGAAAGGTACGTTCCCTGGCCATTCCACTCCCATTCCGCAGCTTTTGTGTTGCGGTGACTCGACTTTTCCCGGGATCGGCGTTCCTGCCGTGGCTGCTAGTGGCGCGATTGTTGCGAATTCGCTTGTTACAGTTTCTAAGCATTCAGAGCTTCTTGATGCTATAGGCTTGTAGAGATATCTTCTAATGTATGTATGTTTTGTCTACTCACTTCTCTTTTTTTGCATGTGTTTATGTATGTACAGTTCCAATCAACAAAAAAAAATATATACATTCGTGAACTTGGCAATAAGATGGAACTTGAAATCTCATACTAACAACAGACCAAAAATAAAAATAGCAATAGCTGCTTCAGTGACACCACCAAGGCTAAATGGGTAATAAAAACAGAACTGAACTAAAAACCATATTATAACCGATTTTTTTAGGGTTTTAAACAGTTTTCAGAGTTGAAAAGTGAACCGATCCGGAATTGTTAAGATCCGAACCCGAATCGAAACACTTTTAGTACCTATATGGGTATAAAATCTCATTACCCAAAAAAATCGAAACCGATTGGATCCTACCTATGCTAGAACCGACCCGAATATTTGAATACCCAGAGCTAATTTCAGGAATATTGGCTGTAAAATGGTTACAAGATAATGACTCAATAATGGCTGAATAAGTGGAATTTATGGCTGAATTGTGAAATTAATGCCGAAATACAACAATTGAGCTGAATTGTTTTTTTTTTTTGAACCTTGAGCTGAATTATTTTGATTGGTTTGATAGTAGAATGTATCAAAAATCTAAAACCTAGAGATCAGTATTTCAGAGCAGACCTACTGGAGTATTATGTTGTCTATTTTGTACGCCGTCATTGTTTAAAGCCAAAATGTCATTTTCTCTTGGTATGTGTTCAAAACATTTGTTGTCACAATTTTATATGAAATTTGAGTTGGTTAGTGATGTTTTTTACATAGATGCCAATAAATGAAATTTTGAGCTGGTTAGTGAGATTTCAAACATTTCTTATGGCGAATTCGTTGGAACTTGAAAGAGATTTCAAGTTTGGACTATTGCATTCGTCAGACCTATATATAGTTTTTTCTGGATTTTGGTTTGAAACTTAAATTTGATGGATCTTAAGGTAAATTTTTTTCTATAGTTGTGGTTAAAAGTAAGATTGACATAAATAAATATTGAATGCTAAATATGAATGCTTTTAATAACCGGTTGAAAGTAAGATAATTTTCAGAAATAATTGACATAAAGAAAGAAATAATAGACACTAAATACAATAACTAAAAGACGAAATCTATTTCTTAAACTAGAATGCATCCAAAACTTTAAGTCAAGAGCTAGTATTTATTAATACACATAGTCAATTTTCCCTAATTTTTTTTTTTTTTTACTATTAGTATGAACGTCTCTTTTGGTTAAAAACTCAAAATCATTGTATTAATGGAAACCACTTTTGAACCAAACTTGCAAACTAATGTATATGGTTGAAGGAAGTAAAACGTGGAGGGCATTTAAAGTGTACGTATATGTTTACAGTAAATTAAAGCCATTGTAAGACAGAGAGGACAATTCTTTAAATATAATAGATTATTAAATCAATTTTCTAAACATAAACATGTGATCTCTGAAAACTTTGGTTTAGCAATGGATTTTCTAGTACGTCTTTTTGCTCTCTCATTTCTCTATGTGACGGTTACGTCGTCACACATCGTTTCTCATGTGTTCCAAGATAATAATAATAATAGACTTCAAGATATCAACAAAACTATTGTCGTAGATCAATCTGGTAATGGTAACTTTAAAACCATACAATCTGCTATCGACTCAGTTCCCTCCGGTAACGACCATTGGATCAAAATCTCTATTAAGGAAGGAATCTACAAGTACGTACTCTTAATTATAAAGTTATAAAAGTACTCCATTCTCTCACTATATGTTTAATTACATAGTTAATAGTTATATATGTGTGTTTGTTGATGCAGCGAAAAGGTATTAATTCCGATCGATAAGCGAAAGATACAAATGGAGGGAAATAAAGCATCAGAAACGATAATTCAGTATAATGATGGTGGAAAAGCCATTACGAGTGCTACTTTCAGAGTGTTAGCCGAATTCTTCGTCGCTATCAATATAACATTTAAGGTTAGTAATGTGCATCTAGTAAGTATAATCTTTTAATTAACTTCTGTTGAATCTTAATGACATATTTCTTTTTATTTTGTGAGGTTTTGTTTTTATTTTGTTTTTGTTTTACCAAGATTCTCTAACAAAATATACACAAACAGATCTTTAGGATCGAATAATGTTTTTGTTGATATTACATAGTTAAACATTGAAATTTTGTTTTATCATGTTGAAATATATATATTCTTTCTTTTGTGATGAGGTTATTTTGGATTTTCGGTTTTAAATATACTTTTGTGACTGATATGTTGAACAATTTGATGCAGAATACTTGTAATCCGGAGAAACCTATGACACCGATCGGTGAGATAAAAATAGCTCCGGCTGTTGTATTAGCAGCTGACAAGGCAGCATTCTTCGGTTGCGGATTTTACAGTGTCCAGGACACGATCGGTGACTTACTCGGCCGCCACTACTTCGAAAAATGTTACATCAAAGGAGCCATTGATTTCATTTGGGGAAGAGGACAATCTATTTACCAAGTAATTAATCTCATTTTTCTCTCAAATTCTCTCATATATCACTAAACGTACATAGTTGACAATCATGCTTGGTCCTTAGCACAATTTGGATATTCGTCATCTTTGCATCTTTATATGTAAACATGCGTTTATAGTTGAGAGTCTTCAAGATGTGAGAAAAGGTTAGCTCCACATGAACCAGTTACCAGTATGTGCAGTAAAATTAGGTGTGTTAATGAATAAATGTCTGTTAAGTAAATAGAAGAAAGTAACGTATAAGTGGTCAAACTACTTACAATTTTAAATAGAAATAAAAGTTAATTAGGTAAATGACAAAAATTTCGAGAGAAATTAGGTAAATAACAATTGAATAAAGACAACAAATTTCAGTATAATTTTACTTTTCATTTAACTATTAAAAGACGAATAATGTTTTCTTTGTTTTTTATGTCGACAGTTTATCCTAGATGTTCTAACAAAACTAAATTCAAAATTCAAACTCTTAAATTGTAACTTCCATTTAAAAGTTATTAGAAGTTTACATAAAAAAATAACATGTTATATTAAAAAAACTCATATATAAATCATCCAAACTCGTCCAGAATATAACCAACAAATATTTTGCTTGCCTACATTGCTATTTTCTTAATTACCATTCAAATTTTGTCATTGAGTAGAAATTCTTATAAAAATCTCAATTCATATACATATACATATTGAAATTTGTTATAAAAGGTAAAAGGAAATACCTATGAATTCACTACTTGCCACATCTAAACAAAGGGTAAATTTACTAAATGTAAACACTAAATTACGTGAGTGTGTGTCTGCAGAGTTGCGTGATAGACATTTTGGGAATGATAACAGCAAGAAAGGATCAAGAACAGGTGAACGGAGGACGATTGATAGCAGGATTCATAACCGCGCAAGGGAGAGAAACCGAGCAGGACCCAAGTGGGTTTGTGTTCAATGGATGCTCTATTATTGGAGTTGGTAAAACATTCCTTGGAAGAGCTTACCGAGCCTACTCGAGAGTTCTCTTTTGCAATACTCACATGGCGGATGTTATTGTTCCTCAAGGCTGGGATCCTTGGAACTTTCCAAGACAAGAGTAAGTGTATACACCTCCTCTCTTTTACTATACATAAAAAAAACCATACTTGTTTTTTCTTGTTCTTTTGCACATACATAAAAAAACATTTGAATAAAATCTCTGATTTTTATAGATTTTCTAGGACCCTTTTTTTTTTTTTTGCAAATTCTTTTTAGCAATTTGATGTTTTTTATGTGTTATTTAGGGCACTGTATGCAATATGTGGATTTAAATCCGGGTTGTGACATAGTTTCGATAGTAACACACAAACTAGTAGGCTACTTTTTTTTCTTCAAATTATTACAAACACTAATATATTTGTATGTGTGACCATATTTTGTGAATTTAAAAATCAGAGATAAATTTACGTATGCGGAAGTAAATTGCAACGGGCCAGGGGCAAAGAAGGAAAGAAGAGTGGCGTGGGAGAAGAATCTGTCGACTCAAGATGTTTCCTACTTTACAAACCCTAAGACATTTTTAGACAAAGATGGTTGGATAAGAACTCTTCCTCCTCGTCCATTTTCTTTTTATCCACCATCCTTTTGATTCTGATGAAAATTCATTTGGTTAGAACAAAAAAAAAAAACCATTTTTACTTATGCTGAATTCTCAATGCTACGGTACAATCCGAAAGATCAATTAGTCTTTAAACGTTAATCTATGTTGGATGTTGACTTCATCTCTTTTATGATATATATATTTCTTAAAATTTAAAGTATGCTAAAGCAAATACTATGTCAAAAATAAATGAAAAAAACTTAGAAAGTATGATAATTAGTCTCTCTTTGACATAAGGAATAAGCCTAAATCCAATTAAAAACTGAGACAAGTAGAATGGTCAATTACAAATCTTAATATACATCAAACAATACATTTGTTTTGTTTCTTAAACTAGTAAAATATGTTAGAAAATTCACATCATATTGACTAAGAGAAAAATTAGAGTAATATAAAAGGGACATTGGTAAATGCTGTAGAATCTTTACACAGCTATAATTTTTTTAAAGCACTAATTTTTTTTCCAATCATGCTTTACACAGGATTTTTAAAGTTACAGATCTTTCTTTCTTTCTTTTATTTTATTTTATTCTTTGTTGTACAAAGCAAAATATCTAAAGCACTTATAGTTTGGCTTTGAAAAATAAAAATTCTATAGCATTAAAATATACATAATTAAAATTTACAGCCACAACAAAAAAAAATTACAACTTTAATTATACAGTAAAAAAACTAAGGTCCAATGTATGTAACATTCATCAATCATTTTTTGAGTCGAAAATGTATTAAACTTAAGAAAATGTAATATTCTACATTGTAAATGTTTTCGAAAATTCCGGCAAGATAAATCAAAGCCATCTTTAAAATACCCATCAAGTGATCTCACACAAATTTTGTTTGATATCTGCTTTGACTAGAAGCTCCAAATTGAATACTTAGAAGGTTCAGCGAGGCACAAATTTTTTGGGCTTGCAATATTGATATTCTACTTCGACTAAACCAGCACCTCCTATACTACTCAAGAATCAGATACAATCATCAATACCTTACTACAAATCTTATCACTAGTCATAAAGTGTGGCAAATGCTTTAATAGTTTAACGATTTTCAGTATAATTGTCATGTAGTGAAATGTGTTTCTAGGACTTCTCTCTCATTTTGGCTCTGGCAAAAACAACTCCAGCCACAAGACCTGCAGACCAAAACAAGCATCTCTCAGGCTAATTGAACAGGGACGAGAAGATATGTGTACAAGGGCAATGGAACAGAGAGAAATGCTTACCAAAGAGTATGCTTGCCGAGTTCTGCAAACTCGTAGGTACGTTGAAAAGAACGATCCCCGCGATAGACAGAGGTATCTTGTTTAGCGATCCCACCAAGCTGTGAAATTGCATAAAACATAAGATGTCTCTTAGTAACAATGATAAGCCACCACAGAAGAAGCAAGTACAGAGTTTGAAACTTCATTTTACTCTCTAAGTGTTATACCTGTATGTTGTAGCTCCGGTTTGGTGAAGAAACCACATTGAAGTGAAGCTAATGGCAAGACCTAGAAGTCCACTGAGTGTCATGACCATCCAGAAACCAGGCAATCGAAGAAGCGGACTGCACAAAACATAAAAATACGCCAACCAGTTTGGTTTTTCAAGATAACACAAACCATTTCGTATTTGACAGGACAAGAGGCACATGAAGTAAACTCACGTGTTATACAGATAATCCACCTCGTTGAAAGCGAAAGAAAGAATGAGGCCGAGCGGTAATGAAAGCGTGTTATTAAGTAAGACCATGGAGAACTCGTTCAAGTTTCCAGATTGAGTAACTTGCTTGGCCGTATCCATGGTTCTTCTCAATGTCAGCTGCAAAAAAACAAAATAATAAGCAATTTGGCCTGTACACATTAGCTAATCGAAGATTACACATAAATGTCAAGAGGAATAGTCTAGCTAACAGGAGTGGACGATTTTATTGCATCTCTCTTCAAAAATGAGAATCAAGAAAGGAACGTAGTAACGGTTATAAGAGAAGAACCATTTAGGTTCAAGACTTAGTCTTAGACAAAAAGCATGTACTGCTTCACGTGAAAACATGATTAAATGTGCTCTGCTTTTTTCATATATTTGTGTTTATGGTTTCAAATGACACAAGTAGATATTGTGGTAAAAGCGCAAAAGATCAAAACTTTACTCACAGAGTATGATGCAGTTAAGAAGCAATTAGCAAGTTGCCAAGCATAGCCAACGGCATTGAAAGATAGATCTGTTATCCCTCCAGATACTGCAGAAACGATCTGCATTGAGGAGAGGAAGAAACTATCATCAAACAATATATTAGATAATAATAATGAGTGGCCATCAAGAAAACATGATTGACTCCCACTCGCAGACTGTACGTGCAAAGAGAAGGCTTTGCCATATCAATGAGGTCGTTTATAAAAAGATATGCTTTCTACTTTCTTCTCGCAAGATAATTTACAGATTCATTTTGGAACACTTTTAAAGAGGACAAACGTACCATTAAGATGAGAGCAAGCCACACTCTGTTGTCATGATGCTTGCTGAATAGATACATCTCACCAACTGCTGTTATTACATTAGTGACATTCTTCAGGACAGTGACCATTGCTACGTTGATGTATTTCAGACTGCCAAAGAAAAAATTGCAATTGAAAGAGACAATCAATTTAAATCCGCACTTAAAATGATGGCCTATAAGATACAATATGGTAAAGCTATCTACAAACTCTACAGGTTATGCAATCCTCATTTTGCTGTAAATATTCATATAGTTAGCATTAGTAGTCCCAACAGCTTCAATAATTTAGTAATCTTTCAGTAGTCTTGTTTTGGCCAACAATTCTAAACTTTCTCAAGTTGTTGATGGGGTGAAAGTATGGACTAAGAAATTGTAAACAGAAAGAGTCTTTCACATATACCACATGAAGATAAAGTTTTAGAAAGGATAGCAAATAAAGGCGTTAAAACGCATTCCTACCTAAACATGCTTGTGATAAGCATGCCAACAAATATCACGTTCACGGGGAACCAGACCTTTATCAATCTCCAGGTCAGTGGTTCCGTTGTTATAAGACCCATTAAGCTCAAAATCACCACAATGATCACTGAGACCAAATTCTGCACCATCACAGACGAGTTAAGAATATGAAAACTAGCAACCACAGATAAATTTACAGATGCATAATTCAAAAATCCATAAGGATTGTGAAAGAGAAACTAAAAAAGTTGTTCTGCTACAGGAACGTACCTGGTATAACATTAAGAAAATCCCAGCATTGAAGTTGTAGCTGGAAAGAACAAACTTGTTCACCAGTATCATGCTGCATGATGAAACGCAATAAGCTAAACCGGATAACAAAGCCTGGTTAGGTATCTTCCTCAGAGTTAGCTTATCATCTCCGGCTTTTCGTGTCTTCCCATCTTCCAAGTCCACTCCATCGTGCTCGTAGGAATTCATTGCCAATGAGGACCTACCAGATATAATATAAATCAATTGGACTTCAGTTATAGTCACCAAAATTTTTTAGAGATCCACAGGTAAATAAGTGACAAACTAGATCCATCATTCATAATTTAGCTAAAAGAGCAAAAACAATTTCTGTTTATTTACCAATATCATCATAAGCCTCTGGAAAAATTTAAGTGGGAAAGACTAATTTGTCTACTTCAGTTCCATTGAAAGGGCAAGCAGCTCAAAAAGTGGCACATCAAATCTAAAACACTTATAAAATATTAAAAAATGAAAAAAAAAAGTATATACAATTCCTTAACTTATAGATCAAGCAGAAAAAAAAACAAATAGAGAGCAGTGTTGGGAGTTAACCTGGTGACTTCTCTCTTCAATAAATAGGAGGCCGTCTGATTAGGAACTCTGTTTTCATGAAATTTAGTGTGCCAAAATGGCAGAATCCTTCATCAAAGATAACAGTAAGTATCAGTTTCAAAGTTACAGATCAAAAAGGATAAACCAAGACAGAGACAGAGACATAGAGATCCAATTCAAGCTGCTACATTCCTTAAAACTACTAAGCAGTTGATAAGACTCTAGAGAAACAGTTTCGACCAAAGATAAGAAGATTCAGCGTACTTAGTAACTCTGATCATAGAGTATCAACACAATTATTAGATAGTTAGAAACTGGCCAAGGATGCTCAGAGAACACAAATCAACATACTATATTTAGATTTCTCACAAAAAAACCATATAAAATCACCCAAAATCGTAGCAAGTCAACCTTTTGAGACTACCAAGTCAAAATTAGCTCTACACACATCAGATTGCTAAAAAAAAAAATTGCCAACGATGCTCAGAAAACGCAATTCAACATACAAAAACTGGATTTTTTTTTCCACATACAACCTAATAAAGGAACTACCTTTGAACTCAGGAACTTGGAGATTTCTGAATCGGATTCTCTCACTTTGATTCCTTAATCCAGCGAGTGCTTCAACGAAAGAAGCTAGAGAAATCAAAAACCCAGTTACGTTTTCGTCGAATCGATCATCAAGTCTTCGTCTTTGAGAGTCTTTCATCTGGTCTTCGTCAACAAAAGTCGATGCTAACTTGCGCCAACTCTTCCAAAAAATCACTAGTTAGCATTAGTGAGATTCGATCGAAGGCTTGTGATTATTTGGTAAAATGAATGAAAAAAATACAAAAGAGATGACCAAAAGAAAACTCACGATTTCGCTTATATTTTCTTCTTCTTCGTCTTCTTCTTGCAGTTGCATTTCAAAAGGATGGAGACAGACAATTTATAAAGTGACAGTGTTTTATTACCAAACATATATTGGTCGTACATTTTAGGACGACTTTCTATTCTAAAATTTGATATTTTTTTTTGCATTTTTTCTTATTTACATTTCTATATTTTTTTCTTTGTCCAAACAAAAAAAAAATGTTTTACTTTCATTGCTTCTCATCATATTTGGTAATTATCAAAAACATTTCATGGTTGAGTTTTTTTCTTTTTCGGATTGGAGTACTAAATTTCAATTTTTTTTCTGTCAACAATATAATACTTAAAACGGTTTAAAATTTACATATGAATATGATACCACAATTTGAATATTTTCTCAATAATTTTGATAATAGCCATTCTAGGGATTCGTCTGCTTCAACCAAAATCCCCCCGGTTATTGAATTGCATTAGTAGCAATGTAGAAAAAAATTAGAATGTCTAAGTTTCCTCCCAGTGGTAACCTCCAAGTGGGGAGTCTTAGGTTCGAGTACCCTTGGCCACCTAACCGCGCCCTTAACGTTGGGATTTCGCGTACCCGGATGCAAGGCCTCGTGAGATTAGCCTTTGAGTCTAGAAAACCTTTAAGATCCTCATTTTTTATCAAAACAAGAAAAAAAAAATGTTCCAACATATTGAATTATATATAGTAGATCCAATTTTTTGTTTTTTTATGAGTAGATCCTAATTAAAAGTCCAAAAATCCCCTATATATTATTTGAGAAGCATTTTTAGAGAGTATCTTTATTTTTAAAAATATTTACAGTGGTACTATTTTGCTGATGTGTCATAACCACATTCATTCTCATCAACCTTCTAAAAAAAGACTTAATTCAATAAACTAATTACCTTCTATGCTATTATCCATTTTTAATTTTGAATATAACCAAGAAATTTATAATTCATTTTCAGTTATGATATATTTCCAAAAAAAAATTCATAACCAATAATGTTTTACAAAATAATTAAACGAAATCAAAATTTACAAATAATTTATGATATACATAAAATAAAATATTTATTTTTTAATATAACCAAAAAATTATAATTCATTTTCTGTTATGATTCATTTCCTAAAATTTTATACGAAATAATTAAACGAAATCGAAATTTACTATGATTTAATATTATACACATTTAATTACTATTTTACTTAATTTTGTTTTCTCTTATGAGAACATATTTTTCTTAAACATACTATATTGTCAACATAACAACTTATTATATATATAAAAAAATTGGACTAAATATTTTAGTATGGCTTAATATTTAAATTATATAAACCTAAATAAATAATAAATTATTCAATCTGCGCAGGGCGCAGATTATCACCTAGTGCATATTATATGAGTGGAATATATCACATTTTTTCAACATTTTGGTATACTTTTTGTATTAGTACTCTTAGTGTCCTTACGATACGGTGAGATCTCAACTCTCACTAACCCACCATTGTCTCTAGTGTCAGGAGACTCAAAACTCATATGCTACCACTACCTGCCACAATCCACTATTGGACAATTATTAAAACACACATTATCATCTAACCTTAAGTATAATTAGTTACTCCCTCCGTTTCATAATAAATATCATTTGGAGAAATATATCTGCAATGTAACTGAATGTATCTGGATGTGTTTTGAGTTTAATACATCCAGATACATTGCCGATACATTTTCTCCAAATGACACTTATTATGAAACAAAGAGAGTATTAATCATTAGCGTCTCTACAACACATTAAATCTTATGTATTAATGACGCATCACAATGACCCAATTAAGAAACTTATGTATTTTTACTTTTCGATTAAGCCAAACACTAAACACACTGATAATGAGGAAACACAAGTTTAGTTACAATGAAATACAGAGAACTCTAAATGTTTAATCTAACCTCTTTAACTCCAACCACGCTCATGAGAACTTCATACCAAACTGCATTTAAACTATCTCAAAGTTTTTAGGAGCCTCGATCTAAATGTTCTCAGAAGATCTTTGCTTTCCCCATTTAATATTGTGCTCACGCGGATTGTATCTTCCTTCATCAAACGAATATGTCACACAACGAGTCTCATTGTCACATAACTTAGGGAAGTAGATACTATTCCTTGACATCCCATCTTGGACATAATTCCTCGATTCACATGAATTAATACTCACAAAGATCGTTAAGCTACCAAGATTTTCCTTCTTCTCCCAAACACCTCGCATAAGATCGAGTTTAAACAATAAACACCAAAGGCTCTTGATTTGCAAATGTACATATGACAAATATATCTCCTTTATAACCCACCATGAACTTTCCTTCATACCAACTCTCATAATCGTCATCGATGTAATCAGGGCATCTAGGTGGCGGCACATCGAGGACATTCAATGTCCTTAAAGATGGATCAAAAACCGCAAGGCGGGTTCTTAAGCTGAGACAGTAAAACATACCGTTCGAGAAGACGACATAGTTATGTTTAAGATCACGTGGTTTCAGACGAAACTCAGACTCGACCTGCATCAAAGTCCACGTGGTTTCACCCGGACTCCAGGTCCGGATGGTCATGTGGCCTGGATCATGAATTATGTCATGGATTGTGAAAACCACACAGTTGCTTGATGTAGGAGCACATGAGAAACCAAGTAATTGGTAACCATACCACAACTTAAGATAAGGCAAGACCACAAGATCCATAGTAAATGGATTGAACAAGACCACATGATGTTGTTGCTCATAAGAAGCCATCCATCTTTAGAGTAACGGACTTCAGACCCCGCTAATAATTTAGGCAGCTTTATTGTATGTTTCTTGAAGTTTGATGGGTTGTACAACTCATAAGAGTTTCTTGATTTAGGGAAGTACATGAGCCAAGGAGGCTGGTCTATGATTCTAACCGAAACTGCTGCCTCGTATACCATGATTTGCATACAGATCAAGCGCGTACGTTATCTTCGATTTCAAGATCAGCCATTACTGAGATGAGAAGCTCTAAGGGATGGTCTCTCCAACTCCAAGTTTGCTTCTCGGACTTTTCTTTTGTTATCTCCATGCTTTATTTTTGATCCGATAAGAGTTAAACGGAAAAAAGAATAATCAGATTAAGAAAAAAACTAAAACTTTGACTGATTATCATTGAATTCAGGAAAAAAAAAAACATAATTTGCTAGATGCCAAACATTTCCTGACCGTTACAATATAGATTCTTTTCTTCAAGGGATATTTTTTCGAGGGAAAATTGGAAAAATGACATTTTTACTATGAGTTTGTGAAATTATACCTATAATATTTTGTCTATATTTTGACAGAATTAACCTTGACCAATTAATTAAAATATTTTAAAAAATATATTTTAAAAACAAAAAAAATATAGAAAACTAAAAAACACCATAATAAAAAATTCTTAATCTTTCATTTTCCGAAAAACATTAAAAATAAATATTTTTGTTATGTTGTATGAATTTTAGAATACTTATAAACTTCAAATCTATTTTTTGAAGTTTAAAATACGTATTCTGCACTTTGTATATGTTATACGAAGTTTAGAATACATATTCTTCATTTTGTACATGTTCTACAAATTTTAGAATACGCATTCTACAAAATTTAGAATATTTCATGTGACTTTTACACTTAAAACATGTTGTAAAAAGTTTAGAATACGAATTCTACAAAATTTCGAATTTTGTGTATCATAAATAGAAATAAAAATCTTATCAAAATCTCTAAAAGTTATAAATAGAAAAATATATTTTTATTATATATTTTTGTAGAACATATAGGAAAATAAATCTTTAACTTAAAACCGATATCAAATTTTTGTTTCTTGATGAATTTTCGTAGAACATATTTTTATTATATATTTTCGTTTCTTAATTTATTTTTCCCTTTCAAATAAGCGTTGTTAATAAAAAATATACTACAAAGCCTAATTGTGTATATATTTTGACCTAGAAGAACTTAGGAGCGGGGATAATGAAAATAAAATAAATAATTTTTAGGATTTTTTTTAGTTTCGTTTTGAGAAGATAGATTATGATGTTAGATGTATTGTTTGGTGTTTTGGAGTGTATACCAACTGTATATGTTGTTTTTGTAAATTATACAAAATATTTTTTTTATAAAATATCAAACAAAGCCATTAGTCTTATCATACTATTAAAAGAAGAAGAATGAGAGAAGTAAAAATAAACTTTTATATAATTTTTTTATATGAATTAGAAGTTTGTTATTATTAATGAGAAAAATCATTATTTGAAAATTTCTATATAAATTAAAAGGTTGTCAATTAACGGAAAACAAAATTATTATTAATATATATTTTAGTTGATTTTTTTATTTTGATTATTAAGGACAAATTATGATTAACATTAATATAAGGTATAATTTTTCAAAGTTTAGAGGCAAATATATAGTTTCCCAAACCTATTGGAAAAGTGTCCTTTTATTTCAATTTTCTCTTTTTATATATAACATTATCTAATTTTCCCTTTTTTCAACTAAAATTCAAATTCAACTAAATTTGTCCATATTCATATTCCAACACAATTAGGCTTTGTAGTATATTTTTTTTAACTAAAACCGAACCGAACTAAACCGAAACAAACTGAAATAGAACATATGGTTGGAATATGGATATACTATATTAACCGTACGGATGTAATAATTTCAAAACCGTAGGATGCGGATATGGTTTGGATATTAACCGATAAAACCGATTATATAAAAAAAACCGATTAATTTTAAATCACAATATAATAATATATAGTATACAATAAGTATGTTAATTATGTAACCTTGAAAACCTAATGTCTAAACAAATTTTAAAATAAAACAACATAATTAACCTAATCTTAAATTATTACGACTGAAAAAAACAATTTTATATGGAACCATAACAAAGATATGAATACTAAATCATTAACTGAACCATAAATTATGATTCATATAAAATTTGTTACCATTTCTAATTTTTTTATAAAAAAAACCGAAATCCACATTATACAAAACAAAACTTTTAGTTTTTGGTTAAAAACTGAATAAACCGAAAACCGAAGATATTCAAACCGAACCAAACAATTCTAGATATGGTATTAAAATGGTAGCTATTTTAGACTAACCGAAAAACCGAGAAAACCAAACCGAAACCGAACCGATATCCAGATTGAACAACCCTAGGGGCAGCTGTGACGGTCTCGTTTGTCTCTACGATCCCTGGAATCCCATTTTGTGGTCAATCCCACCACTAGATGGTATCGAACAACTACTCATGATTTACTTAGGAAAGAGTTACTACATGCTTAGACACAGAATAACTGACCTTGGATTCGGTAAGGACAAATTCAAGGGCGCATATAAGGCTGTTTGGTTATACAACTCTGCAGAAATAGGCCTAGAAAATGCTACTACATGCGAGGTTTTTGATTTTTACTCCAACGCTTGGAGTTATGTTACTCCCGCTGCTCCTTATCGGATTGCTGGTTCGACCGGTCCTGTGTATGTTAATGGGTCACTTCATTGGTTCACAGAGTGTCAAGAAACCAAACTTGTGTCTTTCGATCTTCACACCCAGGCTTTTCAAGTCATCTCTAAAGCAGCAGCTCCATTTGCCAATGCAAAGATTTCTGAGATGGTCATGTGCAACCTCAGAAACCGCTTGTCCATATCTGTGATGAAGTCTGATATGGTCTAAGTTTTACCCAATTTAAATCAATACTGGAAGTGCAAAGCAAATCAGTTGAAGTATAAAGGGTTATCGAATCCCAAGGAAGTAGATTACTACACTACAAAATTTAGATTCAAATTATGCTAAGTCGAAACAAATTAAAGTAAATCGAAACAACTAAACGAAACGGTAGGAGGTGATTGATTGAAAGTTCTTAAAATTCAGGAGATTAAACGCTAGACAAGAGTAATTTGCAGGTTGAATCCGAGAATGCAGAATGTATTCTGTCATAAAATTATTTAAAGACGTCTAGAACCCGAAACACTTATTTAAAACCAATCAACTCTCGTTGCAGAGATTATCTATGCCTAAATTCCAGAATTTCAAATCTCTTTGCAAATTCAAACAATTCAGACAAGGATTAATAACAGGTTCGATTGTTCACAAAATTCCTAAATCAAATCTCTTTGCAGATAGTAATTTTGCTCATCTAAGATTAGGTCAGGCGATTAACAATGTTCTCACATCTATTAAACAACCTATGGTTTGATTTCTAGGTGATCAATCATGAAATCAATATAAGCACAAATCCAGATGAAGAACCAATTGATTTTCCCTAACATTATAACAAATCTACAAATTCATCATCAACCCTAAATCATCCTAACCTAACTAGCAAATTACTCAGACATAGATATTGAAACACAAAACATGACTGAATAATATTGCATAAAAAGAGTTATGATACAGGGATTCGAAATCTTCTCTAGCAGAGTACATAATTGTCTCCCCAAAATCAATCTCTCTCAAAGTCTCAATAGAAAATAAGATAATGGCTAAACAATGCCTTAGAAAACATAAATAATCCCCAAAACATGAAAAGGGCTAAAGTGCAAATAATAATAATTTATGGGCCAAAGTTATAAATATCAGCAACTCTTCAAAACTTCCAGTCCAACTTCTTTCCACGATGGGTGTCGATCGACCCTCCTAGTGTCGATCGACACCAGTACAATTTCTTCACTCCGAGTTCACGTATTCAGCACCTTCCTCAATACTCTTCAAAAAGCTTCATATACTCCACTTATGATCCAAACGTTCCTGATCCTGTAAAGACTCCAAAAGACTCTATAAACAAAGCCTATATCATGGTCAAAAACACGGAAAAATCATGATATATGAAAGTCGCCGTCTAAGAAAGTAATATGGTCGTTCAATTCAGGCAAGGCATGGGACAAAATGTGTTCCATACATCTGGATTTTATTCCGTATTGGTGTGATATCCCAGCAGGATCCGCACTCTTGCCACTAGCACTTTTGGATGCAGAGAGGTGTGATATCCCAGCAGGATCCGCACTCTTGCCACTAGCACTTTTGGATGCGGAGAGGGTTGTTGTTTTGTGATCCTTCTCACAGCCGAACACTGGTACCTCATGAACTCGAAACCGTATTTTATGATGATGCTTTCTCTGCTGAATCCATCGGAGATCCTGAAGTTGTTGTTTTTTTATCCTTCTCACAGCCAACCATTGGTGACTCATGAACTCGAAACCGTATTTTTATGATGATGCTTTCTCTGCTGAATCCATCAGAGATCTTGTTTGTTATTTCCCGAGTTTAATCTCGATTTAATAAATTTGATTTATTGCCAATGCATGATGTAATCTTTGGTTCTAACGGCCATCAAACTGTTTGTGTGTCCAAGTTTGTAACTCTTCGAGATGTGGTTATGGTCCAGAGTCTTGCTTCTAGTGTTTATATTCAAGGATGATGTCGTTTCTTTCTTGCTTCCCACTTTGAATGGGATTTGTGTAAGCCAAGAGTGAGTTTTGTCTTTTGGGTTGTGTTGTAGCTAATCATTTACTAGATTGATGTCGAGAAGATGCATATAAGCTTGCCATGTCATTTTTCTTGCAGGGTTTCCGGTGGAATATTCTTAGCTCTTTAGTCTATAGCTGGTTGTGTAATTTGTCCAAGATTAAACTATAGTACTATTTCATGTTATATTTTTGTCTCATAAAGGTATATCAAAGAGGCTTATGTACATTATGGTCTATGTTCAGGTGTTACTTGTTAGTAAGTTCTTTCACAGCTCTTTGTGATAGATATTATAATTGTACAACTGCATAATTTCCATGCCGTATCAAAAGTTTGGAATTCCAATGGTTAACTAATATGCTCTCAAATTTACCCTAGAGGTACTCTCTCAAATTAAGAGATCAGTCGCATTACTTAGGGATCGAATCCACAGAGAAGGGATAGTCACACAACAAATTTCTAAGTTCGAATTAAGTTAAGAAGAAAGATGGAATTAAAAACAGAAAGCAATTAAAGACTTAGTAATTCAGGAGACGAAACGCTAGGTTCAGAGAAATTCTCAGGTGATCTAAATTGCAGGTCTAGACAGAATGTTAGGAAATATTAAGAACTGTTCTTGAACTCGAAACACTAATGTAAAATCAACCAACTCTCGCTGCGAAGATTTTCTATGTCTAAACCCTATAATTCCAAATCTCTTTGCAAATTCAAACAATTTAGACAAGCATTAATAACAGGTTCAATTGTTCACAAAATCCTAAACCAAATCTCTTTGCGAATAGGTATTTTGCTCATCTAACATTAGTTCAAGCAATTAATAATACTCTCGCATCTATTAATCAACCTAAGATCATATTCTAGGTCGTGAAGCTAGAATAAGCATTACACACAAATCCAGATGAAGAACTCTAATGATTTTATCCTAACAATTTAATTCGACCTAACAATTCATCAATCACCTTTGAAAAACCCTAAACCTAACAAGCAAACTACTCAGACATGATCAATGAAACATAAATCATTATTTGAATAGAAAGCATAAAAGAAATCAATAGAAGAAAATAAGGGAGTTCCAAATCTGCTCTAAAGGAGTCAAATTCTTCTCTCTAAAAGCTCTCTCTAAATCTCTCTCTAAAATAATGTGTGTGTTATGCCTAAACAATGGCTGAAAAACTCTATTTATATGCCTAGGTTCGCATCTTCAATTCCTTGGAAGATTAGGAAAAGTCTTGGAGATTTCCTTTTCTTCAAAAACTGGAAACTTCACGCTTCTGGAAATTGGAAAACTTGGTGTCGATCGACACCAATGGTCTGTGTCGATCGACACCTATCGTGCGACTTCAATCCAACTTCAACACTTCGTGACTTCATTCCTTTAAGCTCCAAAATGTATCCAAATCTCCAATTTAGCTCCAATTGTACCTGAACCTGCAAAGACTCTATATAGACTCGAAAATAGTACTAAGACTCAATAAAAACACTTATATCATGGTCTAAAAATGGGTAAAAACCATGATATATCATTAACCCATACGAGACAAGTAATCGATACTCACGATCTAGCAAACAACTAGCACAAAACCATATGAATACTACATATAAACTATTGTGTAAATCCCACCACTAGATGGAATCGAACTCTCTCCAACTTTCAACAACACATTCTGGAGAGGTATATTAGAAGAGATTGATGAGTACTACCTCCCCCCTAAGCATGAAAACTTTTCAAGTTATCTCTAAAGCTCTTTTTGTTGAGCCATTTTCTGAAGATATATATGTTGAATTATATTGACTCCCAAAACAGAGTAAGAAAGAATGAAGAAAACAGAGTAAGAGATATTGAATTATCTCTTCTCTTTTTAAAGAAGAACATAAACGTAAATTAAACTTTTTATTGAATCTGAAATTTGTTATATACATTAAGACAAAATTGGTTTATATAGAAAATAAACAGACACAACAAGTGTCTTTCTACTTTGTGTCACACAACCTAAACCAAACGTTACGACTCTTACAAACATCACGACGCTTACAAGAATCGTTTAATACAACAAAACTTCTAACTAAATAATTCATACGACTAAACTACATTAAATCTAACACTCCCTCTTAATTGTGTTTTGGTCTAACTCCAAGTTTGCTTCGGTTATCTATGTAACGGGTTTTCGTTTGGTGCCATGCGTGAATCTTCTTATCCACGTCTTCTTCGGTTATCTTTGTAACCGGTTCCCGTCTTGTGTCATGCGTGAATTTTCTCCACGTCTTCTTCGGTTACTGTGTAACCGGCTTCTGCTCCCTTTCACTTAGGTAAGCAGTCTCCTTTATTGGTGCCTCCTTTGATCATCCTCACGTCTCATTGACGTCTCGTGTGTGAATCTTCTTCATGTTTTTTTTTCGGTTATCTTTATAACTATTTTCTCTGCTCCATTTTTCTTTTAGGTAAGCATCCTATTTCCTTGCTTGGTGTCTTCCTTTGATCACCAGCGGCTTCTCCGTCTTTTGCTGTTGAATATTTATTCAGATTCTCAACTTTTTCAAGTGATGTCTTCTCCGCATCATTGTGCTTCACCAAGACGTTGTCGAACCAAGTTTCAGAATTCTCCTTCCACATCTCCAACTTCACATCTGTTTTCTCCATTCCTTTTGAGAAGATTTCATATCTCCTTTATCGCTTTTGAAGCTTTCCTCTTGAAGGTACGGCATGTGAATGTGTTTGTGAAGGTTGATGGTGCTCTCTCTTGTCACCACCTCTTCTTTTTCTAATACTTTTTTTTTGTTTTTCGTTTTCTCCGTCGTCGTCTCCATGTTTCTCTTCTTCTCGAAGCGGACTTCTTCTTATTCTTGTTGTGCTTGAACAGGCTCCAAGACCAAGATAAACTGGCTCTGATACCATGTTAAATTATATTGACTTCCAAAACAGAGTAAAAAATAATAAAGAAAATAGAGTAAAAGACAATGGATTATCTCTTCTCTTCTTAAAGAAGAATATAAACGTAAATTGAACTTTTTATTGAATCTGAAACTTGTTATTTACATTAAGACAAAATTGGTTTATATATAAAAAAAAACAGACACAACAAGTAAAGAGTTGTGTCTTTCTACTTTATGTCACACAACCTAAACCAAAACTTTCGACTCTTACAAACATCACGACGCTTAGAAGCATCGTTTAATACAACACAACTTCTAACTTAATAATTCATACGACTAAACTCAATTAAATCTAACAATATCATCATATTCATATTCATATACAACCGGTTATGCGTTTCGGTTTACATAATTTTAAGATTCTTGTTTGCAGCTTTTTCATTATTACATTGTTAGTATTTAAAATAACTTAGTTATTTAATTAGATAAAAATCAATTGCTATATTATTATTTTACTTAATAAAAATTATAAATCTTATCAACAAATACAAATAAGAGAAAACGATACATCATATTTTAAATTCATTTTTATATAAAAAAATATTTATACATCCATTATGCTTTTGATAATTTAAAAGATATAAACCAAAAAGAAATTTAATAAAACTATAAATACAGTAGCGCTTTGATAATTTAAAAGATATAAAATAAAAAGAAATTTAATAAAACTATAAATACAGTAGCGCGGATAAAAAACCTAGGCTTGGGTGCTCTTGTGAGCAAATTTGTCAATGTAAACTTAGGCTCGTACCTACGGTTCTTGAACTGGATGCCCGCGGCTCTAAAGATGCCCGAGCCCGAGCTTATTGATCATGCCGGGTTGGATTCTGCTGTCGACTTGAGGATTTACTTAATAGGGTACTAATGTTTTGAACCTCTTCTTTTATTTTGCTTGTGAAAGATTCTTGCTTTTGCATAGTTTCATTTTTAAAGTTATCGTCTTTTACTTGTTTTCTCTGTTTTTTCAGGCTTAAGATCTTTGTACCGATAGCATTACTTGTGTGGTTGATTCTTGTGCTTGTCAATTGGACAAGTCATGGGCTGCAACTAGCAAAGCTTCGTAATGTAACATCTAGTGATATTGATAAGCTATCGATCTCAAACGTCGAACGTGGATCAGAGAGATTTGCAAATCATCCAAAACCTCATGTTGATTCTTGATTCCCTCTGTGATTATAAAGTTTGTAGCTGTTATAATCTTTTTGAAGGTTTTGGACTCACCTTGTGATGGCTTACACATTCACGTTCTGGACTTGCTTTGTTCTAATGAAAGAGTATGAGAAAGTAGCTTCCATGCGTTTGACATTTCTCCAGTCCGAGCAACGTTGTCCTGATCAATTCATGGTAATGTTGGAAGAGGAAACTTTTTTTATAAGCTTTTATAAGCTTTTTTAGAACTCTTTATAAATGCTTTATAAACTTTCAAGAGGTCTTTATAAAACTTTATAAACTTATCTCTTTTTATTGTCTTTATAAACTTAGTTATTTTACAACGTGAGGGGATGGCTATTTATAGCCTCCAACATACAAAATATCTAAATATTTTTATCATAATCTAGAGATTTCTCCTCATTAATTAACTAGACAAGTGTCTAGATTTTATTTATTTCTACAACTCTCTAGATCATTTTAAGTAGGTGGAAGTAGTTAATATTTCTAAGAAAGACTCTAGAATTTGGATCAAGTGCTATTGGGTTTAAACCCACTTATCATTAATCCATTCTTGATCCAAAATCAAGTTTACTTTCCAACACCCCCTCTTAAACTTGATTTTGTCACTCCAAGCAAACTTCTCATCTTGACAAAATCTTCACGCTTAAGTGGCTTGGTGAAGATATCGGCTACTTGATCATTCGTCTTCACATACTCCAATTGCACATCCATTTTGGTAACACATTCTCTAATGTAATGATAACGAGTATCAATGTGCTTACTTCGATCATGGAAGACGGGATTCTTTGCCAAAGCTATTGCTGACTTGTTGTCCACAAAAATCTTCGTTGGCTCCTCTTGTGGCAAACTCAACTCCTTTAACAAGTTCTGTAGCCAAAGAGCATGGCAAACACGTGAAGTAGCCGCTACATATTCCGCTTCACAGGTCGAAAGAGTGACAATAGATTGCTTCTTCGACATCCATGTGAATGCTGTTTCTCCAATGAAAAACACAAACCACTTGTACTTTTCCGATCATCTAAGTCTCCACCCCAGTCGCTATCACTATATCCAACAAGCTTGTAGTCATCCAAAATAGAGTAATACAAGCCAAAGTCTATAGTACCTTTGATATAGTGAAGGATCCTCTTAGCTGCTTTGAAATGAGTGGTTGTTGGATGTTCCATGAATCGACTCACAACTCCAACCGCATGTACGATGTCGGGTCTTGTGCACGTCAAGTAACGTAGACTTCCAACCAAGCTTTTAAAGAGTGTTGGATCCACACTCTTTGCTTATTCTTGCTTTGATAACTTCGCTCCACATTCCATTGGAGTACAAACTGGATTTGATTCATCCATCTTAAACTTCTTCAGCACCTCTTGAGCATAACCTTCTTGAGTAATGAAGATTCCATCATCTTCTTGCTTCAATTTAATTCCAAGGTAGTAAGACATCAATCCTATATCGGTCATCTCAAATTCTTTTGCCATCTCCATCTTGAATTTTTCAAACATACTTGGATTGTTGCATGTGAATATCAAGTCATCTACATACAAGCATGCAATCAATATATCATTGTTTTTATTTTTGATATATAGTGCATGCTCATATGGACACTTGGTGAAGCTTTTCTCCTTAAAATACTTATCAATTCGAGTATTCCAAGCTCTTAGTGCTTGTTTTAACCCATAAAATGCCTTCTTTAATCTCAAGACTTTTTCTTCTTCTCCTTTGACTTTATAGCCTTGTGCTTGCTCAATGTAAACTTCTTCTTCAAGATCTCCATTTAAGAAGGCTGATTTTACATCCATTTGATGTATCCTCCAACTCTTTTGAGCTGCCAATGAAATGATTAGTCTAACTGTTTCGATTAATCGAGCAACATGAGCGAATACCTCGTCATAGTCGATTCCGGATCTTTGACTATAGCCTTTTGCTACCAATCTTGCCTTGTATCTCTCAACTTCTCCTCTAGAGTTCTTCTTTTCCTTGTACACCCATTTTAGACCAATCGCCTTAGGTCCATGTGGAAGTGAGGCTAACTCCCATGTCTCATTCTTTTGTATTGACTTAATCTCTTCATCCATTGCGTTTCTCCATGTCTTCTTCTCCATTGCTTCTTGAAAGTTCATGGGTTTGCAATCCGCATATAGAAAAAATAAAGTAAGATTGTCTTGATTTTCGTTACCTCGTAAATCTCTTGTAGACTCCTAAAACGTGGAGTCCTTTCACTCGAGCTCTCATCCCTTGAGAACTCGATGTTAGCGAAGTTGGTGGTGTAATAGGCTCCTCTCTTGGTTGCTCTATATTCTCTTCTTCAACAAATGGAAAGAAGTTGTAGTTTTCATCATTTGATCTCCAATCCCATTCTCCTTCTTCATCGAAGATGACATTTCGACTAACAATTGTCTTCTTTGTATCAGGATTGTAGAGCTTGTAACCTTTGGAGTTGGCATCATAACCAATGAAGATGTATTTTTCACTTTTATCATATAGTTTGCTCCGCTCCTCGTCCGGTACATGAGCGTGAGCAATACTCCCAAATACTCGTAGGTGTGAAACACCGGGCTTCCTTCCACTCCCAGCTTCTTGTGGAGTTTCTCCGGAAACACTTCCCGGAAACGCTTCTTGTTGGAGATCGGTTTGATAAATAAATCGTACATGCAACTGCTTCTGCCCAAAACTGATTTGGTAGTTTCTTACTTTTGAGCATGCTTCTTGCCATCTCAAGAATTGTTCTGTTTTTCCTTTCCGCTACTCCATTTTGTTGAGGGGTTCTTGGTACCGTCAATTGCCTTCTAATACCGTTATCTTCACAATATTTTAGAAATTCTTTGGACATGAACTCTCCTCCACGATCAGATCTCATGGCTTTGATCACAAGGCCACTTTCCTTCTCAACATGGGCTTTGAACTTTTTGAAATTTTTGAAAACTTCCGATTTTTCTTTCAAAAAGTAAACCCATGTTTTTCTTGAAAAATCATCAATAAAGAGAAGGAAGTAGTTACTCTTACCGAGTGATCTTGGTTTAGTTGGGCCACATACATCTGTATGAATGAGTTCCAATGGCTTCCGTGCTCTTGATTCTGACTCCTTTGGAAAGCTCATTTTGAATTGCTTTCCAAGTAAACACCAATCACAAACTCGATTTGGATGATTGATGAAAGGTAATCCTCTCACCATTTCTTTCTTGGAAAGTAGCTTTAATCCTCCAAAATTTAGATGTCCATAGCGTAGATGCCAAAGCCAAGACTCATCCTTGTAGCACATCTCGAGACATTGTGCCATGTCATTTTGAATGTTAAGAACAAACATTCTATTCTTTGACATTGGCACCTTGGTAATGAGATTGTTGGCTTGCTCTCTTATAGAAAGGTTGTTGTCCTTTAGTCGAATATCATAACCTTTCTCCAAGAGTTGTCCTAAGCTCAAAATGTTGGTTTTCATGGTTAGAATGTAGTAGACGTTGGAGATGAATTGGTGATCTCCATTCTTCATCCGGATGAGAATATTTGATATGCTCAAATTTAACCTAGAGCCACTCTCTCAAATTAAGAGATCAATCGCAGTACTTAGGGATCGAATCCACAGGGAAAGAGATAGTCACACATCAACCTTCTAATTTTGATTAAGCTAAGAATATAAATTAAAAGTAAAAGACAGCGAATAATTAAAAGCGGTGTAAGTTCAAGAGACGAAACGCTAGGTTCAGAGAAATTCTCAGGTGAATCCAAATTGCAGATCTAGACAGAATGTTAGGAAATATGAAGAACTGTTCTTGAACTTGAAACACTAATGTAAAATCAACCAGCTCTCGCTGCGAAGATTATCTATGTCTAAACCCTAGAATTCCAAATCTCTTTGCAAATCCTATCAATTCAGACAAGCATTAATAACAGGTTCGATTGTTCACAAAATCCCTAAGCCAAATCTCTTTGGGAATAGGTATTTTACTCATCTAAGATTAGTTCAGGCAATCAATAATACTCTCGCATCTATTAATTAACCTAAGATCAGATTCTAGGCCGCGAAGCTAGAATAAGCATTAATCACAAATCCAGATGAAGAACTCTAATGATTTTATCCTAACAATTCAATTCAACCTAACAATTCATCAATCACCTTTGAAAAACCATAAACCTAACAAGCAAACTACTCAAACATGATCAATGAAACATAAATCATTATTTGAATAGAAAGCATAAAAGAAATCAATAGAAGAAAATAAAGGACTTCCAAATCTGCTCTAAAGGAGTCTGACTCTTCTCTCCAAAAACCTAAATTTCTATGATTCTTAAAGTATGAGATTCTGCATAAACAATGGCTTTGAAAACTATATATAAGGTCCAAAAAACGAATTGGGAAATTTTGCAAATAAGGAAAACTTTTTGGACAATTTCCTTTTCTTCAATCTTGTAAAAGTCGCGTCCTGTTTCTGAAAATATTTGGTGTCGATCGACACTGTTCATCCAGCTCCATTTCGACTTCATTTTTTCAGCAGCTTGTTCCACAATGCTCCAAAATGCTTCAAAATCTCCAATTATGCTCAAAACGTAGCTGAACCTGCGAAGACTATAATACGACTCTAAAAAGACCAAAAGACTCTATAAATAAGACTTATATCATGGTCAAAAACCGGTAAAAACCATGATATATCAACTCCTCCAGACTTAGCTTTTACTTGCCCTCAAGCAAAACAGAAACTAAGTATAGAGTCGAGGTTTGAAAACAGAAACTTTCAGCTAACCTTCTGAATGCCACATTAATTAACACTCTTGAATCCACATACCATAAACCAACCTTAGACAGTATTTCAGTGTACTTACCACAAGCTTAGCAATCTCTCAAATCAAGTCCAGGTCCCTTTCTTCTCAAATTTTTGAAGTCAAACAAACGGTATTGACCAAAGGACTTTACAGATTATTTCCCTTCCTTAGCGCCTAAACAAGACTTTCTTGGTACAACAACTCCTATTTTCTCCTATTTCAGGGTGTTGTAAGATCTTTTCATTGACTTTTTCTTATTCTTTTGAAGCCTTGGAACAGTGCTGCTCTTTACGTGTGTTCCTTGTGAGGAGACAGGTTCATGAGCTCTCACTAATATTGTTCCTTGTGAGGAGACATGCTCATGAGGATCTTTGCACTATTCATTTATTTAGATTCTTTTATTTCTTTTCTCAAGGGAAGATCAAGGAGAGACTGTAATTTTCTTATCTTGTCAGTGCTGAAAGAGAAATCAAGTCCAATGTACACCAAGCTCTATATAGGAATCTGAACTCTTTCTGTTAGACTGATCCACTTGCAACTTTCTACCTAGTAAAACCTGCAATCAACTACTATGGCAATGGTCCTTCAATTGTCAATATGTTGTGGTTTTGTTCCAAGAAAAACTGAAAATTTCAACTGATTTTGACTTAATAAAACACTTTGGACTGACACAACTTACTCAAAACAAAAGACAAAGCAAAATACATTAGTATTTTCCTCCCCCATACTTAACCAACATTGTCCCCAGTGTGATTAAATCTTAAGGTCAGAAACAAACCAAATCGAAAAGATAATGGACATGATGGATAGAGGACGAAAATCTACACAACTTAGGCTCTTAAATCACTCAAATCCGTTAAGAATTGAGAGATATATGAAGAAAACAAGTTGAGTAAACTTACCTCCGAGGGGGTGTCGATCGACACCATGAACAGTGTCGGTTAGAATTTTTTTTTTTTTTTAGCATAGAAACAAAACTCAAAGTTAGTGAAAACAAAACGAAATTTAAAGAGAAATCCTACCTAAAAGTGGGGTGTCTCCCACTCAGCGCTTGTTTTCAGTCATTAGCTTGACTATGTCGGGGTTCAGACGTCTGGTGGATCAAATGGTGGCATTGAATGCCTCCTAGCAGAATGTCTCCTAATCCATGGTGGTGTATTGGCAGTAGATGCATGAGATCGTCCAAGGAATTGAGGAACATCAGCAGGATGGGACTTGAGTTCAGGTGGGACACTTCTTTTTCCTGCAGAATCATCAAAAGAAACACCAAGCCTTCTACGAGAATCTCGTTGCTTGCATAGGTGTGAAGCATATTTTGAACCTTTTAAATTCTTATTGAGATGATCTTGAGGTTTGGAATTGATTCCAGAAAGTACATACCTTTGTTTTCTTGGAGGTTTCTGAGCTGTAGAATGTGGAGTCGTCCGTTTGACAGCATATGATGGGGTTGCAGCATTGGAAGCGACTTGTGGATGAATTTGCAGAAGGTGTCGATCGACACTAGGAGTGGTGTCGATCGACACCAAACTTGCATCTCGGAACTCTGCACTTTCTCTGCAATTCAGCTTTGCAATCTTTACCTCCATCACAAAAACGTCTTCTGCCTTGAGCTTGTCATTGATTAGAACCTCATCTCTGCTCACAGTCCTGAAGAGATGATCAGCAATTATGTTTCCACTCCAATCCTTTAGCTCAACAGCTTTCTCAAAATTATGAGCCAATGCCTCTTGAACAACCACCTTGTTCACTTGCTCAATAGTATCTAGCTCCTTGACATACCCAGCAATAATGACATCTGAATGTTCCTTGATTGGATCTTTATCCATGGAAATTTCTACAGAAAATTTTTGGCCATCGATGTTTCCACTCCAATCATTTAGCTCAACAGCTTTCTCAAAATTCTGAGCCAATGCCTCTTGAACAACCATCTTGTTCACTTGCTCAATAGTATCTAGCTCCTTGACATACCCAGCAGTAATGGCATCTGAATGTTCCCTGATTGGATCTTTATCCATGAGAATTTCTACAGAAAAAGTTTGGCCATCGATAGTGGATGGCCCACTTAACTTGTCCATGTCAAAATTCATGACAACATCACCCAAATCAAGCTCTATTTTTCCTTTCATCACATCAATGATGGCACCAACTGAAGCCAAGAATGATCTTCCCAAAATAAGAGGATATGTAGGTTCTTCATCATATTTCAAAACCACAAAGTCTGTGGGAATTATGCAACCTTCAATCTTCAGGGGAACATCTTCTAGAACACCTTCTGGGATTCTTTTTGATCGATCAGCTAGGACAATGGAGATTCTGGTTGACTTGAAATCAGTCAATCCAAGTCTAACAGGGTATCAAGTTGATACTTGAACCTAGATCACAGAGAGAATGAGGAAACCTTCATGTTGATATTGAGCAGTCTAGCACAAAGTTTCCTGGATCTGGTAACTTTTATGGAATCCTCCTCTGAATCACAACACTGACTTGTTCATAAACCAACACCTTCTTCTTCTTCCTTGGAACTATATTCAAGAGAATTGCATTCATGTCTCTGGTAAGCAATGCTCCTTCCTGAGGACTCACACCAGTGACAACCATTCTAATGACATATCTTCTTAATGCAGGTGAAAGTTTGACTGCATCAACTAGGGGTAGCTCAACCATCAGCTTATCCATTATTTCCTTGCAGCAGGCTTCTTCTATCTCATGTTTAGACTTTCTAGGAAGCCTAGGATAGGGTAATTTAGGCTTATATACCTTTTCCTCTGAAATTTTTGAAGTTTTAGACGAGTGTGGCGAGTGTCGATCATTCTCGATTTCGGTCCGCCAGAGCTCGATTTCTCGAATTTTTCTACTGGTGTCGATCGACACTCAGCAATGGTGTCGATTGACACCTTCTCTGCAACTGCAGCATCGTGTTCTTCATCTGGCTCTTCGATCTCTTGAACACTTAGACCCTTTTTCAGCTCTGTTTGAAGGCTTCTTCCACTCTGAATCGTGATAGCATTCACATGATGTCTCGAATTCGTGTCCGTCTTTCCAAGAAGGAATCCATCTTGTCTCTTCAAAGCTCCAGCAGTTTGAGCAACTTGAACATCCAACTGCTTGACATGAGTACCTAGAGACTCAATTTTCCCATTCAAATCAGTGTACATGGCATCAATATTACCATTGAAATCTACAGTCATCTTCTATTGACCCTCCAAGAGCTGTTCCAGCATAGACTTCACCTCATTATCTTGCGCAGGAGGCTTCTGGTAAGAAGAAGAACCATAAGTTCTTTGGAAGTTGTTGTTTTAAAAAGGTTTCTGGTAAGAGTAACCATAGCCTTGCTGATTGCTGAATCTCTGTCCTTGAAAACCAGCACCATTGATGTAATTGACTTCTTCTTGCTCTGGTTCAAAAGTATCAACTTCAGCAGCAAACTGGACTTGCCTCTTTCCCACAAGAAGGTTATGCACTGAGTCTAGCTTAGCATTCAGTTCAGCAATTTGATTCCCATCTAAATTTCCAGCTCGTTTCTTCCTCTCAAAGTCTGTATTCTTAGTACTATTGCTAGAATCCAAGTTCTCAATAAGGATGGTAGCATTCTCTGGATATTGGGTGTTGAAGTTTCCATTGCTTGCAGCATCTAAAGCCATATGATACCTCCAATCAACACCTCTGAAGAAGATTCCCAGCAGCTGAACCTCACTGAAACCATGGTGTGGGAAATCCCTTTGATAGGCCTTGAATCTCACCCAAACAGCCTTGAATGCTTTAGTTGGTACTTGAGAAAATGTAGAAATCTTCATCCTTAGTTCCTCAGATCTTGCATCATCAAAGAAATTGCATAGGAATGCATTCTTTGTGTCTTCTCAGGTAATCAATGATCCTGGATCCAACTGCTTCAGCCAGTATGCAGCATCTCCAGCAAGTGAGTAGGGGAAAAGCTTGCAGAAAAGATAATCATAGGACGCTCCATTGGCCTTAATGCTTGATACCAAGTCTTCAAACCTCTCAATGTGATCCATGGGATGCTCATTAGGAAGACCATAGAAAGGATGTTGAGCCATTAGAGTGTAGTAAGCAGGCTTCAGCTCGAAGTCATTCCTCTGAAAAGGAGGTGGGCGAATCGCAGCTCTATTAGCATAGAACTGATCAGGTCTGTTGTAGTCTCCCAATGTCCTTCCACGCCCAGCAGCTAGTCGTAGTGCGTCCTGTTGCGCTTGGTGTCGATCCACACCAAGGTTGTGTCGATCGACACCAGTTGGTTCTGCGACAACAGCCCCGTTTTCATCGAACCTTTGTCCTTGCTCGTTCCTTCTGTGCCCTTCTGTGTCAACCAACTGACCCTCTCTATCTCGTATCAGGACCATAGGATTGACCATTGCAGCTTCTTTCTTGGCCTTCATGTTGGTCCTTTCCAATTTGGCGAGTTCGCCTACGCTCAAAATCACAAGCTCCTTTTCCTTGTTGCTCCTGGTACTGTGATTAAGCATACACCTGAAAACAAGAACAAGAACCTCAAAGTTAGTAACCAAAAATAAAATAAAAACCTAGACAAAATTCTAATATTAAAACTCTGTAGGCAATTAATCTCCTTCCCCGGCAACGGCGCCAAATTTTGATATGCTCAAATTTACCCTAGAGCTACTCTCTCAAATTAAGAGATCAGTCGCAGTACTTAGGGATCGAATCCCCAGGGAAAGAGATAGTCACACAACAAACTTCTAATTTCGAATTAAGCTAAGAATAAAGATTAAAAGTAAAAGACAGCGAACAATTAAAAGCGGTGTAAGTTCAGGAGACAACGAATAATTAAAAGCGGTGTAAGTCTCAGGTGATCCAAATTGCAAGTCTAGACAGAATGTTAGGAAATATGAAGAAATGTTCTTGAACTTGAAACACTAATGAAAAATCAACCAACTCTCGCTGCGAAGATTATCTATGTCTAAACCCTAGAATTCCAAATCTCTTTGCAAATTCAAACAATTCGGACAAATATTAATAACAGATTCAATTGTTCACAAAATCCCTTAACCAAATCTCTTTGCGAATATGTATTTTGCTCATCTAATATTAGTTCAGGCAATCAATAATACTCCCGCATCTATTAATCAATCTAAGATCAGATTCTAAGTCATGAAGCTAAAATCATCATTAAACACAAATTCAGAAGAAGAACTCTAATGATTTTATCCTAACAAATCAATTCAACCTAACAATTTATCAATCACCTTTGAAAAACCCTAAACCTAACAAGCAAACTACTCAAACATGATCAATGAAACACAAATCATAATTTGAATAGAAAGCATAAAAAAATCAATAAAATATATTTTTCTCTCCAAAAACATAAACTTCTATGATTCTTAAAATATGAGATAATGCCTAAACAATGGCTTTGAAAACTATATATAAGGGTAGAAACACGAGCTGCGACACTTTTGCAAATAAGGAAAACTTCTGGGCAATTTTCTTTTCCTTCAAGACTTGTAAAATCAGGCGGCTTTGTGAATCCACGATTGGTGTCGATCGACACCAAAGTAGTGTCGATCGACACTCCTTGTAAAATCTGGCTCTTGACTTCATCACTTCGCAACTTCTTCCACAATGCTCCAGAATGCTCCAAAATCTCCAATTTTGCTCCAAAAGTAGTTCAACCTGCAAAGAATCTAATAGTACTCTAAAAAGAACAAAAGACTCTATAAAAAGGACTCATATCATGGTCAAAAACCGGTAAAAACCATGATATATCAATATTTCCTTTTCCTTTACCTCCATCTTTGATTCATCTCCTAAAGCCACGTCTCCTTTCACCGACTCATCAAGCTCAACGAACATGCTTCTTTTGCCGCACAAGTGATTGCTTGCACCACTATCAAGATACCACTTGTGGACCTCATCTCGTTCATCTTGCTTGTATGCCATTAATAGCATATCATTTTCTTGATTTTTCTCCTCAACATAGTTGGACTTCTCATCAACTCTATTGTTGTTTGGAGCCTTGCATTCGGAAGCATAATGTCCAAATTTCCCACAATTGTAGCATTTAATGTTTGACATATCGTACCTTGATTTTGGAACTCCTATTCCACGACCTCTTGATGAGTTCTCTCTTCTTTGGTTGGTGTTGTCTTCATAAGATCTCCAACCTCGTCCATAACCATATCCACGACCTCTTCCTCGGGTTTGACCACCACCTCGCCTTGGATAACTTCGGCTGCCTTCTTCTTTACCTGGATCAATGCGCATCTTGAGTATTTATAGAAGATTGCCAAAGAGTACGCATAGAATAATGAAAAAATGGTTGTATTTTGTTGAGAGGATTATGTGTTCTAATCACCATGAATGAAAATGATAGGATAAAAATATTTTGTTTGATTCAAATAAAATAAATTTTTGAAAATTAAATAATGAATGCCACGTGGTACTCTCTCAAGCGCTGACGTGTCAAATTGAGAGAGAGAATTGACCATTTTTTATATTATAGATATAATCACAACCCTTAAAGATTTTTTCTAATTAAAAGTTCATAACACATTTTTAATATATAAATCGATTAGTTGAAAAAACCTAGTTATTTTAGAGAAGAGGAAACATTTATATATCCGATAATTTAATCCATTTATATTTTTTTGATTTAAAAATACTGGTTAATAGTTTAATTTAAACGATCATTAGTGTTAACGGAAAAAAAAAAATCATCTAGTTTCTTAATTCAGTTAGATTTACTCGATTTATCTATCTGTTTCTTCTATCAAAGAAAAACAAAAAAAAACAAAAAAAGGAAAAGGAAGGCACGTGCCGCTGTACCATAAAAGTCTATTGAGGAGATACCAAGAGATATCAATCCTAGTCAGCTCATAACCTCTGTTTCCTATTCTGTATATACGCATTTATCTAAATTGATTGTAAATTACAATAGCGTATCACGTTCTCTTTGATTTAGGATCTTAGGTTAAACCTCCTCTCCAAAAATTATATATATATATAGCCTTTGCTCTGTGAATAATCATCAGAAAACTTCTCAATCATTCTCTGTTTGTTCAATTTTCACTTTTTTTTTCTTTTTCTTCTCTAAACCTCTTTGTCTCTCCCTCGCGCCGCAAAGCTTCAATTTTCATTTTGGTTTGTTCTAGAATCTTCCTCTCGACTTAATTTAGTCATAAGTGTTCTTTTTGGAATTTCTCTGTTTGCAAGTTGTTGTGATCTCCTCTTTCGTGTTTCAGCTTTTGATGTTTTTTGGTTTGTTTGGTTTTATTGAGAAATTGCTATTTAGGGGTTTCAGTTTTGCAATAGTGCCGTTGTTATTTTGCCGATGAGATGAGAGAGTCATGAGACTCTTGAAATTTTGATTGAAAGTTATCTTTTCAGTTTTCACATAATTTGGTTGTTGATTGATCAATGATGGAAGATTCAAAGGACTCAGATAAAGCTCCCTGCTCGGTTGTTCTTGGGACACCACAGTCTCTCAAATGCTTATCTCAAAAAATTCCATAACAAAAGCAAATCAAAATGGAGTTGTGGATCTAGATCAGATGGAACATCTGGGACTCAAATGCTTATCTCAAAAAATTCCATAACAAAAGCAAATCAAAATGGAGTTGTGGATCTAGATCAGATGGAACATCTGGGAGCCAAATCAAGATCTACGATTCCATTTTGTTTTGCTTCGTTGTTGAGGAATTTTTTGGGAAAAGCAAAGAACAAAATATATGTTAGTTTCAAATCTCTAAAATGATTTATCAACAAGGTTTTTAGAATTGTTTATATTTTCTTACCAAGATTTTCCTTGAAAGTTCTTTGTCGTGTTTGTGGAAAAAGAAACAAACCACAATTGACCGATCCAGAATTGGTGAATTCATCTTCAGATTCCAACATTGAGAATATTAGCAATAAAGAGCTTGAAGAAAAGAGGTCTTCCCATGGAGATTATGGTTTTCTTGATTACGAAAAAGACCCGAAGAATCATAAATTCCTAAAGGTAACAAGCCAGTTCAAATTATTTGAATTTAGGTCGAGTTTTAATATATCTATGACGTAACCATTTATTACGTATTCAACTTTTAGGTTATTTGGCTGTAGGTGTTTCATCCGGGAGAGGAGAACAAAAATTCAAAAGAAGAATTTGGAGAAAAAAATGTGATAAGTCAAATATTCCTCAAGGTAAATCATTTTGACTAAATTTTATATCTATCGATCCTTGCTTATTTGCAAATTTATTATGTTTCAAATCACAGAGTTTGATTTATTTAATTTCTTATCTATTACAGATGCAAAAAAGCCCTACATCTAATCTACTACAACAAAAGCTAATGAACTCATCTCATAAAATGTGGAAGAACATGGAAAAGTTGCAAAAGAAAAAACAAAAAAAACATTATCATGGATGATGAGAAAGTTGATGGAGGAGTCTTAGACAAATGTTCATCAAATAGGTTAATGACGTCCATCTTTGGTGAACATATTACTCTTCCAATCAACTTTCTCATTTTCCATTATACCGGTTTTTTTTGTTTTTCCTTTTTGCAACTTTTTCACGTTTTCCTACATTTTCTGAAAAGGAGATAAACTCAAGCGCACTTTTTGCATCACCGTCTCCACTATGAATTGGTCGTTGGTCATCAACAACTGAGTCATTAATCTCTAGAGGTTCTTCCATGTAATATGCGACTTTCCAGATTTTCTTTTGCATCTAGGGGAAATTTTGCAGCCACACTTATGAAAGAATTGCTGTAGAAAATCAGAATCAAAGCAAAAACATTTATCTCATGATTTGTTTCTTTAGCGTTATGAATTAATATACTCACAAAGATCGTTAAGCGACCGTGATTTGCTTCTTCTCCCAAACACCTCGCGTAAGATCGAGTTTAAACACCAAAGACTCCTGATTTCAGCATCATAACCTCTGTTTTTAATGGTCTGTTTCTCTATACGTTTTCTTGATTTGAAACGTTTATTCTTACTTTTCAAGAAATGCTTAAAGAATGAGGAAACAAGTGATCCAATTAAGCCAAACGCTAAACACACTGATAATGAGGAAACAAATGTTTCAGTCACAATGAACTACATAGAACTCTTATGATTAATTTAACCTCTTTTAACCCCTACCAAACTCATGAGAACTGCTTACAAAACCACTTTTAAACTAACTCAAAGTTCTTAGGAGCTTCAATCCAAATGTTCTCAGAAGATCTTTGCTTTCCCCAGTGAATGTTGTGCTCACGCGGATGGTATCTTCCTTCATCAAACGAATATGTCACACAACTAGTCTCGTTGTCACATAACTTAGGGAAGTAGATACTATTCCTTGACATCCCATCTTGGACATAAGTCCTCGATTCACATGAACTAATACTCGCAAAGATCGATAAGCTACCGAGATTTCCTCCCTTCTTCTCCCAAACACCTCGCGCAAGATCGAGTTTAAACACCAAAGGCTCTTGATTTCCAAATGTACATATGACAAATATATCTTCTTTATAACTCACCATGAACTTTCCTTCATACCAACTCTCATCATCGATGTAATCAGGGCAACTAGGTGGCGGCACATCATCGAGGACATGGAATGTCCGTAAAGATGGATCAAAAACCGCGAGGCAGTTTCTTAAATTGAGACAGTAAAACATACCGTTTGAGAAGACGACATAGTTATGTTTAACATCAAGGAATTGAGAATCGATCCGCATCGAAGACCACGTGGTTTCGCCTGGACTCCATGTCCGGATGGTCACGTGGCCCGGATCATAGTCCTTGATTGTGAAAACCACACAGTTGCTTGATGTAGGAGCACAAGAGAATCCAACTAATTGGTAACCATACCACAACTCAAGATAAGGCAAGACCACAAGATCCATAGTAAATGGATTGAACAAGGCGAAGTCTGATGAGATGTTTTTGCTCATAAGAAGCCATCCATCTTTAGAGTAACGGACTTTAGACCCCGCTAATGATTTAGGCAGCTCCACTGTATGTTTCTTGAAGTTTGATGGGTTGTAAAACTCGTAAGAGGTTCTTGATTTAGGGAAGTACATGAGCCAAGGAGGCTGGTCTATGGTTCTAGCCGAAACTGCTGCCTCGTGCCACGATTTGCATACAGATGAAGCGCGTACGTTATCTTCGATTTCAAGATAAGCCATTACTGAGATGAGAAGCTCTAAGGGAAGGTCTCTCCAAGTTTGATTCTCATCCTTTTCTTTTGTAATCTCCATGTTTATATATTGGATCTGAGAAGAGTTAAAGACAAAAGAATAATCAGATTAAGAAAAAAAACGAAAACTTTGATTGATTTAGGTTCATACAAGTCCAGTATATTTCATTGAATTCAAGAATCTAGATTTGGGAATCAAAAACAAAAACTTGGTTTTCAAAATTGTCACGAGGATCCATAAATTACATAAAGTTCTCTTCTTTTTATTTCCCAGATCAAATACAAGAAAATCAAAACATGCGAAATTAAAATCGGATGATAAAGAGGAGGGCGAAAGAAAACTTACGATCTCAACTTTACTTTTCTTCTTCTTCCACTTATGTTTGAAGGATGAATAAAGGAGAAAATGGGGATGATGAATCTCATCAATGACACAATAAAGTCTGTGTATCATTGACCAGCACATATACTTATTTCGCTAGATGCCAAACATTTATTGACCGTACAATTGTGATTCTTTTTCTTCAACGGATATTTTTGGATTACTGCAAAAAAAATCTCAAACTAAATTAAATTTGCAAAATCAACCCTCACCAGAAAAAAATGCAAGTCAATCTCATCAATGATGTGGCATAGGAAAACGTGTTTGTAATTCAGACGGAATTTCCAAACACTATGTTGTTTTAAAAGATAAAACAACACGCAGTTTCACAACCATTATCTTTTAATAATTATAATTATTTTTATTAAAATAAATAAAGAATTAAAAAAACAAAAACAAAAATTTTAGTCTTCGTCAAATAAAAGTTTTCTTCTTCGTTGATGTTTTTTATCTACCCAGAAATCAAATTCAATCTTGCGAAGAACAATCCATTCAGCTTCTCAATTTCAGAGACAATTCCTTCACTAACAAAACTCAAACATATTAGGTCGAATCCCGTCTCTTTTCCCAAACATATCCACTCTAGATTTCTCGCCCTCAGATCTCACCCCTCACAGAAGAAGAAGGTTCAGCACCATCGATATAAACGACTGCCCAGATCTTCGCCGAAACCAAAGGATGTTGAAGAAATTGGAGAAGATGCTGAAGTGGAGAAGCTGATCCAGTGGGCTTTAGACGCCGCCCTTATCGAACCGTCTCCTCCCTTAGATGGTGATGACAACCAGAGTTTTGATGATGAGATCTACGGATTAGTTTGAAAACTAAAGTCTTGGAAGTGAAATTGGTGAGATAGAGATATTAATTGATTCACTAAATGGTGGAATTTTAGGTTTGTTTGTTGATAATCGTTGTCCAATTAGCTAGGTTAATTAGATAATTTCTGGAAAAAGATGGGACGAAAAAGATGAAAATAGGGTAAAGGAGAAAGAAGATGGAGATAACACACGCTCAGCTTCAATTTGTTCTTTTCTTTTCTTTTTAATTTTAATAATTATTAATTAAAGATTATAAAACAACATGTAGTTCATTTTTTAAAACGGTGAGTTTCAATTTTTGTCACCGATATAACTTCAACTTAACGGAGGGGCTGTATTGCCGGTGATCTTAAAGGTGGTAAGATTGACTTGCATTTTTTCACGTGAAGATTGATTATGCAAATTTAATTTAGTCTGAGGTTTTTTTTGCAGTAATCCCGATATTTTTCTATGTAGTTCTTCCTAATAAATTTTTAATTCTGTTGCGTGCAACATTATCCTTTTATTATATTCTATACAATTTTTTTTTACTCCAATTAGCCGTAAATTTTTATTTAAACTAAAATTGTTCAAAGTGTTAGAAAATTAGTAATTATCTATTAACCGATCTAAGCTGATTTAAGCCACCAACTCAAACTTATTATTATATTAATTTCGTATTGCTATATATATGTGTGAGGGATGTATTTTGTAAAACATATAGAAGAAAAGAAATAAAAGAACAAAAGTTATCTCTCTCCTCTTCTCTTTTTTTTTCTTCTTCTGATTGATAAAGATACTTCAAAGAGCATCAAGTTCGGTTACAACCAACTGAGAATACAAAGGCCAACCCAACTGCCTTACAAAAATAGAGGAATACCCTTGAAACTCGGATGAAACCAATAAAACAGAAAACTCTAACGAAAAGAGGATACGAGTTTCTCACTACGAAAGAGCTCTGATAACCAAAGGGGGTGACCCGCTGCAACATAAGATTGGTGGAGCGAATGCTTTAGAACACTTTCGGCGATGAGAAAAACTCCTCTATTGGAGGCTCTAACTTCAGCTTCAAGACACCAAGCTTTAAATCTCCCCAGCAAAAAATTCAATGGAGAAAGCAACCACCTATACGACGGCCAAGCTTTAGGTCTCAATAGAGCTCGAAAGACATCAGTGGCTTCTGAAGCCAATAACAAAAAATCCACCTTGTGGAACCACATACAATCGATTGACCAGCACAAACACTTAAGGATGGTTTCATCCTTAGATCCCACATCTCCAAAGTCTCTGCGACTGTGCAATAAAACCAGCCCATTCCCGTCTCTAAGTACCCAGGCACCGCCCGCCCTCTTGGTAACCTCAGACCATGAATAGCCCACATTGCATTTTAACCAGTTTCCTTTTGGAGCTTCCCACTTCCTTTTAAAAGGAGCCAAAAGAATGGGAGGCACCTTTGAACCCGGTATTTCTGAATGCTGCGCATGAAACCATAAATCGGATTCCTCTCTAATTTTTCCGATAGATTCCTCTCTAATTTTTCCGATAGATTCCAATCCCGTGAATCTACTTCCTTCAAACAAGAGGTTCCTATTTTTCCAAAGATACCAAAGCACCCAAGGGTAGCTTCTTCTCACATGAATCGGAACACAAATATCTTTCCCCATTGACATCACAAATTGGATGTTCACATAGACCAATATATGATGAAATCCATCTTGGGGAAGCGGGAAGTCGGATAAAGCCCAAACATGTCGAGCAATTGGACATGTGAAGAGAACATGGTTTGAAGATTCCACTTCATCTCCACAGGCTTGACAACATGAATTCACCTTCATACCTCTGTTTTGAATATTTGAGGCCACCGGAATTGCATCACTAATGACTCTCCACACAAACGATTTGATCTTTGGAACTGTTTGCATCAGCCAAGCTTTCTCTTTTAACGCATTTTTTGAGGGTTAGGTGTTAGCTTCTCTGGCAGTGTCAGTACATAACAGTGTTGATGCCAACCAGTAAGCTGATTTGACAGAGAAATCTCCGCCTTTGTTGAATTTCCACACCCAAAAGTCAGGATGATTTGGGGCTGGCTTCATGGATGTTATTAAATCGATATCCCTTTGAAAAAACAGGTCCCCTAATAGAGGAAAATTCCAACGTTCTTTCATTTATGAGGTCGTGGACTTTCAAGTTCAGATTGATGATCAGATTCTTGAACCAAGGAACTCGAGGGCCATTGTCCGTCAGCCAGCGGTCAATCCAGACAGTAATGGATTTTCCATCACCAATCTTCTTCTGTAACCCCTTAGCCAGTAGCTCTCTGCCAAAAAGGACACTACGCCAGGCAAAAGATGGCCGAGTACCCAAACCAGAATCAAGGAACCCTTGTGCACACAAATAACGACTTTTTAGAAGTCTAGCCAGCAGGCAATCATGCTCTTGCAAAACCCTCCAAGCCTGTTTAGCTAAAATCGCTTGGTTGAACCTCTCAACATCTTTGAAACCTAAACCACCCAGATGCTTTAAAAGACATAATTTTTCCCAGCTCAACCAGTGTATCTTCCTTCTATGATCGACTGCATTCCAGTAAAAAGCTGCCATCGCACTACTCAGCCTTGCTATAGTGGCTTTGGGGAGCTTAAAGCATGACATTGCAAAGACAAGCATAGCTAGAGCTACAGCTTTAAGGAGCACCTCCTTCCCACCTTGAGATAAGCTTCTGGCAAACCAACCTGAGACACGCGACTTTAATCTATCAATGATGAAGTTAAGCAGCTCAATTTTGGATCCCGAGAAACATTCTGGTAGGCCTAGATAAGATCCCGCCCCCTCTTCGCTATAGATGCCAAAAAGATCATGAATCTCCTTTTTAACTTCTACGGGAACATGTGATCCAAATGTAAGAGAAGATTTCTCTAAATTTATCACTTTTCCAGTTGCTTCACCATAGACTTTGAGGATTCTTTTGAGTTCCACACTTTGACTTGAATTTGCTTTGCATAGGAATAGACTGTCATCAACAAATAGTAAGTGATGGACTGAAGGGCCTGCAACTGCGAAACTATACCATCAATCCTCCCTAATCTCTCTGCTTTACATAAGAGGTGTGTTAAGCCTTCTGTACACAGGACAAACATAGCAGGGGACATGGGATCTCCTTGTCGAAGGCCCCGCTCTGGACAAACCAAGCCAAAAGGCTTATTATTTATTAATGCCGAGTAGGTGACAGAAGATACACAAAACATAACCCATGAAATCCATTTTGGATGAAAGCCTAGAGCTTGTAGCAGACACTTCAAGTAAGCCCACTCTACTCTATCATAAGCCTTGGACATGTCAGATTTTAGTGCCATGAACTCGGATGAAATCCTTTGATGAGTGCGCAGGCCGTGAACTAGCTCATGAGCTATCAGGATATTATCAGTAATCAACCTTTCAGGGACAAAAGCTGATTGAGTCGGGGAAACAATCTCAGCAAGGAAAGACTTTAACCTCTTAACCAGAATGTTTGAAATGATTTTGTAGAAGACTGAGCAGAGGCTTATCGGTCTAAAATCACTCATCTTGTCTGCATTTGTAACTTTTGGGATCAGGCAAAGGAAATGTAGTTCCATTCAACCGGGAATTCACCCGTGAAGAAGAAATCTTTCACCTCTCTGGTCACTTGGCCTCCAATGACATCCCAATACTTTTGGAAGAAAAAACCGGTCATACCATCTGCACCGGGGGCACTGGCAGCTTTGATTGCAAAAACAGTTTCCTCTATCTCCTCTGAAGTAACCGAACTTGTCAGGGTGGTATTCATAGCCTCGGTTACCTTGCTTTCAAAACCTTCAAACAAGTCAAGGAAGTTCTCGGGGTTTGACGATTTGAACAGGAAATCGAAATAAGCAGAAGCTATTTCCCCCTTTGATGCTTCAGATCGGTGAAAGGTACCATTAATGTCTTTGAGTTTATAATCCAGACCCATCCTCCCGCGGTTGATCTTCACAGAGGCGTGATAAGATTTGGTATTCAGATCTCCTTCTTTCAACCATTTCTCTCTACAACGTTGACTCCAGAAATATTCTTCTTCCCTATACGCTTCAATCAGGTTTTTCTTGAGGGACCATACCTTACTTAATACATGAAGAGATGAAGATTGTTCTGCTTCGAGTTCTGCTTGAATTTGGATGATTCTGTCCCTGGAATTAAGGTTGTTGTCCCTCTTCCATTTGCTAAGTTGCTTTCTACAATTTCGAATCCGACCAGCACATATAGAATGCCACCTCTAGTCGGTCTGTTCCACGCTCTAATTACAGCTTCTCTAACCAAGGGTTTGTTGAAGAGTCTTTTGTCGAATTTAAAGTTCCCTTTGTACACCTCCTTTGCCGAAATAAGGTGGACTAAAACGAGTCAGTGATCAGACCCCCTTCTGTCAAGGAAGGTTTGATTCGCTGCCGAAAATTGATGGAACGAAGCCTTGTTCCCGAAACATCTGTCAAGCTTACACTGAACCCACCAATCGCCTATTTTTCCAGCCTAAGTAAAAGGGTTAACTTTATCAGGCAATTCTTTCATTTCAGAGCAGGACAACATATCATTGATAGCTGCAAAGAGTTTATCAGGCCAGCGAGTCCCACCTATCTTTTCACCATTGTGACAGAGATCGTTGAAGTCACCCAAAAGACACCAAGAATCTCTCTTGTTTAACCCTATTCTGGTTACTCTTTCCCAAACTTTCGCTCGAAGCTTAACCATTGGATCACCATATATACAGGTTACGAAGCAACTACCTTTACCGAAATGTACATGAAGGTCTATGACATTCTTACAAGAGAATTGAATATCTACAGAAACAGACTTCTTCCAAAAAACCGCCAGTCCACAACATTTACTCACTGGCTCCACCGTATATACTCTCCCATATCCAAGCCACTCCTGGATGTCCACCAAAACGTTTCTACCATGCATCGTCTCCATAAGGAACAAGACATCAGAGAAATGTTCTTTACGCATTTCCATGAGTCTGGGAATTGTCAAGTCCTGAGACCATCTCAGTCCTTGACAATTCCAGCTGATGAAGCTCATTGGGATTTGGACAGTCCCTCAGTTGGGAACAAAATCCGAGACTTCAATCGCTTTTCTTTTGGGAGGATTCCTAGAGACTGCATCCTCATTGTCTGCCTGTTGCTTCAGGAGTAGCATCTCCGACTTCGTTCTTCTAGATTTGTAAGGCCTCTTTCTCGGTTTGCCTGATTTCAGGTAAGCCCCGGAAGATCCAGCTTCTGAAAAGCTGGTTCTATTTACCGTTGGACCGAATTGAAAAGAGGTATCACCACATGGGAAGTTGGCAGCCATTCCTTCAGAAATGGTAGGACTTGGGATTGAGAGGCGGGATAGTGCATTTCCGGCTCTCATCGCTGAGGACATAAGCTTGTTGTGATCTCCCTGCACCTCTCATGTGCTGATCCCTAGCAATTTATCACCATAGTCGAACACAAGACCTTTGCCTTTATTTAGATCAGTTGAGAAGATTGTAGGGGCCTCAAACCTAAGGGAGGTTTTTTGAGCAATCGGGTCCGCTAAAGCCTGTGCCACTGAATTTTGCACCCTCAGCTCTTTTACACTTCTTCACGGGCCAGCATCACTAGCCAAGTACTGCTCATCTCATCTAAGACCTCTTCCGCAATACGGGGTCTACCTGTAGACAGATTGATACCAACCTGATTCTCGGCTAAAACACCATAAAGAGGATCGTGATCCTTCAAACGAGGTTGTGAGGCTTTCAGCACAACTTGAGCCTTTAGCTTTCTCTCGGCTGCCCGGTCCTGATTTCTCCTAAATAATTTCGGGCATTTATTTTTATCATGAGTCAGCATTTGACAAGCATAACAGCGCCTCTGAATCCCTTCATAGAAATAGGAGATTGTGACTTGTTCCTTTGAGGGAAGATTGATAGCTTTCGTTCGCCTCATAGACTTTGTGATATCGAGCTTGATCCTGACCCGAACAAAAGGTTGATTCTGGGGGAGAAACGGGTCGAAAACCACTTCGATAACTTGTCCAGAAAACTCACCAAAAGCAGCTATGGTTTCTCTGGTATAATTGTTGACAGGGACATTTCTCATCTGCACCCAAACCGGGAGGAACCGTAGATAGTCTTCCGGAGGGTTTTCCATCCAGCGATCGAAGATTATAGACCAATCGTTGTACCAATACACCGCCGTCATCAATATCTCCTCCATATCGAGTTGAGAATTGAAGAAGAATTGAAATCGGTCCGGTGAGAGAGCAACACCTCTAACTTTCCCGAACAACTTCCATTTCTTAGGCATATCAAGAATGAAAGTAGACATTTTTTGGACCTCAGGGTTTAGAAGCCAACCAAGGATACTGACCGGATTATTACCACTGGAGTTGAACTGGGGAAGATCCGGGAGATCGAACGGGACTTCGTCGTCATCGAGCGAAAGATCCTTCAAGGCGAAATCGAGACCTTTTGACATGGTCTTGGAGATAAGCTTGCGAAGATCACCGATATCGGATTCGATTTTTGGATTGACTAGAGGTTTCAAAATGATTTGCCGGCGAACCTCGGATTTGATATGAAACGAGTAAGATCCAGAGTAGAATAACTGTTACAGATATGATACTTTGGTTTTGAGCAATAACAACCGTACGATTTTCCACAAATCAAGAAAGGAGACACTCTATTTGCAATGGAAGGTCCTAAGCGAAAAGAGCGATTCGATTTTAAAATTCGTCGATATATTTTCCATTTATTGTCCTCTCTCGTCTTCTTTATATCGCTCCTTTCTTTCTACCATATTTACAATATATTACATATATAATCTTTAATCTCACCCCGTGCTGCGGCACTGCTTCAGATACGACCAAGTGCATATAATAAATATTCTCCAGTATAATTAATGATTGGTCTGGAGCCAAATATATTCCATCTTCGTATTTTTAAATGTGCGGTTTATGTCCTTATAACTCCACTGCAAAAAACAAAAATGGGGCCATAAAGAAGATTGGGAATATACATCGGTTATACAAGTATAATTCGGTATCTAAAACCAAAAACTGGTGATATCTTTATGGCACGTTTTGCCGATTGTCATTTTAATGAAGATGAATTTCCAGCGTTAGGGGGAGGAGTTAAAGAAATTCCAAAGAATATTACATGGTGCACGTCGTCTTTATTGTACCTTGATCCCCCTACGAATCAACATGAACTGGAAGTTCAGAAAATTGTGCATTTGCAAAATATGGCAAACAAGTTACCAGATGCGTTCACTGATACAAAAAGGGTGACTAAGTAATATATCCCCGCTGCGAATATTCCATCAAGAATTATTGTTCCTGAAGAACAAATTGATGGGCACAATACATAGCAAATGAACCTAGGATTCAGTTGAAAAAGGGTAGACCGATGAGATCTAAAGATAAAAATCCCCTATAGAAAAAGAGTATGGGAGAACAAAGTGAAAAGGTTCCAGAAGAACCGATTAAAGAAAAATGTCAAGAAGACATAAGTGAAAGGGTTACAGAAGAACCACATCTGGAAGAAAGTCCAGAAGATGAAAATGAAACAGAAAATATGAGATTTCCATCAATTACGCCCAAAATGGAGAATTATGGATCAGAGATGAAATAAAAGATAATGATGTAATATTTTCTTTTTCTGTATTTAAAGAGCTCGATCATGAAAGTGATGATCTAAAGTCAAGGTCCATATCAAAATGTCAGAAAAGACATGATTGAGAGAAGTGGAAAATGGCCATAGAAACAGAATTATCTTCCCTCAATAAAAGAAATGTTTTTGGATCTATTGTCACAACACTAGAACATGTAATGCCAGTCGGATACAAATGGGTATTTGTAAGATAAAGAAATAAGAAAAATGAGGTCACAAGGTATAAAGCCCGACTTGTGGCACAAGATTTTTCTCAAAGACCGGGAATTGAGTATGAAAAAACATATTCCCTGGTAATGGATGCAATCACATTCAAATACTTAATGAGCCTTGCAGCATCCAAGAATCTAGACATGTATCTGATGGATGTTGTGACAACATATTTATATGGTTCACTTGATAGTGACATATATATGAAAATTCTTGAAGGATTAAAAATGCCAGAATCATTAAGGTCAAAATCTAAAGAGATTTGTTCGATCAAATTACAGCAATTACTTTACGGATTAAAACAATCTTGACGCATGTGGTATAACGCTTAAGTGAATACTTGTTGAGTAAGGGTTACATCAACAATGCGATATGCCCTTGTGTGTTTATTAAGGAATCTGCATCAGGTTTTGTGCTCATTACTGTATATGTTGATGACCTGAACATAACTGGAACTTAAAAGGAGATTGATGATGCAAAAACTCATTTGAAAGAAGAATTCGAAATGAAATATCTTAGAAAGACAAAGTTATCTTGGGCCTCAGATAGAGCATTTCTGGGATAGTATTCGAAATGAAAGATCTTGGAAAGACAAGGTACGATTGATTTTGCCTTATTCTATTCTAGAAATTTCGAGGTTTGTGTGGTTGGTTTTGCAGATGCAGGATATTTATCAGATCCACATAAATCTCGATCGCAAACTGGATATGTTTTCATATTTGGTGGAACTGCAATTTCTTGACGTTTCCAAAAGCAAACTTTGGTTGCAACGTCTTCAAATTATACAGAAACAATTGCATTGCATGAAGCTTGTAGGGAATGTGTGTGGCTCAGATCTATAATTCATCACATACAAGAAACAAGCGGGATAAATACAAATAAGGAGCCAACAAAAATATTTGAAGATAATGATGCATGTGTCGCACAACTCAAAGAAGGTTATATCAAGAGTGATCGAACGAAGCATATCCCTCCAAGATTTTTCTCCTACACACAATATGTTCGTTCATGTGATAACGCATCTGATCTATTTACGAAGACGCTTCCTACTATAACATTCAGAAAGCATGTTCAAAGTATTGAAATGCGTTATCTAAGAGATCTATGAAGAGAAGATGATATCCATCATTTCGAGGGGGAGATTATGTCAGTGTACTCTTTTTTCCTTGTCATAGTTTTTATCCCAATGGTTTTTTTCATGATAATGTTTTTAATGAGGCAGTACGTAATGCATTAATAGTGATGGATAATTAAGGGAGAGTGTTAAAAAAAGATAATTATCCATTTGTATTAAACACTTCTCACTTTGTCTATAAATATGAGTGTTTGGGATTTGTAGAAGTATATGAAAAGAGAAGCAATATCAATTGACTTCCTCTCTCTTCCTCCCCTTGTGTGTCTACTGATATGGGTCAAATTTACCCTAAAACAACTCTCTCAAATTAAGAGATCAGTTGTAGTACTTAGGGATCGAATCCACAGAGAAGGGATAGTCACACATCAGTTTTCTAAATTCGAATTAAGCTAAGTAAAAATAATTAAAAGTAAAGACAGAAAGCAATTAAAAACGATGTAAGTTTAGGAGACGAAACGCTTGGTTCAGGGAAATTCTCAGGTGATCTAAATTGCAGGTCTAGACAGAATGTTAGGAAATATTAAGAACTGTTCTAGAACTTGAAACACTGATGTAAAATCAACCAACTCTCGCTGCGAAGATTATCTACGTCTAAACCCTAGAATTCCAACTCTCGTTGCAAATCCTATCAATTCAAACAAGTATTAATATCAGGTTCAATTGTTCACAAAACCCTAAACCAAATCTCTTTGCGAATAGGTATTTTGCTCATCTAACATTAGTTCAGGCAATTAATAATACTCTCGCATCTATTAATTAACCTAAGATCAGATTCTAGGTCATGAAGGTAGAATAAGCATTAAACACAAATCCAGATGAAGAACTCTAATGATTTTATCCTAACAATTTAATTTGACCTAACAATTCATTAATCACCTTTGAAAAACCCTAAACCTAACTAGCAGACTACTCAGATATGATCAATGAAACAGAAATCATTATTTGAATAGAAAGCATGAAAGAAATCAATAGAATAAAATAAAAGAGTTCCAAATCAGCTCTAAAAGAGTCTGATTTTTCTCTCCAAAAACCCTAAACTTCTATGATTCTTAAAGTATGAGATAATGCCTAAACAATGGCTGAAAAACTATATTTATAGGCCTAGGTTCGCATCTTCAATTCCTTGGAGGATTAAGAAAAGTCTTGGAGATTTCTCTTTCTTCAAAATATGGAAACTTCTCGATTCTGGAAATTGGAAAACCTGGTGTCGATCGACACTCATCGTGTTGCAATTCGTGACTTCATTCCATTAAACTCCAAAATGTATCTAAATCTCCAATTTATCTCCAATTGTACCTGAACCTGTAAAGACTCTATATAGACTCGAAAATAGCCAAAAGACTATATAAAAACACTTATATCATGGTCCCAAAACGGGTAAAAACCATGATATATCAACTCTCCCAGACTTAGCTTTTGATTGCCCTCAAGCAAAACAGAAACCAAGTATAGAGTCGAGGTTTGAAAACAAAAATATCCAGCTAACCTTCAGAACGCCACATTGAACCAACACTTCTTGAATCCACATACCATAGAGCCAACCTTAGGTAGTATTTCAGTGTACTTACCACAAGCTTAGCAATCTCCCAGTTTGAATCCAGATCCTTTCCTTGGTAAAATTTCGAACTCTAACAGTGGTATTGCCACAGAACTTTACAGATTCTTTTCCCTTCCTTAGTACCAAAACAAGATATTCTCATACAGCTCCCCTATTCTCTCTTCCCTTAGTCAACTTCTGCCCATTTTCAGGGTGTTCTAAGATCTTTTCATTGACTCTTCTTATTCTTTTGAAGTCTCGGGAAGTAGTGCTACTCTCTTCTTGTGTTCCTTGTGAGGAGACAGGTTCAAGAGCACTCACTAATATTGTTCCTTGTGAGGAGACAGGCTCATGAGGTTCTTTGCACTATTCCCAGACTTAGACTCTTTTTCTTTCTTTTCTTTTCTCAAGGGAAGATCAAGGAGAGACTGCAATTGCCTATCTGTTCGGACTGAAAGAGGAATCAAGTTCTGCGCATACCTAGTTCTTATAAGGGGATCTGAACTCGCCCTGTTAGACTGATTCCACTTGCAGCTTTCTACTTAGTAAGTCCTGCAATCAACTCTTATAGCAATGGTTCTTCAAGTGTCAACTTCCTGTGGTTAGTTCCTAGAAAAACTGAAAGTTCCAACTGATTTTGACTCAATAAAACAAATTTTTGAAAACTTTTGACTCAAGACTCAAAACAAAACACAAAGTCAGTAATCACCTCCCCCAGACTTAAACAACACTGTCCCCAGTGTTATCAAGCCCGAAGTTGGCTAAAAGAAAGATTAGAAACAACATAAAAGACCAGAATAGAAGACTTACCTTCGTCTGCGCATGGTGTCGATCGACACCTAGTAGTGTCGATCGACACTGGTCAAAGTCGGGTCCAATGTCTCCTTTTTTTTTTTCAACTGACTGAAACTAGGACTTAATAAAACCAAAACGAAATAAAAAGAAAAACGTACCTAACAGTGGGTTGCCTCCCACTCAGCGCTCGTTTTCAGTCATTAGCTTGACTGTGTCGGGGTTTAGACGTCTGGTGGTTCAGAGGGTGGCATTGAATGCTTCCCAGACGAATGTCTTCTCATCCATGGCGGTGTATAGGCGTTAGGTGCATGAGAACGACCAAGGAAATGAGGAACATCAGCAGGGTGGGACTTGAGTTCGGGTGGGACACCTCCAGTTCCTGCAGCAACATCAAAAGAACTACCAAGCCTTCTACGAGAATCTCGTGGCTTGCATAAGTGTGAAACAGCTTTTGAACCTTTTGCATTCTTATTGACAAGATCAGGAGTTTTGGAATTGAGTCCAGGAAGTACATACCTTTGCTTTCTTCGAGGTTTCGGGGCAGAAGGAGGTGGAGGCATCTGTTGGATCAAAGATGATGGAATTGCAGCATTGGAAACGACTTCTGGTGTGATCCGCGAAGGGTGTCGATCGACACAGATGGTGTCGATCGACACTAGCTCTGTAGCTCGAATCTCTGCACTCTTTCTGCAACTTAGCTCTGCAATCCTTGCTTCCATGATGAACACATCGTCCTCCATCAATTTAGCACCGATTAGACACTCACTGTCGCCCAAAGTCCTGAAGATATGACTGTTCCCACTCCAATCTTCGAGCTCCACAACTTCTTTAGAGTTTTCAGCCAATGCCTCTTGAACAACTTGCTCTTTATAATCCAGCTCTTCTCCAGGGATCACAGCAATACATGAAATCTGCTTGGAAACTTCAGCAGTAGGGACAGCTTTGTAGAACACTTCTTTGTCAACATTAGAGAAAGACATTCTCTTATTGGGCATGTCTACAATAGCTCCTACTGTGGCCATGAATGGTCTTCCAAGGATGAATGGTATGCTAGACGTTCTGCTCACTTCCACAACCTGAAAATCAGTTGGAACCAGGCAACTCCCAACTTTGACAAGCAGGTTTGGAATGGTACCATAGGAGACTGCTGTAGAATTATTGGCAAATTCAAGAGTCATAGTTGAAGGATGAATGTCAGCAATCCCCAGCTTCTCTGCAATGTCTTTTGTCATGAGGTTCACGCTAGCTCCTGAATCGCAGAGGGATTGTTTGAACTCAACTCCACCAATGGAGCATGGAACCATAAACATCCCAGGATCTTCAACCTTAGGCAGCTGCTTCATTGGTGGTGGTGTTTCCCTTGCTTTGTGAAAGAATTCTTCCATCTCTTCAAAGGTTTCTCTGTTATTCTGGAAGAAAGCACACAAAGGATATCTCTCATAAGCCTCATCAAAAGAGAGCTCCTTTGGAATCATCTCCACCCTCTTGTTGAAAGCAGCTAGTTTCTCTGCACTAATGGGTGGCCTTAGATGTTTGGGTATAGGAAGATTGGGAACCTTGGCCTTGTAGATCCTTTCCAATGGTACTTGTGAAGCTTTAGGCGTGTCTGTCCAAGTTCGGGAAGGGTGTCGATCGATACCCCGCAGGTGTCGATCGACACTCGGCGTTTGTGTCGAGGCTGCTGCGTCGACCGAGCTTGATTCGTCTGCTTTCTCCTTGGGTGTCGATCGACACACAGTAGTGTCGATCGACATCGACTCCGCAACATTTTCTACATCTTCAAACTCCTCGATTTCTTCAGTACTTAACCCTCTTTTCTGCGCAGGCTGAAAGTTCCCTTCATTCTGGATCTTGATGGCATTCACATGGTGTCTCGGATTCACATCTGTCTTTTCAGGAAGGAATCCTTCTTGTCTCTTAACAGCTTCTGCAGTTTGAGCAACCTGAATATCCAGCTTCTTCATGTGAGAGTTTATGCTCTCAATCTTTCCATTCAGGTCTTGATACAGTGAATCAATCTTCCCATTGAAGTCTACTGTCATCTTCTGCTTTCCTTGCAAGATTTGTTCAAAAATACCTTCCATTTTGTTGTCTTGCGCAGGAGGATTCTGGTAAGAATAAGAACCATAAGTCCTTTGGAAATTGCTGTTTTGGAATGGCTTCTGGTAAGAAGAACCATAGCCTTGCTGATTGTTGAATCTCTGTCCTTGAAAACCAGCACCAGTGATGTAATTAACCTCTTCTTCCCGAGGCTCAAAAGTTTTCACTTCTGCGAAATGAACTTGCTTCTTTCCCACCAATAGGTCCAGCTTCCTGTTTACCTCAGCAATTTGGTTTCCTCCAGCTACTCCTGCGTTTTGTCTTCTCTCAAAATCAGCATTCTTGGTGCTGTTGCTAGAGGCCAAGTTCTCTATAAGCTCTATAGCATAATATGGAAATCTAGTGTTGAAGTTACCATTGCTAGCAGCGTCTAAGGCCATCTGGTAACTCCAGTCGATCCCGCGGTAGAATATTTCGATAAGCTGCGGCTCGCTGAATCCATGATGTGGGCAGTCCCTTTGGTAAGATCTGAACCTCACCCAAGAAACTTTGAATGCCTCAGTAGGTCCTTGAGAGAATGTAGTGATCTTCATTCTCAGCTCCTCCGATCTCGCATCATCAAAGAAATTGCAAAGAAATGCATTCTTTGTGTCTTCCCATGTGGTCAAGGATCCTGGTGGCAACTGCTTCAGCCAATATGATGCATCTCCAGCAAGGGAATAGGGGAACAGCTTGCAGAAGAGATAATCATATGTGACTTCATTGGCTTTGATGCTTGATGCCAAGTCTTCAAACCTCTCAATGTGGTCCATTGGATGCTCATTAGGGAGACCATGGAATGGATGCTGAGAAACCAATGTGTAGTAAGCAGGTTTCAGCTCGAAATCATTCTTCTGGAATGCAGGAGGACGGATCGCAGCTCTATTAGCATAGAACTGGTCTGGGCGGTTGTACTCGCCTAATGTTCTTCCACGTCCAGCGTCTGCGTGTGCATGGTGTCGATCGACACCAAGGTTGTGTCGATCGACACCTTCGAATATCTCTTGTTCGACGATGACGGCGCCAGCCTCATCAAGTCTCTGTCCTTGGGCATTCCTTTTGCGCCCTTCTGTATCAACCAAGTTACCATTCTCGTCGCGGATCAGAACTATCAGTCCAGCCATCTCTGGTCGCGAAGAGTGTCGATCGATGCTAAGTGTGTCGATCGATGCTCTGGTTGGGTGTCGATCGATACTCTTTGTGTCGATCGATGCTCGGGCAGATCGACTGTTCGTACGTTCAAGACGAGTGAGTTCCTGGTTGAGTGCGATCAATTCCTTTTCCTTGTTGCTCCTGGTACTGCGATTGTGCATGCACCTGAAACACAAAGTTAAGAAATTGAATTAGTAACCAAAAACAAAAATTAAAAACAAAACATAGTCAAAATCCTAATATTTTAACTCTGTAGGCAACTAATCTCCGTCCCCGGCAACGGCGCCAAAATTTGATATGGGTCAAATTTACCCTAAAGCAACTCTCTCAAATTAAGAGATCAGTTGTAGTACTTAGGGATCGAATCCACAGAGAAGGGATAGTCACACAACAGTTTTCTAAATTTGAATTAAGCTAAGTAAAAATAATTAAAAGTAAAGACAGAAAACAATTAAAAACGATGTAAGTTCAGGAGACGAAACGCTAGGTTCAGGGAAATTCTCAGGTGATCTAAATTGCAGGTCTAGACAGATGTTAGGAAATATTAAGAACTGTTCTAGAACTTGAAACACTGATGTAAAATCAACCAACTCTCGCTGCGAAGATTATCTATGTCTAAACCCTAGAATTCCAAATCTCTTTGCAAATCCTATCGATTCAAACAAGCATTAAAGTTCAGGTTCAATTGTTCACAAAACCCTAAACCAAATCTCTTTGCGAATAGGTATTTTGCTCATCTAACATTAGTTCAGGCAATCAATAATACTCTCGCATCTATTAATTAACCTAAGATCAGATTCTAGGTCGCGAAGCTAGAATAAGCATTAAACACAAATCCAGATGAAGAACTCTAATGATTTTATCCTAACAATTTAATTCGACCTAACAATTCATTAATCACCTTTGAAAAACCCTAAACCTAACAAGCAAACTACTCAGACATGATCAATGAAACAGAAATCATTATTTGAATAGAAAGCATAAAAGAAATCAATAGAAGAAAATAAAGGAGTTCCAAATCAGCTCTAAAGGAGTCTGATTTTTCTCTCCAAAAACCCTAAACTTCTATGATTCTTAAAGTATGAGATAATGCCTAAACAATGGCTGAAAAACTATATTTATAGGCCTAGGTTCGCATCTTCAATTCCTTGGAGGATTAGGAAAAGTCTTAGAGATTTCCTTTTCTTCAAAATATGGAAACTTCTCGATTCTGGAAATTGGAAAATCTGGTGTCGATCGACGCTCATCGTGTTGCAATTCGTGACTTCATTCCATTAAGCTCCAAAATATATCCAAATCTCCAATTTATTTCCAATTGTACCTGAACCTGTAAACTCTATATAGACTCGAAAATAGCCAAAAAGACTCTATAAAAACACTGATATCATGGTCTAAAAATAGGTAAAAATCATGATATATCATCTACTCTAACAACAATAATATATATATATATATAAACTTATATATACAAACACATATAAACCTTTATATATATATATATATATATATATATATATATATATATCTCACCTGTTATAATAAATTTATAACACGTTATCAGCACGAACGTAATGCAGGGGGAGCGTTACTGCACTCTTTTTCCAGAGGGAGCGTTACTGCACTCTTTTTTTTTCCTTATCATGGTTTTTATCCCAAAAAGGTTTTTCAATGATAAGGTTTTTAACGAGCCATAACGTAATATATTACTAGTAATAAATAATCAAGGAGGAGTGTTAAATATGAGATGATTATCTTTTACATTTAACAATATTGTATCATAAGCCGGTTGCTCCACCGACTCTTACACTCTATAAATAGAGTTACCACCTTTGTAATTGAAACATATCAATAACAACAAGAAGTAACAATCCTTCTTTCTCACGATCAAATCACTCTCTCTCTTGTTCCCTCACAAACCATCATCTCTTCATAATATTTATAATAATATAATATATACAAACACGCATATAAACATATATATCTTACCTTATAATAATAAGTTTATAACACATTATCAGCACGGACATCTCTCGATTCGTCTGTATACCAGATTTGTCTATATACCAGATCTGTCTATATACCAGATTTGTCTATATCCCAGAAATGTGAGATTTATTTTTGTTCAAATTATTTTAAATTTTATTATTTACGGGAAGATAGACTCTGCTTTCCCCATTTATTTGTTATGCTGGGATGGCAAGCTCTTTCTCCTCCGAGCCGATCGTGAATCATATGGTAGACTATGTCTTCTTAGATCATATTTGTAAAGTGGAAGATTAAAACCCTCATCCCTGTTTATTTATTTGTCTAGTGGGAGATTAAAATCCCCATCTTTGTCTATTTATTTATTTATTGAGTGGGAGATTTAAAATCCCCATCCTTTTTCATTTATTATGGTTGGCTCGGCTCCTCATATTACTTTTAATTATTGTCTTTTATTATGCCGTTACTCTGCTCAAATTTTTATACATAAAATTTTCATTAAAATTAATTCTGTTAAGTTTTTGTTATTAAGGCATAGTGACCAATCTGGCAAAAGCTCAAAATTGCTACCCTTGATATAGCCGGAAAAAATATATGACATGGGCAGTAGGTGCGAAAACGCATCTAAGAGGAAACAGGCTTCTTGAGACCATCGATAAGTCGAAAACGACGTCAGATGAGAAAAAGGCAAAAGCCATGATATTTTTACGTCACCATATCCACGATGGTTTAAAAGATGAGTACATCATAAAAGAAGATCATGCAAATCTCTGGCAATCTCTAAAAGAAAGGTTTGATCACCAGAAATATGTGATCTTACCAAAAGCCAGACATGAGTGCTTACATCTCCGGTTTCAGGACTACAAAAATGTTAGTGATTAAACATCCAGAATGGTGTTATGTAGACAAACTGTAAGAGATTATGATATGATTGAGAAAACTCTCTCCACATTTCACCTTGATAATGTAGTCGTGCAGCAACAATACGCGAATGGATATATGCGTTATTCAGAGCTAATGCATGTATTCCTTGTTGCAGAGCAGAATAACAAACTTGTGATGATGAACCATCAAAGCCGTCCAACTGGATCTGCACCATTCCAGGAAGCGAATGTTGCATCGTCTAGCTATAATAATTGGCAAGAACGTGGACGTGAACACGGTCAATACCGTGGTCGTGGACGTGGATGCGGTCGATACCGTGGTCGTGGACGTGGACGTGGATATGGTGTGGACGAGGTCAAGAAGATGATCTCGTCCTAATGATTTCAACCATAAAAGAGCAAATAAGAATTTTCAAGAAAAAGATGATGGCCGTGAAATTAAAAGAAGGAAGGAAACTGTTTGCTACAGATGAGGCATGAGAGGTCATTGGGCACATAACTGTCGTATGCCAAAACATTTAGCCGATCTGTACCAAGAGTCACAGAAGGCAAAAAAAAGGGAAATGAAACTAATTTCATTTCTGGTGAACCCGGCCCTTCTTTTCATGGTCTAAATGATAACACTCATCTTGATTTTTGGATTTTCTATTTGATCTTGAAGAATCAACAAAATCGATGTAATATGATGTTTCCCTCTGAATAAGATAAGAAAATAAAAGTTTGATGTTTTTAGTGTTTTATGAACTTTTGTGTTTAATGTTTTTATCGTAAAATAAGTTTCATTGTAAATTAAGGTTTCTTGTGAAATAAGTTTTATAATATAAGTTTATTTTTTGTTAAATAATTATTTATACATCTTTTATGAATATTTTAAATCCATAAAATGTTAGAATTTGAGATAAATGATGGAGATATATGTCTGGCAGACTGTGCTACAACGCACACGATAATTAAAGATAAAAAGTATTTCTCCTGTCTCAAAATGAAAGATTCCGCCGGAAGTGTGAATACAATATCAGTTTTATTATGGGCTCCATAAGAGTCAGTTTTTCAATGTTAAGGGGAACAAAGTTTGAAATAAATGATGCATTATATTCTCCAAAGTCTTACAGAAATTTGGTAAGTTTTAAAGATATTCGCGGAAATTGATATCATGTAGAGACTATGAATAAAGATGGCATTGAATATCTTTGCATTACATGAGAGAGGAAACAAATATTGGAAGAATTGAAAATGTTGTCCTCTGGATTATATTACACAAAAATTAATATGATTGAATCATATGTTACAGTAAACCCGAAGTTTACTGATACTTTTAAAGTTTGGCATGAAAGATTAGGTCATCCTGAGTCAATCATGATGAGAAAAATTGTGCAAAATTCTAATGGCCAGCCGTTGAAAAATGAGAAAATATTACAAACAAGCAAGTTATTATGTCATGCTTGTTCTCAAGGAAAGCTCATAACTCGGCTATCACCAGCTAAAGTTGGGAATGAATCATCAGAATTTTTAGAATGAATACATGGTGATATATGTGGGCCGATCCAACCACAATGCGGGCCGTTTCGATACTTTATGGTTTTGAATGACTCATCCAGTAGATGGTCACATGTGTGTCTATTGACAACACGAAATACGACTTTCGCTAAATTCATTGTCCAAATAATCAGGCTAAGAGCGCAATTTCCGGATTATGCCATAAAGAAAGTGAGATTGGATAACGCTGGTGAATTCACTTCACAAGTGTTTAGTGATTATTGTATGTCTTTTGGAATCGAAGTTGAACATCCAGTTCCACATGTTCATACACAAAATGGCATGGCTGAGTCACTAATTAAACGGTTGCAATTGATTGCAAGACCGGTAATATTGAGAACAAAACTCCCAATTTCAGTATGGGGAGATGCTATTTTGCATGCTGCGGCACTGCTTCAGATACAATAAAATGTATATAATAAATATTCTCCAGTACAGTTAATGACTGGTCAAGAGCCAATATATCTCATCTTTGTGTTTTTGGATGTGCGGTTTATGTCACTATAGCCCCACCGAAAAGAACAAAAATGGGGCCACAAAGAAGATTGAGAATATACATCGGTTATACATCACCAAGTATAATTCGGTATCTAGAACCAAAAACTGGTGATATGTTTACGGCACGTTTTGCCGATTGTCATTTTAATGAAGATGAATTTCCAGCGTTAGGGGGAGGAATTAAAGAAATTCCAAAGAATATTACATGGTGCGTCATCTTTATTGCACCTTGATCCCCCTACGAATCAACGTGAACTAGAAGTTCAGAAAATTGTACATTTGTAAAATATGGCAAACCAGTTACCAGATGCGTTCACTGTTACAAAAAGGTGACTAAGACATATATCCCCGCTGCGAATGTTCCATCAAGAATTGTTGTTCTTGAAGAACAAATTGATGCGAACATAGCAAATGAACCTAGGGTTCAGGTGAAAAGGGGGAGACCGATGGGTTCTAAAGATAAAAATCCCTGAACGAAAAAGAGTATGGGAGAACAAAGTGAAAAGGTTCCAGAAGAACCGATTAATGAAAAATGTCAAGAAGACATAAGTGAAAGGGTTCCAGAAGAACCATATCTGGAAGAAAGTTTAGAAGATGAAAATGTAATAGAAAAATATGAGATTTCCATCAATTACGCACAAAATGGAAATTATGGACCAGAGATGAAATATAGATAATGATGGAATATTTTATTTTTCTGTATCTTAAGAGCTCGATCATAAAAGTGATGATCCGGAGCCAAGGTCCATATCAGAATGTCAAAAATACATGGTTGGGAGAAATGGAAAATGGCCATAGAAACAGAATTATCCTCCCTCAATAAGAGATGTTTTTGAACCTATTGTCACAACACCAGAACATGTAATGCTAGTCGGATACAAATGGGTATTTGTAAGAAAAGAAATGAGAAAATGAGGTCACAACGTATAAAGCCCGACTTGTGGCACAAGGTTTTTCTCAAAGACCGATAATTGATTATGAAGAAACATATTCTCCGGTAATGGATGCAATAACATTCATATACTTAATGAGTCTTGCAGCATCCAAGAATCTAGACATGTATCTGATGGATGTTGTGACAACATATTTATACGGTTCACTTGATAGTGACATATATATGAAAATTCCAAAAGGATTGAAAATGCAAGAAGAATTAAGGTCAAAATCTAAAGAGATTTGTTCGATCAAATTACAGCGATTACTTTACGGATTAAAGCGATCTGGATGCATGTGGTATAATCGCTAAAGTGAATCTTTGTTGAGTATAGGTTACATCAACAATGTGATATGCCCTTGTGTGTTTATTAAGAAATCCGCATCAGGCTTTATGATCATTGTTGTATATGTTGATGACCTGAACATAATTGGAACTCAAAAGGGGATTGATGATGCAGGAACTCATTTTAAAGAAGAATTCGAAATGAAAGATCTTGGAAAGACAAAGTATTGTCTTGGGCTTCAGATAGAGCATTTCCGGGATGAAATATTTGTGCATCAATCAAATTACACCAAAAGAGTGTTAAAACGCTTGAGTATGAATAAAGCGACTCCTTTAAGTACTCCAATGGTTAATAGATCACTTGACATTAACAAGGATCCATTTTGACCTTGTGAAAGTAACGAAGAAATATTAGGCCCTGACGTGCCTTGTATGAGTGTTACTGGTGCCCTTATGTATCTTGCAAATTGTACAATAGCAGATATATCTTTTGCTACTAACTTACTTGTAAGGTATAGTTCATCACCAACGCGCCGACATTGGAACAGAATAAAACATATATTCCGTTATCTACAAGGTACGATTGATTTTGGCTTATTTTATTCTAGAAATATTGAGATTGGTCTGGTTGGTTTTGCAGATGCAGGATATTTATCAGATCCGCATAAGGCACGATCGAAAACCGAATATGTTTTCACAATTTATGGAACTGTGATCTCTTGGCGTTCCCAGAAGCAAACATTGGTCGCCACTTCTTCAAATTATGCGGAGATTATTGCGCTTCATGAAACTTGTAGGGAATGCGTATGGCTCAGATCTATGATTCATCACATAAAAGAAACAAGCGGAATAGAGACAAAGAAGGAGCCAACAAATTAAAGTGTATGAAGATAATTATGCATTTGTCGCACAGCTCAAAGAAGGTTTTATCAAAAGTGATCGAATGATGCATATCCTTCCAAGATTTTTCTCCTACACACGAGAGCTCGAGAAGAATTAAGAAGAAGATCTTCAATATATTCGTTCATGTGACAATGCAGCCGATCTATTTATGAAGGCACTTCCTACTATAACATTCAGAAAGCACGTTCAAAGTATTGGAATGCGTCATTTAAAAGATCTATGAAGAGAAGATAATATCTATCACTTTCAGGAGGAATTTGTTGTTGCTATATTATTTTTCACTTTGTCATGGTTTTTGTCCTATTGAATTTTTCCATACAAATGTTTTTAACGAGATAGCACACAACTTTATTAGCAATAGATAATTAAAAGAGAGTATTAGAAAATTAGTAATTATCCATTAACCGACCTAAGCTGACTTAAGCCACCGACTCAAACTTATTATTATATTAATTTCTTGTTCCTATATATATATGTGTGAGCGATCTTTTTTATAAAACACACAGATAAAAGAGCAAAAGTTCTCTCTCTCCTTTTCTCTATATCGCTCCCTTCTTTCTACCGTATTGACAATATATTATATATATAATCTTTAATCTCACCACATATATATCAGTTATATTATAACACAGAGAGAATTGTTTATAGGGGAGTGAAACCAAAATGTAGGAGCAACCAAGAGCTCAAGGCAAGTCCATGCTTCAGATTCTATTTTTATAAATAAAATATCGGCTTGCAATTATCAAAATGTATCTTTTAATCTAGTGGGAAGTGTAAATGCTTTTAATATAAAATTTCACGAGTTTGACCAATCAAATGGTAATTTTTTGTTTTTCTTGATGTTTTTACACTAAACCAAAGCGGCTCATTTTTATTTCGAGTTTGCAACCGATTCTGAGAGCAACAATGAGGATTCTAAACCGTTGATGCAAGCGGTATAGCCCATGTTGTCCTTCGATATAAATTAGCAGCCACTACTTTATTGCTGTTATAGCTCTAAATCCACAGATTCTCTTTGTTACAGTGCTGAATACAATGCTAAACAGAAATCCAGCCCCAGCCGGTAGTTACCATTAATAAATCACCGCTGATTCACAACCCTTCTCAAGGAGCTTGTAGCTTGCCCTTCAAAATTTCTACTCTCTTCCCTACTTTGGAGAATTAACACAGCTAAAAGTTGTGAAAAAATCAACTCTCAGTCTTCTCAACAAACGACTTTTGGCCTGCACTCAAAAATCAACTAGTGTGGGAGCTATTGGGATTAGTAGAGACTAATAGGCCATGAAGCCTGAACTTTAAAATATATCTAACAACTGATGTGTTGCGCTTTTAACGCTTTCTAACTATATATTTATCGTGTTTTTAAGGTTTTATCAATTTTTTTTAGTCCATGTCAGATCATTTCAGGTCAAAGGATGGAACATCTGGAGGAAAACGAGCAATTTTGATTGCAAACTGAACGTTCCATTCCCTGAATAATTTTGGGAGCATCAGAACGATCAAACTCGAAACCCAGTTCGATCAAACCAGTCCCTGCGAGAATTTTGGCAGTTTTCCTTTTTGACCTAGGACGACCCATGACTTCTAAATACCTATTTCTTAGCCGCTTTGGAGAGAGAACTTTTTACGCTTTAGCTTCATTGAGACTCTTGCATCTACTTCTTTGGCGAGACGATTCTCTAACTATGTACTGCTTTTGGAGAATATTTTTGAAACCCCATACCACCTGAACCATTCAACAACCCTCAACCTCGAGACTCTATACACCGAGCGAGAGGCTGAGACGATGAGTTTGCAAGGCAAGGTAACAAGGAGGTGAAGCTGACTGCGCCTACCTTTGCGGGAAAGTTGAATCTTGAAGCCTACATGGATTGGGAGAGATGTATGAAGTACATATTTGAATATGATATATCATAGTTTTTACCGGTTTTTGACCATGATATAAGTCCGTTTTATAGAGTTTTAATATTTTTAGAGTCCTACTAGAGTCTTTGCAGGATAGAGTACATTTGGAGCAAAATTGGAGATTCTGGAACTAAATTGAGCAATCTGGAGAAGCGGCTGAAGTGATGAAGTCAGGAGCCGAAATACACAAGAGGTGTCGATCGACACTGATCCTTGGTGTCGATCGACACTGATCCTTGGTGTTGATCGACACCAATCAAACCGACCAAAGTTTACGGATTTCAACAAGGAAAAGGAAATTGACTGAAGTTTCCATTGTTTACAAGAAAGTCCCATACGCGAATTTTAGGATATAAATAGGTTTTGAAGGCAGTGTTTAGCCATTATCTTATTTTCTGTTTTTGAGACTTAGAGAGAGATTGATCCAGAGCTTTTGAGGAGACAATTCTGTACTCTTCTGAGAAGTTTTCGAACCCCTGTATCATCCCTCTTCTTATTTTTATGCAGTTTTATTCAGTTATGATTTGTGCTTTCATCTCCATGTCTGAGTAATCTGCTAGTTAGTTTAGGGTGATTTAGGGTTGATGATGAGTTTGTAGATTTGTTATGCTGTTAGGAAAATCAATTGGATCTTCATCTTGATCTGTGCTTATATTGATTTCTTAAATTGATCACTTAGAAATCAAACCCTAAGTTGTTTAATAGATGCGAGTGCATTATTAATAACTTGAACTAGTCATAGATGAGCAAAATATCTATTCACAGGTTTAGTGATTTTGTGAACAATAGAACCTGTTTTTAATGCTTGCCTTAATTGTTTAAATGTGCAAAGAGATTTGAAATTCTGGAATTTAGGCATAGATAACTTCTGCAACGAGAGTTGATTGGTTTTGAATTTGTGTTTCGAGTTCTAGACGGTTCTTAATAATTTCCTGTCAGTATATTTTATGCATTCTCGGATTCAACCTGCGAATTATCCTTGCCTAGCGCCTTAGTCTCCTGAATTTTAAGAACCCTTAATTTCGTTTACTGATTCGTTTAGTTGCTTTGTTTTACTTTTATTTTGATTTGATCTAGCATAATTTAAATCTAGAAATCGTAGTGTAGCTCATACTTCCTTTGGGATTCGATAACCCCTTATACTTCAACTGCTTTGCTGTGCATTTGCAGTATTGATTTATTTGGGTAAAACTTTGACCTTATCAAGTTTTTGACGCCGTTGCCGGGGAAGTAATAGCTGCCTACGGAATCTAGTATTAGAAATTTGACTAGGCTCGTTTTATTTTTGGTTACTGACGTTTTTAGTTTCTTATATTTGGTTTCAGGTGCATGCCTAATCGCAGTACCAGAAGCAACAAGGAAAAGGAGCTAATCAAACTCAACAACCAAGAGCTCGGCCGTCTAGAACGAACGAACCGAAAATCTGCAAGAGCGTCGATCGACACCAACAAGAGCATCGATCAACACCCTTCGCAGATCGAGATGGCAGAGTCTGTGGTTTTGATACGTGATGCAGATGGTAATCTATTCGATGTGGAAGGGAATAGAAGGAATGCTAGAGGACAGAGACTTGATGAGAATGGAGCTGCCATCATCGAGCAAGCAGTACAAGTCGCACCTGCGAATGCTGGACGTGCTAGAACGTTGGGAGACTACAACATGCCAGACCAGTTTTACGCAAATAGAGCTGCGATTCGCGCACCCCCCTTTCAGAGGCATGATTTTGAGCTGAAGCCTGCATTCTACACTTTGGTTTCTCAGCACCCTTTTCATGGCCTTCCTAATGAACATTCTATGGACCACATAGAGAGATTCGAAGATTTGGCATCCAGCATTAAGGCCAACGGAGTATCTGATGATTACCTATTCTGCAAGCTCTTTCCATACTCTCTTGGAGGAGATGCAGCGTATTGGCTGAAGCAATTGCCACCAGGATCACTAACCACTTAGGAAGACACTAAGAATGCATTCTTATGCAATTTCTTTGATGATGCAAGATAAGAAGAGCTGAGGACAAAGATCACTGCATTCTCCCAAGGACCTACTGAAGCATTCAAGGCTTCTTGGGTAAGGTTCAGAGCTTACCAGAGAGACTGTCCGCACCATGGTTTGAACGGACAGTCTCTCAATTGGAGTTACCAGATGGCCTTAGACGCTGCGAGCAATGAAAACTTCAACACCAGATATCCAGATGATGCAATAATGCTTATAGAGAATTTGGCCTCTAGCAACAGCACAAAGAATGCAGACTTTGAGAGGAAACAACATGCTGGTGCGAATGGAGAAAGCGAAATAGCTGAGGTTAAGGCGAAGCTGGACAGCGTACCCAACATCTTTGTGGCCAAGAACCAAGTTCACTTTGCTAATGAGGTAGAGACATTCGAGCCTAATGATGAATGTGAGGAAGAAGATGTCAACTACATCAATGGAGGTGGTTTTCAAGGCCAAAGGTTCGGGAATTAGCAAGGGAATAGGGGTTTCAATGGAAATAATCAGCGGAATTCCTTCACAGCAAATCAAAACTCTTCTGGTTATACTCAAAAGCCCCCATTCCAGAACAACAATTATACAAGGAGCTATGGTTCTTCTTCCTACCAGAATCCACCTGCAAAGTCTGCAGACAATGAGATGAAATTTATGCTAGAACAACTTCTAGAAGGATAGCAGAAGATGACAGTGGATTTCAATGGGAAGATTGATTCACTGTACCAAGACCTGAATGGAAAAATGAAGAAATTAGACATTCAAGTTGCCCAAACTGCAGGAGCTGTTAACAAGCAAGAAGGATTTCTTCCGGGAAAGACTGATACTAATCCCAGACACCATGTGAACGCCATCACATTGAGAAGTGGAAAGAACCTTCAACCTGTGCAGAAAAGAGGTCTCAGTGCTGAAGAATTCGTGGAGCTTGAAGACATTGAAGATGGAGAATTTGATGCTGCGGAGCCAGTGTCGATCGACACTACTACATAGTGTCGATCGACACCCATAGAGGATCGCGACACATCGAGTCCAGACGAAGCACAATCAACCAAGCTCGACGCGAAGAAATCGACATCAAACATTAGTGTCGATCGACACCCTTCTCAGACATTACCTAATCAGCTCAAGACAATGAAAGTTTCAGAGGAACGGGTATACAAACCAAAGATCTCTTTCCCCTTGATACCAAAGAAGTCTAAGAAGGAGCTACTTGATGCCAGATGCAAGGCTATCATGGACATACTAGTGGTTGAAATTCCTTTGATAGATGCCATTAGAACCACTCCTGTGATAAGAAGATATTTGAAGAGAATGATAACCAAGAACATGGATATGGAGGAAGGAGTAATGATGATATCAGAGCAAGTTAGTGCTGTGATTCAGAACAAGATTTCAGAAAAACTCTCAGACCCTGGAAGTTTTGTCCTTGATTGTTCAATCTTTTCAAACAAGTTTGGGAGGTCTCTCTACGATTTGGGTTCAGGTGTCAACCTTATGCCTCTTTTAGTTGCTCTTAGGCTAGACATGACAGATTTCCAAGCCACCAGGATCTCTTTGGTCCTCGCTGATCGTTCTGTAAGGATTCCTGAAGGTGTTTTAGAGGATGTTCCAATCAAAGTGGGAGATTGTTAGATTCCCACATACTTTGTGGTTCTAGCCTATGATGAGGAACCCAAAGATCCTCTAATTCATGGCAGACCATTCTTGGCTATAGCTGGAGCCATTATTGATGTGAGAAAGAGAAGAATAGCACTGAATGTTGGTGACTTGGTGATGAATTTCGACATGGACAAGCAGATGAAAAGGCCAACAATCGATGGACATACCTTCTATGTCGATTCCCTCACCAACCTTGCTGAAGAGATCTTCCAAGAGGACAATCCGACATACCCTCTAGAAAGAGCCTTGATGGCCTCTACAGCAAACGCCGAGTACTTGGACGACGTCGCTGCTGGATACACAAAGATGATGGATGCTAGTGAGTAAGTCCTGCAATTGGTCGCGCAAGAGGAACTAGTTAGCACATCTGCAAAGGTTGTGACAATTGGCGACTGGAGTGAAGCTAAAGCTCCAAAAGTTGAGCTAAAACAGCTCCCTGCATGGCTAAGGTACGCTTTTCTTGGACCAAACTCAACTTATCCTGTGATTGTGAACGCTTCTTTGAACAATGCAGAGCTCACTTTATTGCTAAGCAAGCTGTGCAAATTTCGCAAGGTCCTAGCTATTCTCTTGATGACATTTCAGGTATCTCGCCAGATTTGTGCATGCATAGGATCCACCTTGAGGATGAGGCAAAGTCATCAATTAAACATCAAAGGAGGCTGAATCCAAACCTGAAGGAAGTGGTCAAGAAGGAGATCATGAAGCTCTAGGAAGCTGGGATCATCTATCCCATATCAGACAGTGCTTGGGTCAGTCCAGTTCATGTGGTTCCTAAGAAAGGAGGAGTCACAGTGGTGAAAAATGAGAAGAATGAGCTGATTCCTACAAGGACTGTGACTGGACACAGGATGTGCATAGACTACAGTAAGCTGAATGTTGCGACCAGAAAGAATCATTTTCCATTATCTTTCATTGATCAGATGCTGGAAAGATTGGCGAATCATCCCTACTACTGCTTCCATGATGGATATTCAGGATTCTTCCAGATTCCGATCCATCCAGATGACCAGGAGAAGACCACATTTACATGTCCTTATGGTACATTTGCATATCGCAGAATGCCATTCGGACTTTGTAATGCTCCTGCGACCTTCCAAAGATGCATGATGACAGACATGATTGAGTAGTGTATGGAAGTCTTTATGGATTACTTTTCTGTTTATGGGTCATCTTTTAAAGGCTGTCTGGACAACTTATGTGCAGTGTTGCAGCGATGTGAAGAGAAACACGTAGTTCTGAACTGGGAGAAGTGCCACTTTATGGCCAGAGATGTCATTGTACTTGGGAACAAAGTTTCAGCAGAAGGAATCGCAGTAGACCGCGGCAAGATTGAAGTAATGACGAGCTTGCAAGCACCTGATTCTGTGAAACCAGTGAGGAGTTTTCTAGGACATGCTGGGTTCTACAGAAGATTCATCAAGGATTTCAGCAAGATTGCAAGACCGCTCACTGCTCTTCTCTGCAAAGATGTGAAATTTGACTTTATTGCAGAATGCCATTCAGCCTTTGAGCAGATCAAGCAAGCTTTGGTGATTGCTCCAATTGTTCAGCCTCTAGACTGGGATTTGCCTTTTGAGGTGATGTGTGATGCCAGTGATTTCGCAGTAGGAGATGTTTTGGGGCAGAAGAAATACAAGAAGCTTCATGCCATCTACTATGCCAGCAGAACATTGAATGATGCTCAAAAGAACTATGCAACTACTGAGAAGGAACTATTGGCTGTGGTGTTTGCCTTTGAGAAATTTCGACAGTACCTTGTTGGCTCTAAGGTGATTGTTCATACTGATCATTATGCATTGAAGTACTTGATGCATAAGAAGGATGCAAAGCCAAGGTTATTGAGATGGATTTTGCTTCTTCAAGAGTTTGACATAGAGGTTAAAGAAAAGAAGGGAGTTGAGAATGGAGTAGCTGACCATCTCTCAAGGATCATGATCGAGGATGACGTCCCCATTGATGATTTTCTGACTGAAGAAAATGTCTACTTTATTGAATCCCGTTTTCAAGACATGAGTTCGGAAAATCTGCAATCTTCTGCAGAGAAAAGCCTAGTGTCGATTGACACCCCCTCTGCAGACTTGGAGAAAAATCGTGAAACACTTCTACTCGACACGAGCTCGTGACAAAAATCACGAGTGTCGATCGACATCCACTATAGTGTCGATCGACACCCATCGCAGACTACAACATCGCTTCACCAGATCCTGAATGAGGTGCTTCGGCAACCCATTGATGACTAGCTTTTTAGGAAGTTTAATCAAACCTAAAGCATAGTTTTGGTGTTGTAGTACTTTAGGTGTCAATCCAAATCGGGGTGGTGAAAGGTACTAGGAATACAAGAGTTCAATTGAAGCTAAGCAGAATTCGGGTTAATTGGTGAACAGTCCTATGAAAATTACTTGCAATGATTATACAGGCACGAAAACTATTTTAAAATCCCTACTGAAGGGTTAAACAACTACTAGATGACTTCTAAACGATTACACAACCGATCTACTAATTCTATAAAATCAAAATCTAAAACCGGATAAACTAGACAATTTGATGGTAAGTAGCAAGATTTTCAAAAACTATTTCTAAAAATGTAACGACTACCAAATCAGTACCAGACAGTAAAACAAGACTCTAGACAATTTCTAAAATACTAAAAATAGCAAAAACACAATTTTACAAATTTAGAAAACTCTATTGCATAATTAAGCTATCTAGGAGAATTTTAGTGAAAATAATTAACCTTGAACAAGAGGAAAATGGTTTTTAGTTTTCAAAGATTAAAAACAGATTCAAGGTTGGGATTCATTCTTAGGGAGGTTGAAAATTCGAACTTGGGGTTTTGAAAACATAATTTTAAACACTTTTTAGTGCTATCTCTAAGCCTTAAGAAGCCATACTAGATTTACCCATGATGTGTGGTGTAAATCCTTTCTTCACCCTTTCCTTCTAACCCATGATGTGTGGTGGAAAGATAGGGTGAAGAACATTAAGTTTGGATCTTAAAAGATGGCTTAACTAGCTCCCTAAGCATCCATGATGTTTGGGAAAGGATGAGCTAGTATCTTGGATTTGGTTTTAAGGGATTTGTTAAGTCTTGTTAGGATAAAGAAATCCCTAAGATTAAAGAGATCTCCATTGAGAATCTCTAGACTTTAAAACCCCCAAATCCAAGAAGAGAATTAGATGAAGAACAAGAAAAGACCCAAAATTCTAACTTTCAACCCCCTTAATCATCCCAACCTCAAACCTTGGTGGTTTACTCACAAATCATGTTCTTACCTCTCTTAAACATAAGTTTAGAGTTGTTGAACATGATCGGTTTTTACAAAAAGAAAGATTAGACTTAGGAAGACAGAAATACTTGATTCAAAATGAAAATACAAGAGTTTCACACAAGAAATAAACTAGAAACAAAACAAGAACTAGCAAAAACAAGTAAGAACACTCTATTTTCTCTCTCCCACGCTCCTCTTACAATATCAAAAGTGATTGTGTGATTCGTTATGATATGTGGCTTCGTGGTTGCATAAAAGTCCTCCTCTTTTTTGTCATAAGGAGAAAATATTAGGAAATTCTCCACTCTTTCCCTAAAACAAGGGCTTCTTGTCTTGTAGGAGACTTTCATGCCAAGGTGGTCCCCTCACTAGAAGATAATTACACAAGTTGGGGAGGGGTTGGTGCGCCTGGCTTGGAAGATCGAGACGGACTGGTCGATCGTCCGGTCGATCTGCGCTTGGTTCGGGTTGCACGGTCGATCGTCCGGTCGATCACTTCTGGATCGACTCAGCTTGGTCGATCGTCCGGTCGATCACTTCGGGATCGAGTCAGCTTGGTCGATCATCCGGTCGATCACTTCTGGATCGAGTCATTCTGCTCGATCGTCCGGTCGATCTTGGCTTCTTTTCTTTTGTCCGAGTTTTCCCTTGATAACTCCTAGGCTCTTTTTTCATCTTCTTGTCAATGCTCAGCATCCATCACAGCTCCAAGTACTCTAAACAACCTGAAAATGATGCAAATATGCAAGAAACATGCAAATGCTAATGCAAAGTGTTCTAGAACTTAAAATGAGACAAATGATGCAAACTAGCCTATTATGAATGATGTATGCATGAAAACCTATTCTAAATGCATGCTAAATATGCGAAATATATGAGTATATCACCCATCTTTGCTTTTTCTGATTCCAATAGGCCGTGGTATGATGATATTGTGAACTATCTGGCTGATATTGAGCCTAAACATCTCAATAACTATGAGAAGAAGAAGTTCATGAGAGAACATATGAGATATTATTGGGATGAGCCTTATTTGTATAAGCATTGTTCATATAATGTTTACCGAAGATGCATAGCAGAGAGTGAAGTTCGATATGTGCTGTTTCATTGTCATGGTTATGAGTATGATGGACACTTTGCTACTTTCAAGACAGTGTCCAAAGTTCTTCAAGCAGGCTTCTGGTGGCCTACTATGTTCAGAGATGCTCATATCTTCATAACTCAATGTGATGTCTGTCAAAGAAGAGGGAAGATCAGCAAGAGACATAAGCTGCCACAAAACTTCATCCTTGAGGTTGAAGTCTGTGATTGCTGGGGCATCGACTTCATGAGTGATTTTCCCTCATCTTATGGGAACAAGTACATCTTGGTTGCTGTGGACTATGTATCCAAGTGGGTGGAAGCAATTGCTAGTCTAACCAACGATTCTGGAGTAGTTTTGAAGCTGTTTCGAACCATTATCTTCCCTAGATTTGGAGTGCCTTGAATTGTTATAAGTGATGGTGGTTCTCACTTTATTAATAAGGTATTTGAGAAACTGCTGAAGAAGCATGGTGTTCAGCACCGTGTGGCTACTCCTTATCATCCTCAGACGAGTGGACAAGTAGATGTCTCTGATATGTCTATATTTTGCATCATATTTCCTTCCATTTAGTGTAAGTTTCTTATCATTTAGGAACCTAATTTAGCATCATTGTATTGCATTTTGATCATTTAGAGTTCTAGGTGTCTTTGCATATTTTGTTGCATTTGGATTCTTGATCAGGTGATATGGATGCTATGGAGGCATGAATGGAGTTGGAGATGGATGGCATAGCACTTGAAGGAGCAAGAAGTCACCAAGAGGATGGAGCAGAAGACTTCTCGCGCTGGTTCGAAGAGTTGGTTCGGGCAGGACGTCGAACCAAACTTCCAGGACGTCAGTTCGAGCAAACGGTTCGAGCAGGACGTCGAACCAAACTTCCAGGACGTCAGTTCGAGAAAACGGTTCGAGCAGGACGTCAGTTCGAGAAAACGGTTCGAGCAGGACATCGAACCATGTTGGCAGGCGTTCAGTTCGACGACTTAGTTCGACGAACTCGTCGAACCAAACCTAGACGATTTCTTTTTGTCACTTTTATGGGTCCCTCCTATAAATACTCTTTAGACCTAATTTTTATTCCAACTTTTATTCTCTCTTGTCTTGTCAAAAACTTTTATCCTCTTTGGGAGAAAAACCTTGTATTTGCCTTGGATCTTTAAGTTTAATGCAATATCTCTCTTAGATTTTTTATTTTCATTTCTCTAATCATGTTTACCTTATCACTTATATTTGATTTGATGGGCTTGATGATGATTAGTAAGTAGTTTCTTATGAACTTGGGGATGTGTTAGATTTAGGGTTTTCTAATGGTTCAATCTTGCAATCTAGGATAGATTCTTTCATCTCTCTTCTTATAAAGTAGTTTCTAATGCCAAATAGCTAATCTTTGCTATTTTGGATCATAGGCATTTCATACACCCACCAAGTGTTTGATGAAATGATTGAACCAACTTTATAAGAGATTTACATTCCTAGCCTAAAACATCATTAGTTGCCTAGGGTGTTTATCATGCTATTTAGACTTGTGATTAATGCTTGCTAATCATTTTAATGCTAAAACATCATTAGTTCATTAGGGTGATTAGTGAAGGGATTAGTGCCACACATCATGGATTAGTCTTTAATTAGTGTTCTAGGCATAGAGATGGCTTGATTAGTTGCTTAAATGATTGCAAGATTGTCCATTTGGTTTCCCAAATCAATGATTCCATCCCTAGGTTTCGTTTTTAGTAATTTGATAATCCTAATTAGTAGTTAATTGCGTCATTAGTACTTGATTAGTAGTAATTAAGGCTTAGTTTCATATTATTGAACTTGTAGTCTCTCTCTTAGGTTGTGTTTCTTATTTTAATTGTTGCTTATCACCTTAAACCTTTTAATTTAGCTTAGCTTAAACAAAACTTTGCATTCTTATTGAATCATCTCCCAAGATGGATTGATACCTCAAATATTGCAATGATATGAGCAATTGAGGAATTGCTAGCAAGACTAAAAAGTCTTGTTTCAATTTGGCGCCGTTGCCATATTGGGATTGATTGATCATTAAGATTTGAGTTTAGTTTGAGACTAAGTATTCCTTTTGTGTTTATTGACCATCTCATTTTCTAGATTTCAGTTTACCCTTGAATGCATTTGAGATCACAAGGAGACAACAACTTCCAAGGTTTTCAAGAGATTGATCAGTTGGAGAGGGTTGCTAGGATTGCAAGAAGGGAAGCTGCAAGGTTAGAAAGGTTGAGAATGGAAGAACAAGCTGCTGTTCCTCCACCGATGGTGCATGCAAACCAAGCTCATAATGGAAATGAGCAAGCTCCAAGGGGCAATGGAAACCCCTTGCATGCGCCTAGACAAGGAAGAACCATTGGGGCTGGTGATGCTCCAAATATTCATCAAAATAGATATGGTATTCAACCTCCACCGGTTCACAACAATACCTTTGAAGTGAAGCCAGCTTTCATCTCCATGGTTCAACAAGACAAGTTCCATGGTTTGCCTATAGAAGATCCACTTGACCACTTAGAAAACTTTGATAGAGTTTGTGGGTTGTTCAAGATGAATGGTGTGAGTGAAGATGCTTTCAAGCTAAGACTCTTTCCCTTCTCTCTTGGGGATAGAGCAAGTCAATGGGAGAAAAACTTGCCTCAAGGTACCATCACCTCTTGGGATGAATGCAAGAAAGCATTCCTATCTAAGTTCTTCTCCAACTCAAGGACGGCCAAGTTGAGGAATGAGATCTCTAGCTTCACACAAAAGAACAACGAGTCTTTCAATGAAGCATGGGAAATATTCAAGGACTACACTATGCAATGCCCTCATCATGGCTTCACACAAGAGTCTCTCCTAAGCACCATCTATAGAGGTGTCCTTCCAAAGATTAGAATGCTTCTTGATACCGCAAGTAATAAAAACTTCTTAGGCAAAGAAGTAGAAGATGGTTTGGAGCTTGTTGAGAACCTTGCCTTGAGTGATGGTAATTACAATGAAGACTATGATAGTGCTCCAAGGGGAAGTGAATATGAGTCTACAAAGAAAGAGATGAAATCTCTACATGACAAGATGGACAAGCTCATGTCTTCCAATCAAATGCATGTACATTTTGTTGAAGAGAATCAAGAGGATTGTAATGATCAAGTTGAGTATCAAGAGGGTCAAGAAGTGGTAAATTTTGTGGGTGGCCAAGGAGGCTACAACAACTACTCCAACAACAACTATAAGGGGAATAACAACCTCTCTTATAGAAGTACTAATGTAGCCAACCCCGGAGATCAAATCTACCCTCCATAAGCTACTCAAGGCAAACCTTTTGTGCCTTACAACAATCAACAAAAGGGTTATGCACCAAGGTCTAACTACCAAGGAGGAAACCAAGGCAACTTTGGTGGGCAAAAGTATAACCAAGGAAAGGCTCCATCGGGTTTTACTCAACCTTCACAAGGTCCTCCACAAGACAATGTTCAGCTAATGCTTCAACAAATACTTCAGGGTCAAGCCAATAGTGATGCTAATATGGGAAAGAAGATTGTTGAAATTAACACAAGGATGGATTCTTCACTTAATGAACTTGCTACTCAAATAGAAGGTCTTCAACAAAAGTTCAAGCAACTTGAGAAAGGCAAGACTTCTAGCTCCAATTCTCAAGGCACTCTACCGGAAAAGTGTGAGGCAAACCCCAAGGAATACATCAATGTTATTACTTTGAGAAGTGGAAAGGAGTTGCCTCCAAAGACAAGTCCTTTGATCAATGCGGACATTGAAATTCAAGATGGGGAGGATAGGTTTGAAAAAGCTCAAGATGCTATAACTTTTGATGATGTGTATATTGCAAAGAGAAGCAAAGAAGTGGTAAAGGAGAAGCCAAAAGAGGATGTGCAACAAAAGGAGTCCACCTATATTCCTCCACCTTACAAGCCTAAGCTTTCCTTCCCGGGAGGTTTAAGAAACAATTGGTGGAGAAATACAAGGCTATGTTTGACAAGCAAATCAAAGACATTGAGCTCAAGATGCCTTTGGTGGATGCTTTTATGATGATTCCACAATATGCTAAGTTCTTGAAGGATACCGTGGCACAAAGAGCAAGGGATATCCAAGGAGTTATGTTGCTTTCTCAAGAGTTTAGTGCAATTATTCAAAACAATGTGATACCAAAGAAGCTTGGAGACCCCGATTCTTTCACTATACCATGCGCCCTAGGTCCCCTTGGATTTGAAAATTGCTTGTGTGATCTTGGAGCTAGCATCAACCTCATGCCCTATTCAATAGCTAAGAAGCTTGGCTTCACCAAGTACAAAGAGTGTGGAATCTCTCTAATACTTGCGGATAGGAGTGTGAGGATGCCTATTGGAGTT
>JAHZTW010000002.1:63926732-63957779 GCA_020283515.1 Alliaria petiolata | reverse complement strand
CAAATCCAGATGAAGAACTCTAATGATTTTATTCTAACAATTTAATTCGACCTAACAATTCATCAATCACCTTTGAAAAACCCTAAACCTAACAAGCAAACTACTCAGACATGGTGAATAAAGAAAACATCATGAATAAAATAGTTTGCATAAAAGAAATCAATAGAAACAAAGGAGTTCCAAATTTGCTCTGAAGGAGACAAATTCTTCTCTCTAAAATCTCTCTAAAAATCTCTCTCTAAAATTATTGTGTATTATAAAAGTGGTAGCCTAAACAATGGCTGAAAAACTATATTTATAGGCTAGGATTTTCGTTCAGGGGCAATCTTGTAATTCTTCAAAGCTTGAGTGATTTCCTTTTTCTGATGGAATTGGGAAACTTTGACCGTCCTTCCTTGGTGTCGATCGACACAGATGGTGTCGATCGACACCCTGTGCGTAATTCCACTCTTCTGACTTCATCACTTCGCAGCTTCTTGCAGAATGCTCCAAAAAGCTTCAGAATCTCCAATTATGCTCCAAACGTAGTCCAACCTATAAAGACTCAGAAAGGACTCGAAAACTAACAAAAAACTCTATAAAAACACTTATATCATGGTCCAAAAGTGGGTAAAAACCATGATATATCAATGGCGCCACCAACCAATGTGAAAGGCATAAGGAGTTTCCTTGGGCATGCGGGGTTCTATAGGAGATTCATCAAGGATTTCTCTAATATTGCTAGGCCTTTAACAAGACTCCTTTTTAAGGAGGTGGAATTTCAGTTTGATGAGGGGTGCTTGCAAGCCTTTGAGACAATCAAGAAAGCCCTTGTGAGTGCCCCCATTATGCAAGCACCGGATTTGAGTCTACCATTTGAGATCATGGCAGATGCTAGTGATTATGCAGTTGGGGCTGTACTTGGGCAAAGGAAGGAGAAGAAGCTACATGTGATCTACTATGCTAGTAGGACACTTGATGAGGCTCAAACCAAGTATGCAACAACGGAAAAGGAACTCTTGGCGGTGGTGTTTGCGTTTGAGAAATTCAGATCTTATTTGGTGGGTTCAAAGGTGATAGTCTACATGGATCATGCTCCATTGCGCCACATCTATGCAAAGAAGGAGACTAAGCCAAGGCTCCTTAGATGGATCTTGGTTCTTCAAGAGTTTGATATGGAGATAGTTAAAAAGAAGGGTATAGAAAATGGTGTAGCTGATAATTTGTCAAGGATGAGGATTGAGAATACTTTGCCAATCAATGATTCCCTACCGGAGGAGCAAATTATGATGATCAAGAGCATTGCTAGTGCACATGGAGTTGGAAAGAAGCTTGAAGAGATTCAAGGTCTAGAGGACAAAACTTTGCCTTGGTATGCCGACATTGTTAATTACTTGGTGTGCGAAGAAGAACCCACTCATCTCAACACCTATCACAAGAAGAAGTTTATGAGAGATGTGTCACACTTCTATTGGGATTAGCCTTATCTCTACAAAATATGTAATGATGGGATCTATAGAAGGTGCTTGGCACAAGAAGATGTTGAGAGTGTGATTTTTCATTGCCATGGGTCTAAGTATGGAGGTCATTTCGCCACATTCAAGACAGCTACAAAGGTTCTTCAAAGTGGATTTTGGTGGCCTACATTGTTCAAAGATACTCATGACTTCATCAAGAGGTGTGAACCTTGTCAAAGAAAGGGGAACATAAGCAAGAGAGATGAGATGCCCCAAAACCCAATCTTAGAAGTTGAGTTGTTTGATGTTTGGGGCATAGACTTCATGGGATCTTTCACATCTTCTTATGGAAATCAATATATCTTGGTAGCTGTTGATTATGTCTCCAAGTGGGTGGAAGCCATTGCAAGTCCTACTAATGAATCCAAGGTTGTGGTGAAGATGTTCAAGAGTATAATCTTCCCAAGGTTTGGTGTACCAAGAGTTGTGATTAGTGATGGGGGAAGCCATTTCATCAACAAGGTCTTTGAAGGGTTGTTGAGCAAGCATGGTGTCAAGCATAAGGTAGCCACTCCTTACCATCCTCAAACTAGTGGTCAAGTGGAAGTCTCAAACCGTGAGATCAAGGCTATTCTAGAGAAAACTGTGGGTATAACAAGAAAGGATTGGGCAATCAAGCTTGATGATGCTTTATGGGCCTATAGAACAGCTTTCAAGACACCAATAGGAAGGTCTCCTTTCAACCTTGTGTATGGGAAAGCTTGCCATTTACCAGTGGAGATTGAACACAAGGCTTTGTGGGCTGTGAAGCTTCTCAACTATAACATAAAGACAGCCCAAGAGAAGAGATTGATTCAACTCCAAGAGCTTGAGGAGATTAGGCTTGAGTCTTATGAAAGCTCAAGGATCTACAAGGAGAGAACTAAGGCTTTCCATGATAAGAGGATTGTGAAGAAAGAGCTGAGTGTTGGTGACAAAGTCCTTCTCTACAATTCAAGATTGAAGTTATTCCCGGGTAAGCTCAAATCAAGGTGGGGAGGGCCTTTTGAGATTCAAGAAGTCTTGCCTTATGGAGCTATCACTTTGATGGGGAAGAATGGGGAAAGTTTCACAGTAAATGGCCATAGGGTGAAGCCATACTTGGTGAATGAATCTAAGGAAGAGGCAAGCTCATGTCTCCTTCAAGATCCCACACTTGCCTAAAAAGGGTTGAAAAGTCAAGCTAAAGACGTTAAACAAGCGCTCTTGGGAGGCATTCCCATGGTTATCCATGTATATATTTTTCATTTAGTACTATGATTATGTTTCTTTGAGTTTTTGAAAGTTTTAGGTTGAGTATGGAGGACTTTGGCTTGGAGAAAAGAGTGAGGAAGAAAGTTTTAAGGATGGATCGACGACTTGGATCGATGAACACGTCGATCCAAGTTTCCAGGGGTTGAGATCGACGAAACGGATCGACGAACTTCATCGATCCAAGTTTCCAGGGGTTTGGATCGACGAACTTCATCGATCCAAGTTTCCAGGGGTTCGGATCGACGAACCTGTCCGACGAACTTCATCGATCCGAGTTTCCAGGGGTTCGGATCGACGAACCGGATCGATGAACACGTCGATCCACTCCTAAAAACAGGTTTGCTTGACTTTTCCTCCTTCCTTTGACCGGTTTAATGTTGACTCCCTCACTTAGATTAGACCGACTTTTGGGGATTTTAAGACTTCTTCTTCCCCAAAATCTATCTCACCCACGAAATTTAAGCTTTCATAAGAACAAGAACTTGTTTTTCACTTTTCTCTCTCAATTCTTCATCAAATCCTTTGATTTCAAGTGCTATAATTTCGAAATTCTGTGCTAATCTTGATTCTTTAGTTGATTTCGGCCTTGCACTTGCGTGGAACCAAGGTTTGTCTTCTCATCCTCTCTTTTAATCTTTGATTTTTTTTTCTTGAGAATGAATTGGAAGATTAGGATTGATAAGTAGACTTTGAATGGATTGCTTGAGTTGGGTATAATTGAATATTGCTATGGGTGATGATTGGTGAAGATTTCCAAGGAATTACATGGGAAAATTTTGATTTTTGAACACTTTTTCTATAGGATTTTCAAGGGGTGCGAAATTCATGTTTATGCCTAATTGATGTTCAAATTTTCAAAATTGGTTTATTTAATCTTGTTTTCCCATGTTGCATAAGTAATTAGGCTAGAATCCTCTTGAATTTTAACTTCTTACCAATTAGAGGATGCTTAATTTTAAAATTTCCTTGTTGATTTCTTTGGATGATAAATGAGGTGATAAATAAGATTAATTCTTGCTATTAATTCATTACCATGGATTACTTATTGGAACCTTCATGGAGTCTTATGATTGCATGTTTGTTGCTTTCAAGGGATAAAGTTCACCTTGTACTCACTCTTTTCCAAGAATTCGAATTTTGTAGGTAATATGGAAAGAACAAGGAGTGAAGCTAGCAAGAAACAAGGCAAGCGGCCAGTTGAGGTGGATGAAGAAGATCCCGAGGAGAGTCCCCCGGTCCATAAGGAAGTTGTCTCAAAAGAGAGACATTAGTAGGGAGAAGGCCAAGGAAAGGCGAGCCGAGAAAGCCGAGCCTCTAACACCTCGGATGTGTACAAGGCCCTTATGGAGATCCCTTTCAAGGGAACCACGTACCCGGATCACGAGTTGCTAGAGGAGTTGGGTCTCTTGGAGGATGTGACCGCGATTTTCCGGAATTTGGGGTGTGAGAGGTGGTGCAACCAATCATACCCAAGCTACCAAGAGGAGACATGCCAATTCCTCTCTACTTTGAAGGTGACGACTTCGAGTTCGGGGGAGGTTAATAGAGAAAGGGATGGCCTCAGTTTCATCCAATTCCGGGTTCGCAACAAATCTTACAAGATGGGCTTCAAGAAGCTAAGTAAGGTGCTTGGCTTTGATGAGGGGACCGGTGCGGGCTCACGCTTGGATGTTAGAAAGGTGGAGTTGGAAAAGCTTTGGAAGATGGTTGGTAATGGGAGTTACAAAAACCAGTAGAGTTAAGAGCAAGATGATCCGTCATCCCGCGATTCGCTATGCTCATAAGGTGCTAACCCACACTTTCTTTGCTAAGAAAGAGACCGTGGTTGTAACTTCCGAAAAGTGGGAAATGCTTGATGTTGGGCTCAAGAACATCATCCGTTTCTTTGATGACAACTCGGAAATGAGAGGTGATGCTACGGAAAATGGTATGGTGCAGATTTGGGTAGCTCATGCGGCTAGTTACTATGGTCTAGCGACAGCCAAGAAGGATCGCTCACACCAACTCGCCATTGGAGGTATGATCACGCCTATACTTGAGGAGGTTGGCGTCAACTTGGGCCACCCCTCGGCCGGGAAGCAGTACTTAGACTCCGCCTATCTCCGTAAGGCTCAGTTTTTGGTTAAGGAAGGAAGTGGCTTCAAGTACAAGTTCAATGTGGCAAGGCTCAAGGAGGCTACAATCCGACTCCCTTGCATTCACCTCACAAGCCTTAGGGAAAGGTCCAATGCCTCTTTCACTCCATCCGACGAGCATCTAGGCGACATAGAGACTTTCCCGGTATGCTATTGGGACGACTACCACAAGCCTTATCAAGCTCCTCCGGTCTATGGTAGTGATAGGTACAACTTTGAGCCTTATGAAGGAGCTAACCAATGAGAGCCTTCTAGACAAGCTCACCAACACATCAAGCTTCTCCAAAGATGGAACAAATGGCAAGATAAGACCATTAGGAAGCTTGTGAAGACTATCAAGGAGATGAAGAGGCAAATCAAAGACCTCACGGCTAAGGTTGAAAGAGCTTCCTCATCAAGACATCAAGAAGAGAAGCATGAGCATCAAGAAGGGGACATCCATATGGTAGAGAGACGCCACTCCTTCCAAGGAACCCCAAGTGCACCAAGCCATGAAGATGAGCCACGCCCCTCCTCCTATGAGACAAGAAGGCGTGAGAAGAGAGTCATGCGATCACCCACTCCTCAATCAAGCAATCCATCATACTCCATGGATTCATACTCCTCCTCCTCCATGCGTTTTTGATCAAGGTACCACTCTGAAACCATTGTAAATACCATTTAGTTTTTATTTTTTGCATTTTGAAATCTTCTCCAAGCTTGGATTACACAAGGGACTGTGTAATTTAAGTTTGGGGGAGTATGGTATTTGACTTTGTGTTTTGTGATCTTATTTTTCTTTAGCATGCATATTTGAGTCTCATCTAAGGCATAGAGAAAAAATAAAAATAAAAAATGAAAAACATTTTCGAAAATTTCAAAAAAAAAATATCATCTAGCTTGCATTTGCACTTGTTAACATTTTAGGATTGAGTCTAGAATTTTTCTCATTTAGGTTGTTTGCATATGCATTGGGAGTAATGATGAGCTTATCCTTGTAGATTTTTAACTCTTGTAATCAATTCAATACCCTAGTTAGTAGTTCTTTAATGCTTGTGAATTCGATTGAAAGTAAGGAAGAACCATGCTTGGACCACTCTCATTTGTCACTAGATTTTGGTTGAAATAGGGTCTTGAATTTGATAGCCAACTCTACTCACTTGAACCGAATTTGGACATTTAATTATCATGCTTGCATTGAAAGTGAATTCATGGATTGAAAATACTTGAGCTTTCTCACTCACTTTGCCACCCTCTTGCTAGCTCAAGTAGAACTCCTACCAAAACTTACCTCCTTTGAAGCCAATTGTTTTTGTGTGACTACTTGTGAGGCCTTTATTTCGATTGAACTTAGCATAAAGTGTTAGGTTTGAGACGACAAGTATAGACTTTCATGTAGATTCTAACCTTGCATTTTGAGGTTAGCTTTAGGCTTAGGTTTTGGGGGTTTGATTGGTTGTGGTAATGCTTGTTGAGTTGTGGAAAGGTTGGAAAGAAGGAGATGTTGAATAAGGGTTTGGAGAAAATTAAGGGGAAGCATAGTTTGAAATGGTAAATATCATGGTTAAAAAGATATAGCTCGAGGTCGAAAATGCTAGGTAGTCTCGGAATAAGAAGAAAAGAAAAATCAAAAGAGCCAAAAAGAGGCCAAAGAAAAGAAAGGCTACCTAGAAAAAAAGAAAAAAAAAAGAAGAGCTAAGTAGAGAAGTTAGAGGTTACACCATTCGCTATCAGCAATAGGTTGAAGAAGTTTCCCCCTAAGAGCTTAAAAAGAAAAGAAAATGTTTGTGATTCACGTTTTGGGGCAAGGCACAAAAAGACTTGATATAAGGGTAGATTCTAGAGGGTTGAGTGACCTAAAAAAAAAATGAATGAGAGGGGTGTAGGATCATTGATAGCATTTCGGGTAGATGATGGTCTATCCTTGTATGCATCACTTGTTTCTTACCTTTAGCATTATGCATATGGTTTAATCTTTTTGAGTGTTACCCTTACTTAAATGCAAAACCGGATGAATTGGGATCATTTTTTATCTCAAAACCCAGTCCATAAACCAAATGAATTCACTAGCCTTGCAATGTCATGATTCATGGTTTTGAACTTAATGAATGTTAAAGAGTTGGTTTGATAGGGAGACTTATCTAGATTAAAATTTTAGTGCATTTGAATGTTGAGATGGGCATGGCTAACTCTTTTGGAGTAGGAAGTATTCACATGCATTCTAGAATTAAGAACTAGGATATTGAGTTGATTATTATTGTTAACTATCTTGGATATTGAGCTCCCACTTTCAAACCTCTCTCCTTAGCTTGTGTTTCATTTGCTTGTGGACAAGCAAAAGGCAAGTTTGGGGGAGTTGATATGTCTATATTTTGCATCATATTTCTCTCCATTTAGTGTAAGTTTGTCATCATTTAGGATCCTTATTTAGCATCATTGTATTGCATTTCGATCATTTAGAGTCTAGGATCTCTTTGCATGTTCTTTTGCATGTTTTGGTGCATTTGGAGTCTTGATCAGGTGAAAAGGACACTATGGAGGCGTGGATGGAGCTGGAGAAGGATTGCATAGCACTTGGAGGAGAAAGGAGTCACCAAGAAGATGAAGGAGAAGATTTCTCGCGCTGGTTCGACGTGTTGGATCGACGAGTACGCCGATCCAAACTTCCAGGGGTTCGGATCGATGAAACGGATCGACGTAGCTCGTCGAACCGCAAGTCCAGGGGTTCGGATCGATGAAACGGATCGACGTAGCTCGTCGAACCACAAGTCCAGGGGTTCGGATCGATGACACCGATCGACGTAGCTCGTCGAACCGAACCAAGACGTCAAGAAGAAGCCGGACGACCAGAGCTCGGATCGACGACATGGATCGACGTAAGTCGTCGATCCAAATTTCCAGATGTTCGGATCGATGAGTTGGATCGACGAGCCTGGTCGATCCGAACACAGACGAATCCTCCTTGTCACTTTTATGGGTCCCTCCTATAAATACTCTTTAGACCTAATTTTTATCTTAACTTTTATTCTCTCTTGTCTTGTCATAAACTTTTAGCCTCTTTGAGAGAAAACCTTGTATTTGCTTTGGATCTTTAAGTTTTATGCAATATCTATCTTGAACTTCTATTAATCTTTTCTCTAATCATGTTTAACCTTTCTCTTATCTTTGATTTGATGGGTTTAACTATGATTAGTGAGTAGTTCCTTAGGAACTTGGGGATGGGTTAGATTTAGGGATTTCTAATGGTTCAATCTTGCAATCTAGGATAGATTCTTTCATCTCTCTTCTTATAAAGTAGTTTCTAATGCCAAATAGCTAATCTTTGCTATTTTGGATCATAGGCATTTCATACACCCACCAAGTGTTTGATGAAATGCTTGAACCAACTTTATAAGAGATTTACATTCCTAGCCTAAAACATCATTAGTTGCCTAGGGTGTTTATCATGCTATTTAGACTTGTGATTAATGCTTGCTAATCATTTTAATGCTAAAACATCATTAGTTCATTAGTGTGATTAGTGAAGAGATTATTGCCACACATCATGGATTATGCTTTATTAAGTGTTCTAGGCATAGAGATGGCTTGTTTAGTTGCTTAAATGATTGCAAGGTTGTCCATATAGATGCCCAAATCAATGATTCCATCCCTAGGTTTCGTTTTTAGTAATTTGTTAATCTTGATTAGTAGTTAATCGCTTGATTAGTATCTAATTAGTGATAATTAAGGCTTTAGCTCATTTAATTAGTCTTGTAGTGTCTCTCTTAGGTTGTAGCTTGCTTTTAATTGTTGCTTGTCACTTGAATTTGCAAATTTAGCTTAGCTTAGACCAAACTTTGTATTCTTATTGAATCAAACCCCCAAGATGGATTGATATCTCAAGTATTGCAATGATATGAGCAATTGAGAAATTGCAAACAAGGCATAAAAATCCTTGTTTCAGTCTCCAACAGACAGATCAAGTAAATCCTGGAGAAGACTGTGGGCACGACAAGGAAGGATTGGGCTGCGAAGTTGGATGATGCACTTTGGACTTACATGACTGCATACAAGACGCCACTTGAGACTACACCTTTCCATCTACTCTATGGAAAAGCGTACCATCTTCCGGTGGAATTGGAACACAAGGCACATTGGACTATCAAGAAGATGAATTTCGACTTGAAGAGCTCAAAGATCTACAAGGAGCGCGCTAAGGCATATCATGATAAGAAGATTGTCTCCAGATAATTCGAACCAAATGACCAGGTACTTCTGTATAACTCTCGTTTACAATTGTTTCCTGGCAAATTGCATTCAGGTTGTGTCTCTAGATGATGCACCCACTGCCTAAACGCGTGAACAGTCAAGTTATTGACGTTAAACGAGCGTTTGAAGGGAGGCAACCCACTGGTACATTTTTTTTTTATTTTGGTTTTTCATTTGGTTGTTATTTACTAACTATTTGTTTTCTTAAGTAAAAAAAAACAAAAAAGTAAAAAGTAAAAAAAAATATGCAGTGTCGATCGACACCACGCGGAGACACATGTAAGTGTTTTAAAAGCCCGACTTCTCTCTTTTTCCCCAAAATCATAAAACTCGCGAGACCTTAGAAAAATTTCCCCAAATTCATAACTTTTCCGTTTCTCAACGGATTTGAGTGATTCTAAGGTCTAATCCATGCGGATTTCTACCCTCTTTCTCAATCCCTAGTCCATTCTTTGATCTGCAAAGGTATGTGCTTCATATTTCCCAATTTCAGTTTCGACCCTAAGGTGAAAAATCTCGAATTCGACCTCTTTTACTTGATTTCTTGTTTGGATCATGCTTATTTAGGTTGTTTACCTTGATTTCAACAATTACTCATTAGGTTTCATCCCTTAATTTTCTTGAATTTGAAATTTTCGAAATTGGTGATGAACGTTGCGAATTTAGGGATTTTTCTTGGGAATTATGGTTGAATTTTCTTAGATTTGTGGTATTGATGATGTTAGAACATATAATTGATGCCTATTTCGGGTTGAATTCATGATTTTCGGATTTTGAGTTCTTGAGCCAAATTTTCGGATTTTGGATTTTGAATGTGGTTTTTTTTTAATTGTAGATGCCTCCGAGGACTAAGAGACCACAGCCAACTGAAGCTTCCGCTTCTGGGACTGCTAATGATGCATTGATTGCCTCACTTCCTCCTTCGCCTAAGCGTGAGTCCGCGAGAATTCCAATGGGGAGAAATTGGGAGGATTCACCAGTATAAGAAGTGGCAAAAGATGAATGGGTCTACCGCGACATTAGCGAGAACTCGGATAAGTATGACACGCTGTTCTATAATGCGTGGTTAAAGGTGGCTATCACACCAACTCGATTTGCTGATCAGAAGACGATGTCGGAGTTGGGTATCAAGGACGATGTTCTGCAGTTGTTGAGGAGAGCGGGAATGGGGACTATTGCTACAAAGCAGTACGATCTTTACCCCGACTTGGTACGACAGTTTCTTTCTACAGTTCGCGTCTACTATTAGAATGAGGTGGTGAAGAATGTTTTGGAAGGGACTTTGACCTTCCTTGTCCGCGGGATTCGCTACAGGATTCTGATTCCTGAACTTTGTGGAATATATGGTTTTGAGAACGAGCACGCCACCGGTGTCTCCCTTCCACAACAGCTTCCAGACAACCAGGACTTTTGGTCACATTTCGGGAACAGGAGGTACGACTCCAAGATCTCTTCACAGACAGATATCCACCATCCTACTCTTCGTTACCTTGCTCGCCTATTTGCTACTACACTCTTATGTAAGCATGCCATCTGGATTGTCATTTATGAGGAATTTGGGCTAAAGAGAACGTCAACCTCGGTGCTGTCTTTGCTTGGTTTCACTGAAGACGAAGCCTTTCACTGGATCCAGCATCAAGCCCGAGACTGTTGGCAGTCTTCTCACTCCTATCTTCCAGCATTGCGGGATAGACTCTACCACTTGCTCCATTGTCACCTCGCGTGCTCTGGTTGATATGGAGTATTTGCGGAGAGCTTTTATTTCTAACTTGTTTGTTGAGTTTTGCAGGAGAATTAATCATGTCTAATCACGATGGAGATAACAACAATGAAGAAAGAGAAGCAGTTACGAATTTACAAATACAAGCACTGATGGGAGAAATGCAAAGAATGCTGAGGATTGAAATAAATGGTGTGTATGAGAGGCTAGAAGAAGTACGTGCTGAGGCTATACAGAGGCAACCACAAGCCGTGCGTGATGTGAGAGAAAGAAATCAACATAGACCAGTGAGGGTTAAAGTAGATGATGACTACTATAGTCGTGATGATCACTCATCTCAGGGAAGCCAAAGGAGACGTAGACGTGCTAGAGACGCAAGAGGACAGGCTGATGACAACTTGGGTGGTCTTAAGCTAAAAATTCCATCATTTCATGGGAAAAATGATCCAGATGCCTACTTGGAGTGGGAGAAGAAGATTGAGCTCGTCTTTGATTGCCAAAACTACTCAGAAAACAAGAAGATTAGAGTAGCAGCCACTGAATTCTATGATTATGCTATTAATTGGTGGGATCAGTTTGTTACTAGCAGGAGACGAAATGGAGAGCCTCCCATTGAAACGTGGAATGAGATGAAAGCGATAATGAGGAAGCGCTTTGTACCAGGACATTACCACAGAGAACTGCACCAAAAGTTAGGGAGATTAACTCAAGGGAGCAGAAATGTGGAGGATTACTACCAAGAGATGGAGACTCTTATGATAAGAGCTGATAATGATGAAGATCGAGAAGCCACCATGGCAAGATTCTTGAGTGGTATGAACAGAGAACTTCAGGATCAGATGGAGATACAACACTATGTAGACTTGGAAGAGATGCTACACAAAGCTATCTTGATGGAGCAACAGCTCAAGAGGAGGGGTACAACTCGACAGTCTTATGGTGTTGGATCTTCTAATGCAAGACCTACTTATTCCAGAGAAGAAAAGACAACCCCAAAACCAAGGTTTGATGCTAAACCAGCAGCTGTTATTCAAGATAACAAAGAGAGAATTGAGCCTACAAAGCCAAGGAACCGTGATGTTCAATGCTTCAAGTGTCATGGCAAGGGACATTATGCCAATGAGTGCTCTAACCGACGAACTATGCTTCTTCTAGACAATGGAGATATTGTTACTGAAGAAGAAGAAGCAGAGGAATCAGATTCATCAAGAGAATGTGATGAACTTCCACTTAAAGGTGATTTGCTTGTCACTAGGAGATCTTTGAGAGTTAAAACCAAGTCTGAGGAAACAGAACAGCGAGAGAACTTGTTTCACACAAGATGTCTTGTTCATGAGAAGGTTTGCAGCCTCATCATTGATGGAGGAAGCTGTACGAATGTTGCTAGTCAGACTATGGTTCAGTGGCTGGGTCTACAGACTGAGAGACATCCGAAACCCTATAGCCTGCAATGGTTGAATGACAATGGAGAAATGGCAGTGACAAAGCAAGTAAGAGTTCCTTTTTCTATTGGAAAGTATAAAGATGAGATTCTGTGTGATGTTTTGCCAATGGAAGCTGGTCATATTCTTTTGGGGAGACCGTGGCAGTTTGATCGCAAGGTTATACATGATGGATTCTCAAACAAGCACACTTTCAAGTTTAAGGGAAAGAAGTTCACTCTAGTTCCATTGACACCATCTGAGGTACATCAAGATCAAAAACACTTGAGCAAGAAGAAAGAAAAAGAGCAAAACACTCTGAGTGACCCCCCAAACACTATCCAGCAAAAAGAGAGTGAGAGTTTGAGTAAAACCAAGAAAAAGGACTTTCAGAGTAAACCCGTGGGAAATTCAAACTTCTTTGTGAGGTCTAGTGAGGTTAAGAGAGTTCTTTTCTCTAAACAGCCCGTGATTTTATTTGTTTACAAAGAAACTCTAATGAGTTTAACTAACATTGAACCGGTGCTACCGAGTGAAATTACTTCTCTTTTGCAGGATTCTGGAGATGTATTCCGTGAAGACAATCCTAGTGGTTTACCACCAATTCGTGGGATTGAGTATCAAATAGACTTTGTCCCTGGAGCTTCACTACCTAATCGTCCAACTTACAGAACCAATCCAGTGGACACCAAGGAGTTACAAAGACAAGTCAGTGAGCTGATGGAGAAGGGATACATTCGAGAGAGCATAAGCCCTTGTGCTGTACCAGTTCTGCTTGTGCCAAAGAAGGATGGTACTTGGAGAATGTGTGTTGATTGCAGAGCCATCAATAACATCACGGTAAAGTATCGACATCCCATTCCTTGTTTGGATGATATGCTTTATGAGTTGCATGGTTCATGTGTGTTTTCTAAGATTGATCTTAACAGTGGTTATCACCAGATTAGAATGAAAGAGGGTGATGAGTGGTGATAGGGCTCAGGTTTTACCCTAATAAAACTACTGCAAGTGCACAGCAAAAACAATCGTAGTATAAGGGGTATCGAAATCCCAAGAGAAGTAGATGCTACGCTAAGGTTTCTAAGTTCAGATTATTCTAGATCAATTAATTTAAAGTAAATAAAACTTCTAAGAAAATCAGGAACATAATTAAATATGGATTAAAGTTCAGGAGACAAAGCGCTAGGCAAGGATGATTATCAGGTTGAATCAGAGAATGCAGATATTATTTTGTCAGGAAATAATTAAGAACCGTCTAGAACTCGAAACACTAATTTAAAACTAATCAACTCTCGTTGCAGAAGTTAACTATGCCTAAATTCCAAAAAACCAAATCTCTTTGCGAGTTCAAAAAATTCAGACAAGCATTAATGTTCAAGTTCGATTTGTTCACAAAATACCTAAACCAAATCTCTTTGCGAATAGATATTTTACTCATCAATGATTAGGTCAGATTATCAATAATGCTCTCGCATCTATTAAACAACCTAGGGTTTGATTTCTAAGTTATCAATTTCAGAAACCAAGTTAAGCACAAATCAAGATGAAGATCCAAGTGATTTTCCTAATAAGATAATAATTCTACAAACTCATCATCAACCCTAAATCACCCTAACCTAACTAGCAAACTACTCAGACATAGAGATGAAAACACAAATCATGGCTGAAATAAATTGCATAAAAAGAATAGAGAATGATACAGGGGTTCGAAATCTGGCTCAGACGAGATAGAATTGTCTCCCCAAAAGCTCAGGATCAATCTCTCTCTAAGTCTTAAAAACAGAAAATTATGAAAAGGTATTCAAAAGTGTCTGGCTAAACAATGCCTGAAAACTATTTATAGAAGAGAATTTTCGTCGGGGGCAGATTTGTAATTTCTTCAAACGTGAGACGTTTTCCATTTTCTGATGGAAATCTGAATAATGCGTCGGTCTTCATTGGTGTCGATCGACACCATCAGTGTCGATCGACACCTTTAGTGTAAATCCACTCTCCTGACTTCATCACTTTGGTTGCTTCTCCAAAACGCTCCAAAAGGTACCAGAATCTCTCATTAAGCTCTAAATGTTCTCCATCCTGTAAAGACTCAAAAAGGACTCGAAAACTAACAAAAGACTCTATAAAAACACTTATATCATGGTCTAAAAACGGGTAAAAACATGATATATCAACTCCCCCAGACTTAGCTTTTACTTGCCCTCAAGCAAAACAGAAACTTAGAATGAAGTAGAGGCTTGAAAACAGAAACTTCCAGCTATCCTTTAGAACGCCACAACTCGTTAACACTCTTGAATCCACATGCAGTAGAGCCAACCTTAGGAAAGTTCAGTGTACTTACCACAAGCTTAGCAATCTCCCAGTTTGAATCCAGATCCTTTCCTCGGTAAAAATTTTGAACTCTAACTGTGGTATTGCCACAAAACTTTTCTGATTCTTTCCCTTCCTTAGTGCCTGAACAAGATTCTTTTCATACATCTCTCCTATTTTCTCTTCCTTTAGTCAACTGCTGCCCATTTTCAGGGTGTTCTAAGATCTTTTCATTGACTCTTCTTATTCTTTTGAAGTCGCGGGAAGTAGTGCTACTCTCTACTTGTGTTCCTTGTGAGGAGACATGTTCAAGAGCACTCACTAATATTGTTCCTTGTGAGGAGACATGCTCATGAGGTTCATTGCACTATTCCCAGACTTAGACTCTTTTCTTTCTTTTCTTTTCTCAAGGGAAGATCAAGGAGAGATTGCAATTTTTCTATTTGTTCAGACTGAAAGAGGAATCAAGTTCTGCGCATACCTAGTTCTTATAAGGGGACCTGGACTCTCTCTGTTAGATTGATCCACTTGCAGCTTTCTACTTAGTAAGACATGTAATCAACTACTAAAGCAATGGTCCTTCAAATGTCAACATTCTGTGGTAGTTCCTAGAAAAATTGAAAGTTTCAACTGGTTTTGACTCAATAAAACAAATTTTCGACAGACTCAACTGACTCTCAAAAGAAAACACAATGTTAGCAACCACCTCCCCCAGAATAATACTGTCCCCAGTGTTACTAAGCATGAGTTCGGATAGAAAAAATATGAGTTAAACCTTTACAGATCAAAGAGAAAATCGGATTACCTGACTCTGCGTGCAGCGTCGATCGACACCATCTGTGTCGATCAACACTCTGTCCGTAGGCAGAGTTCAGCCACTCGAACATGAATGTTGTTAAGTCAGATTGTTGTTAGAATCTTCCAAGCTGTTAGAAAACTCGAAGAAACCGTTAAAAGCACAAGATAATCCAATAAACTCAAAGTTTGGAAACAAAATACTGAAGCAAAATGCAGACTCAAGAGAAAAGTAAAACTGACTCAAAGTACTAAACAGGAATAGAGAAATCACTCGTCGTCATCTGAATGTGGTGGAGAAGAACGTGGTGGTGTGGGAGGACGTACACAGCTGCAGCTAGACACAGTAGCAATGGCGTTCCAGATGGCCTGGAAGCTCTGAACCACATATCTCTGAAATGCACCTTGCGCCATAGGAATCTCGGGAGCATCAGGAAGGTGATGAGGACCAATAGGCAACGGTGCTCTGCTGCGCCTCGAACAAGAAGGGCGTGTGGGATCCTTAGCTGGGCGGGAAGATGCGCCTCTGCGACTGGCAACGGGAGCAGTCTGGAGCTTGCTTGGACTGGGATGAAATGCGAGGCGACCTGGATCGGTGGTGATGTGAGTGAGGTCTCTGTTGGGTAACAGCACCATACGCTGCACTATCTGCTCGTCGCTGAAAACCCATAGCCTCTCTGGCCTCACCCAATGAGCTCTCCTCAGATACTCCATATCAACCCAAGCACGCGATGTATCAATGGTGCAGCTAGAAGTGTCTATCCCGCAGTGCTGGAAGATAGGAGTCAGAAGACTTCCTACAGTCTCAGGCTTGGTCTTCGTACCACTAAAAGGCTTCGTCTTCAAAGAAGCCAAATGATGTGCAAATACCGCGCCAAGGTTCGCACTTTCTGGCGCGTCAGAATCCTCATAGATCTCAGACCAAAGAGCACGATAGAGCAGCACTAACTCAGATACACGCATCTTCCCGGCTCATGCTTCCACATAAGTGTAGTAGCGAATATGCGGACCAAGTAGCGAAGGGTAGGATGGCGAATGTCGGTCTGTGTGGAAGTCTTAGAGTCATACCTCCCATTTCCGAAGTGTGACCAGAAATCCTGGTTGTCCGAAAGTTGCGTCTGAAGAGAGACTCCAGTGGCGAACCCATAGATGCCACAAAGCTCTGGAAGTGGAATCCTGTAGCGAATCTCGCGGATAAGGAAGGTCAATGTGCCTTCCAAAGCATTCCGGACTATCTCGTTCCGGTAGTAGACCCGAGCTTTAGCGATGAACTGGCGGACAAGGTCCGTATATATGTCATACTGCCGCGTTGCTATAGTGCCCATCCCAACTCTGCTCATCAGCTGTAGGATGTCGTCTTTGATGCCCAATGCGGTCATCGTCTTCTCGCAAGCAAATCGAGTAGGGGTGACTTTCACCTTCAACCACGCATTGTAGAATAGCGTGTCATAGTCGTCCCAAGCCTCGTCGATGCCTCGAAGAGTACACAGGTCCTTTGCGACCTCTTTAGCCGGTGAGTCTTCCCAATTCCGCTCAATCCGAATCCTTGCACCTTGACGTTTTGGCCAAGGAGGAAGAGAGGGAATTGCTGCATCACTAGCAGTCGCAGAAGCGGATGCTTCAGTATCCCGTGGTCTCTTGGTTCGTGGTGGCATCTGCAAGCAAAAAGAAAACCCAAAATCAATCCAAACTCTGACAAATGAAACACAATGTCTCGATACTGTATTGGTGTCGATCGACACCATGCATGTAATCACAATCGTGACCCCAAATCATGATCTCAACCCTAAACGTGCATCAAACAACAGTTCACACACTCTCAAGACAATGAATCGACCAAACCTTAATCATAAAACCCAAAGAAAAATCCTAAAATCGCAACATGCATCATTAATTTCCAAAAATTCGAAAATTTCAATTGAATACAAATTTAGGATGAAAAACAGTTGGGTAATGATCTAATTCATTGTAAACAACCTAAATAGACATCATTCAATCAAGAAATTCAGCTAATTAGGTCGAATTCGAGATTTTTCACCTTAGGTCGAAAATGAAATTGGGAGATTTGAAGAACATACCTTGATAGATCGAATGAATGGACAATGGATTATGAGAAAGGATGAAAATCCGCACGGATTAGGCTAAAGAATCACTCAATTTGGTGAAGAAATGAAGATTTGGTGGTTTGGGGGAAAAATTTCTCAAAGGCTCGGGTTTGAAGTTTATGAAGAAAAAGAATGAAAAAGTCGGGGTTTTGAAGACTTACCAGCGTCCCGTGGTGGTGTCGATCGACACCGGGGTGTCGATCAACACTATGCGTGATCGTGCCCAGTTCCTCTTTTTTTTTTATTTTTTTTTTATTTTTATTTTTTACTGAAATAGAAAGCACATAAGTATTAGTAAAACCAAAACCAAAATAAAATAAATATTTACCAGTGGGTTGCCTCCCACTAAGCGCTCGTTTAACGTCAATAGCTTGACTGTTCACGCGTTTAGGCGGTGGGTGCATCATCCAGAGACAGAATGTGTCTGTCTGTTATCTCGGCTTGAGCCCAATAGTGTTTCACCCTCTGTCCATTCACAATGAACTCTTCTCCTTTGGAGTTTGTCAAGACAATGGCTCCAAATGGTCTGGCCTCTTTGATGGTGAAGGGACCTGACCAACGTGAACACAATTTACCAGGAAACAATTGTAAACGAGAGTTATACAGAAGTACATGATCATTTGGTTCGAATTGTCTGGAGACAATCTTTTTGTCATGATATGCCTTTGTCCTCTCCTTGTAGAGCTTTGAGTTCTCATAAGCGTGATGGCGCAGTTCGTCGAGCTCATTGAGTTGCACTAGGCACCTTTCTACAGCTGGCTTCAAGTCAAAGTTCATCTTCTTGATAGCCCAATGCGCCTTTGTATTCCAATTCCACTGGAAGATGGCAAGCTTTGCATAAAGTAGCTGGAATGGTGTAGTCCTAAGCGGCATCTTATATGCAGTTCTATAAGCCCAAAGTGCATCATCCAACTTCACAGCCCAATCTTTCCTCGTCTTGCCCACTGTCTTCTCCAGAATTTGCTTGATCTGTCTGTTGGAGACTTCAACTTGTCCGCTTGTTTGGGGATGATACGGAGTAGCCACGCGATGTTGAACATCATGCTTCTTCAGCAGCTTGTTAAATACCTTGTTAACAAAGTGAGAACCACCATCACTTATGACAATCCTAGGCACTCCGAATCGTGAGAAAATGATGGTCTGGAACAGCTTGAGAAACACTGCAGCATCATTGGAATTAGAGGCAATTGCTTCCACCCACTTAGAGACATAGTCTACAGCCACCAAAATGTATTGCATTACAAAGGATGGAGGAAAAGGGCCCATGAAGTCAATACCCCAACAATAAAAGACTTCAACTTAAAGGATGAAGTTCTGTGGCATCTCGTGTAGCTTGAAGATCTTTCCTCTCCTTTGACAAAAATCACACTGAGTGATAAACAGCTGCGCATCCTTGAACATAGTAGGCCACCAAAAGCCTGCTTGAAGAACTTTGGACACTGTCTTGAAGGTTGCAAAGTGTCCAGCATACTCAGAACCATGGCAATGGAATAGCACATCTCGAACTTCACTCTATGCGATGCATATGCGATACACGTTGTCTGAGCAATGCTTGTACAAGTGTGGCTCATCCCAATAATACCTCCTATGTTCTCTCATGAACTTCTTCTTCTCATAGTCCTTGAGATGTTTAGGCTCAATGTCAGCAGCAAGGAAGTTCACAATGTCAGCATACCAAGGTTGAGTTGCATCAGATAAAGCAAAGATTGGCTGTCGAAACACGTCATCCAAGATCCTGCGAAGTGAAACTCGCGTTGGGTGTCAATCGACACAGCTGGTGTCGATCGACACTCGGCAGTTTCCACTCTTAAAATTTTCGGACAGAGTGTCGATCGACACTCCCCTAGTGTCGATCGACACTAGGCTCGTCTGCTTGGATTTCAAGGATTGATAACGAGTCTTGATGTAGTAGACATTCTCCTCAAGCAGAAAATCATCAATTGGGACATCATCTTCGATCCTGATTCTTGATAGATGGCCAGCTACTCCGTTTTCAACTCCTTTCTTGTCTTTAACTTCTTTGTCGAACTCTTGAAGAAGTAGAATCCATCTCAGCAATCTTGGCTTTGCATCCTTCTTCTGCATCAAGTACTTTAATGCAGAATGATTAGTGTGAACAATCACCTTAGAGCCAACAAGATACTGCCTAAATTTCTCAAAGGTAAAGACCACAGCTAGCCATTCTTTCTCCGTAGTTGCATAGTTCTTCTGAGCGTCATCCAACGTTCGGTTGGCATAGTAGATGGCGTGAAGCTTGTCTTTCTTCTGTCCCAATACTGCGCCTACTGCAAAATCGCTGGCATCACACATTACCTCAAAAGGTAAATCCCAGTCTGGCGGTTGAACAATCAGAGCACTCACCAAAGCTTGCTTGATCTGTTTAAAGGCTAAATGACATTCTGCAGTGAACTCGAATTTCACATCCTTGCACAAGAGAGCAGTGAGTGGCCTTGCAATCTTGCTGAAATCTTTGATGAATCTTCTGTAGAACCCAGCATGGCCTAGAAAACTTCTCACTGATTTCACAGAATCAGGTGCTTGTAGCGTTGTCATTACTTCTATCTTGGCGCGATCTACAGCGATTCCATCTGCTGAAACTTTGTGACCAAGTACAATCCCATCTTGAACCATAAAGTGACACTTTTCCCAGTTCAGGACAAAGTGTTTCTCTTCACATCGCTGCAACACTGCGCATAAGTTGTCTAGGCAGTCTTTAAAGGATGACCCATAAACTGAAAAGTCATCCATAAAGACCTCCATAAACTTCTCTATCATGTCCGTGAAGATTGACATCATGCATCGCTGGAAAGTCGCAGGAGCGTTACAAAGTCCAAATGGCATTCTGCGATATGCAAACGTACCATAAGGACATGTAAACGTGGTCTTCTCCTGATCATCTGGGTGGATTGGAATCTGAAAGAATCCTGAATAACCATCCAAGAAACAGTAGTAGGGATGATTCGCCAATCTCTCCAGCATCTGATCAATGAAAGGCAAAGGAAAGTGATCCTTTCTGGTCGCGGCATTCAGCTTCCTATAGTCTATGCACATCCTGTGTCCGGTCACAGTCCTTGTAGGAATCAGATCGTTCTTCTCGTTCTTTACCACTGTGACTTCTCCTTTCTTAGGAACCACATGAACTGGACTGACCCAAGCACTGTCCGAAATAGGATAGATGATCCCAGCTTCCAAGAGCTTCATGATCTCCTTCTTGGCTACTTTCTTCAGGTTCGGATTCAGCCTCCTTTGATGTTCAATTGATGACTTCGTCTCATCTTCAAGGTGAATCCGATGCATGCACAAGTCTGGTGAGATACCTGAAATGTTATCAAGGGAATAGCAAAGAGCTTTGCAAAATTTTCGCAGCTTGCTTAGCAACAAAGTGAGCTCTGCATTTTTCAAGGAATCATTCACTATAACAGGATAAGTTGAATTAAGACCAAGAAATGCATACCTTAGCCCGGCAAGGAGCTGTTTAAGCTCAACTTTTGGTGCCTTAACCTCACTCCAATCACCTGATGTCGAGGTCTGTGCAGAGTGTCGATCGACATAGATGGTGTCGATCGACACCGTGGGTGTATCGAGCTCCTCTTATGCGACCAGCTGCAACACTTGCTCACTAGCATCCATCATCTTTATGTATCATGCAGCAGCATCTTCTAAGTCTTCAGCATCCTTTGTCGAAGTTGTCAAGGCTCGCTCCAAAGGATCTGTAGGATGATCTTCTTGAAAAATCTCCTCAGCAAGATTGGTGAGTGAATCGACATAGAAGGTCTGTCCATCAATCGTGGGTCTCTTCATCAGATTCTCCATGTCGAAATTCATCACCAAATCACCAATATTCAGCGCAATACTTCCCTTTCTCACATCAATGATAGCTCCAGCTGTGACTAGGAATGGTCTTCCAAGAATGAGAGGGTCTTTGGGTTCCTTATCATAGGCTAACACCACAAAGTCTGTGGGAATAAAGCAATCTCCCACTTTGATAGGAACATCTTCCAAGACACCTTCAAAGATTCTCACAGAACGATCAGCAAGTACCAAAGAGATCTTTATAGCTTTGAAATCCGTCATATCCAGCCTTAGAGCAACTGAAAGAGGCATCAAATTGACACTTGATCCTAAATCGCAGAGGGACCTTCCAAATTTGTCTGAAAAGATGGAGCAATCAAGAACAAAGCTTCCTGGATCGGATAGTTTTTCTGGAAGCCTGTTCTGAATGGCAGCACTGACTTGCTCTGATATCATCATCACTCCTTCCTCCATGTCCTTGTTCTTGGTCATCATCCACTTCAAGTATCTTTTTATCACCGGAGTAGTTCTAATGGCATCCATTAAAGGAATTTCAACCACTAGTCTATCCATGATAGCCTTGCATCTGGCATCAAGTAGCTCCTTCTTAGACTTCGTTGGTATCAAGGGGAAAGGAATCTTCGGTTTGTAAACCCTTTCTTCTGCAACCTTCGTTGTTGCGAGCTGATCTAGTGTTGTCCGTGCGGGGTGCCGATTGACACCCTCCTGGTGTCGATCGACACTTGCTTCTTAGGTCGAGTTCTTCGCGTTGTGTTTGTCTGATTCGTCTGGTTTCTCCTTGGGTGTCGATCGACACACAGTAGTGTCGATCGACACTGGCTCCGCAGCGTCTTCTACATCTTCGAGCTCCTCGAATTCTTCAGTGCTTAGCCTCCTGTTCTGCACAGGTTGAAGGTTCTTCCCACTCCTCAATGTGACAGCATTCACATGGCGTTTGGGATTGGTATATGTCTTCCCTGGAAGGAATCCTTCTTGCCTGTTTACAACTTCTGCGGTTTGAGCAACTTGAACATCTAGCTTCTTCATGTGAGAGTTTATGCTCTCAATCTTTCCATTCAGATCTTGATACAGTGAATCAATCTTGCCATTGAAATTCACTGTCAACTTCTGCTGTCCCTCCAAAATTTGCTCTAGCATAGCCTCCATTTTTTTGTCTTGCGCAGGAGGCTTTTGGTAAGAGGAGTTTCCATAGCTCCTTTGGTAATTGTTGTTCTGGAATGGGAGCTTTTGAGTATAACCAGAAGAGTTTTGATTTCCTGTAAAGAAGCTCTTATGATAATTCCCATTGAAACTTCTATTCCCTTGTTGATTACCAAACAAATGGCATTGAAAACCACCTCCGATAATGTAGTTGACATCCTCTTCTTCACATTCATCATTGGGCTCGAATGTCTCCACTTCATTAGCAAAATGGACATGCTTCTTCCCCACCAATAGGTCCAGCTTCCTGTTGACCTCAGCAATTTAGCTTCCTCCACTTGCACCAGCGTGTTGTCTTCTCTCCAAATCTGCGTTCTTGGTGCTGTTGCAAGAGGCCAAGTTCTCTATTAGCACCATCGCGTCGTCTGATACCTCCAATCGATTCCTCCAATTGAAGTTGCCATTACTTGCAGCATCCAGAGCCATCTGATACCTCCAATCGATTCCTCGGTAGAAGATACCGAGAAGCTACGGCTCGCTGAAACCGTGGTGTGGGCAATCCCGTTGGTAAGCTTTAAACCTCACCCATGAAGCCTTGAATGCTTCATGATATATCATGGTTTTTACCCATTTTTAGACCATGATATAAGTGTTTTTATAGAGTCTTTTGGCTATTTTCGAGTCTTTATAGAGTCTTTGCAGGTTCAGGTACAATTGAAGATAAATTGGAGATTTGGATACATTTTGGAGCTTAATGGAATGAAGTCACGAAGTGATGAAGTCTAGACTGAAATTACACGCAAGGTGTCGATCGACACCATGTAGTGTCGATCGACACCAGGTTTTCCAATTTCCAGAATCGAGAAGTTTCCAGTTTTTGAAGAAAAGGAAATCTCCAAGACTTTTCCTAATCCTTTTGGGAATTGAAGACTCGTACCTGAGCCTATAAATATAGTTTTTCAGCCATTGTTTAGGCAACCACTTTTATAATACACAATAATTTTAGAGAGAGATTTTTAGAGAGATTTTAGAGAGAAGAATTTGTCTCCTTCAGAGCAAATTTGGAACTCCTTTGTTTCTATTGATTTCTTTTATGCAAACTATTTTATTCATGATGTTTTCTTTATTCACCATGTCTGAGTAGTTTGCTTGTTAGGTTTAGGGTTTTTCAAAGGTGATTAATGAATTGTTAGGTCGAATTAAATTGTTAGGATAAAATCATTAGAGTTCTTCATCTGGATTTGTGTTTAATGCTTATTCTAGCTTCGCGACCTAGAATCTGATCTTAGGTTAATTAATAGATGCGAGAGTATTATTGATTGCCTGAACTAATGTTAGATGAGCAAAATACCTATTCGCAAAGAGATTTGGTTTAGGGTTTTGTGAACAATTGAACCTGAACTTTAATGCTTGTTTGAATTGTTAGAATTTGCAAAGAGATTTGGAATTCTAGGGTTTAGACATAGATAATCTTCGCAGCGAGAGTTGGTTGATTTTACATTAGTGATTCGAGTTCGAGAACAGATCTTAATAATTCCTAACATTCTGTCTAGACCTGCAATTTAGATCACCTGAGAATTTCCCTGAACCTAGCGTTTCGTCTCCTGAATTTACTAAGTTTTAAATTGCTTTCTGTTTCTAGTTTTACATTCTCACTTAGCCTAATTCGAAATTAGAAATTCGCTGTGTGACTATCCCTTCTCTGTGGATTCGATCCCTAAGTACTACAACTGATCTCTTAATTTGAGAGAGTTGCTTAGGGTAAATTTGACCCATATCACTTCAGTAGGTCCTTGGGAGAATGCAATGTTCTTTGTCCTCAGCTCTTCTGACCTTGCGTCATCAAAGAAGTTGCATAAGAATGCATTCTTTGTCTCTTCCCAAGTGGTTAAGGATCCTGGCTCCAATTGCTTCAGCCACTATGATGCATCTCCAGCAAGCGAGTAAGGGAACAGCTTGCAGAAGAGATAATCATATGTGACTCCATTAGCCTTGATGCTTGATGCCAAGTCCTCGAATCTCTCTATGTGGTCCATGGGATGTTCATTGGGAAGACCATGGAAGGGATGTTGAGCTACGAGCGTGAAGTAAGCATGCTTCAGCTCAAAATCATTCCTCTGGAATGCAGGAGGACAGATCGCAGTTCTATTAGCATAGAACTGGCCTGGTCGGTTGTATTCACCTAGTGTTCTTCCGCGTTCAGCTTCTGCATGACCAGCTTGTACTCGTTGCTCGACGATGACAGCTCCAGCCTCATCGAGTCTCTGTCCTTGTGCGTTCCTTCAGTTGTCGTTTGCATCAACCAAGTTGCCTTCAGCGTCTCGGATAAGAACCATAAGATCAGCCATTGTACTCTGCGCAGGGTGTCGATCGATGCTCTTGGTGTCGATCGACACTCGAGTAGATGCTCGGTTCTTGCGTTCGAGACGACCTAGTTCTTGGTTTAACGCTATTAGTTCCTTGTCGTTGTTGCTTCTAGTACTGGGCATGCACCTGAAACAAAAACTTAAGAAACTAAATCAGTAGCAAAAATAAAAATAAAACAAAACCTATTCAAAATCCTAATACTAGATTACGTAGGCAGCTATTACTTCCCCGGCAACGGCGCCAAAAACTTGATAGGGCTCAGGTTTTACCCTAATAAAACTACTGCAAGTGCACAGCAAAAGCAATCGTAGTATAAGGGGTATCGAAATCCCAAGAGAAATAGATGCTACGCTAAGGTTTCTAAGTTCAAATTATGCTAGATCAATTAATTTAAAGTAAATAAAACTTCTAAGAAAATCAGGAACAAAATTAAATATGGATTAAAGTTCAGGAGACAAAACGCTAGGCAAGGATGATTATCAGGTTGAATCAGAGAATGCAGATATTATTTTGTCAGGAAATAATTAAGAACCGTCTAGAACTCGAAACGCTAATTTAAAACTAATCAACTCTCGTTGCAGAAGTTAGCTATGCCTAAATTCCAAAAAACCAAATCTCTTTGCGAGTTCAATTAATTCAGACAAGCATTAATGTTCAGGTTCGATTTGTTCACAAAATACCTAAACCAAATCTCTTTGCGAATAGATATTTTTCTCATCAATGATTAGGTCAGATTATCAATAATGCTCTCGCATCTATTAAACAACCTAGGGTTTGATTTCTAAGTGATCAATTTCAGAAACCAAGTTAAGCACAAATCAAGATGAAGATCCAAATGATTTTCTTAACAAGATAATAATTCTACAAACTCATCATCAACCCTAAATCACACTAACCTAACTAGCAAACTACTCAGACATAGAGATGAAAACACAAATCATGGCTGAAATAAATTGCATAAAAAGAATAGAGAATGATACAGGGGTTCGAAATCTGGCTCAGATGAGATAGAATTGTCTCCCCAAAAGTTCAGGATCAATATCTCTCTAAGTCTTAAAAACAGAAAATTATGAAAAGGTATTCAAAAGTGTCTGGCTAAACAATGCCTGAAAACTATTTATATAAGAGAATTTTCGTCGGGGGCAGATTTGTAATTTCTTCAAACTTGAGACGTTTTCCTTTTTCTGATGGAAATCTGAATAATGCATCGGTCTTCATTGGTGTCGATCGACACTGATGGTGTCGATCGACACTGATGGTGTTGATCGACACCTTGCGTGTAAATCCACTCTCCTGACTTCATCACTTTGGCTGCTTCTCCAAAACGCTCCAAAAGGTACCAGAATCTCTCATTAAGCTCCAAATGCTCTCCATCCTGTTAAGACTCAAAAAGGACTCAAAAACTAAAAAAAGACTCTATAAAGACACTTATATCATGGTCCAAAAAGGGGTAAAAACCATGATATATCAAGTGGAAAACTGCTTTTAAAACGAGACTTGGTTTGTATGAGTGGTTAGTTATGCCTTTTGGTTTAACTAATGCACCAAGCACGTTCATGAGATTGATGAATCATGTTTTAAGATCATTCATTGGAATTTTCGTTGTTGTCTACTTTGATGACATTCTGATCTATAGCAAAAACTTAGATGAGCATGCTGAGCATTTGAAATCTGTTTTAGATGTTCTAAGAAAAGAAAACTTGTTTGCTAACCTGAAGAAGTGTACCTTTTGCACAGATAATCTTGTGTTTCTAGGTTTTGTTGTGAGTGCACAGGGTATACAGGTTGATGAAGAAAAAGTCAAGGCAATACGTGAATGGCCTAGTCCAAAGACTGTTGGAGAAGTAAGAAGTTTCCATGGACTAGCAGGCTTCTATAGACGTTTTGTGAAAGACTTTAACACTATTGATGCACCATTAACTGAAGTGATCAAAAAGGAAGTTGGTTTCAAATGGGAAGAAGCACAAGAAGAGACATTTAAGAATTTGAAAGGGAAGCTTACAAACGCACCTCTTTTGTCTCTGCCTAACTTTCTTAAGACCTTTGAAATTGAATGTGATGCTTCTGGTGTAGGCATTGGAGCAGTGCTGATGAAAGAGAAGAGGCCCATTGCTTATTTCAGTGAGAAACTAGGAGGAGCCACCTTGAACTACCCAACATACGATAAGGAGCTCTATGACTTGGTCCGAGCCTTACAAACGTGGCAGCATTATCTGTGGCCAAAAGAGTTCGTGATTCACACTGATCATGAGTCCCTGAAACACTTGAAAGGCCAACAGAAGCTGAACAAACGTCATGCCAGATGGGTAGAATTCATTGAGACATTCCCTTATGTCATCAAATACAAGCAAGATAAGGAAAATGTTGTTGCCGATGCTTTGTCAAAAAGGTATGCTCTCGTCTCTACTCTTGATGCTAAGTTGTTAGGATTTGAACAACTTAAAGAAATGTATGAAACTGATTCTGAGTTCAAAGAAGTGTTTTAAGCTTGTGAAAAATTTGCTTATGGAAAGTATTTTAGGCATGAAGGATTTATGTTTTATGAAAATCGTTTGTGTGTGCCTAATTGCTATTTGAGAGATTTGTAAGTTAGAGAAGCACATGGAGGAGGCTTAATGGGACATTTTGGAGTTGCCAAAACATTAGATGTTATACAGGATCATTTCTACTGGACGCATATGAAGAGAGATGTGGAAAGGATCTGTGGTAGATGTGTCACTTGCAAGCAATCAAAATCAAAGGTGCAACCCAACGGTTTGTATACTCCTTTACCCATTCCTACTGAGCCTTGGACTGATATCTCTATGGATTTTGTGTTGGGATTGCCTAGAACTAGGAAAGGAAGGGATTCTGTCTTTGTTGTTGTAGATAGATTCTCTAAGATGGCACATTTTATCCCATGTCATAAAACTGATGATGCATCGCTTGTTGTTGAGTTGTTCTTTAGAGAAGTTGTTCGATTGCATGGCATGCCTAGAACAATTGTATATGATAGAGACACTAAGTTCTTAAGCTATTTCTGGAAGACTTTGTGGTCTAAGTTAGGAACCAAGTTGTTGTTTTCAACTACTTATCATCCTCAAACTGATGGACAAACTGAAGTTGTCAATAGAACTTTGTCTACACTCCTGCGTGCAATCATTAGAAAGAACATTAGAACTTGGGAAGATTGTTTGCCTCATGTTGAGTTTGCATATAATCATTCGATTCATTCTGCTACCAAGTATTCACCATTTCAGATTGTCTATGGTTTCAATACTCTAACTCCTTTGGATCTAATCCCTTTGCCTTTTTTGAGTGAAAGAGTTAGTATGGATGGGAAAAAGAAAGCTGAACTTATTAAGCAGATCCATGAGAAGGCACGATTCAACATTGAAGCAAAGACAAAGCAGTATGAAAAGCAAGCAAACAAAGGGAGGAAAAGATGGTCTTTGATGTTGGAGATCTGGTTTGGGTACACTTGAGAAAAGAACGTTTTCTAGCTGAAAGAAAGTCTAAACTCATGCCAAGGATCGATGGTCCATTCAAAGTCTTGAGAAAAATCAGTGACAATGCTTACCAAATTGACTTGCAAGGTAAGTACAATGTGAGTTCAACCTTTAATGTTTCTGACTTAGTTCCTTTTGCAGCAGATGAACCGGATTTGAGGTCAAATCCTTTTCAAGAAGAGGGGCATGATGTGATCATGGAAAGAAAAAAAAATAATCAAGTGGAAGCTGAGCTTGAACCTGAGGATGCAATGCTTGTACCTGAAGGACCAATGACTCGGGCGAGAGTTAAGGAGTTAAGGAATGCACTTAATGGACTTATTCAAGAAGTTATGGACAAAGAAAGCATTATGGGAGCAAAAGTACAAAACACTGAAGTTATGCTACTTTTGCACAAACCCGCCTGTTTAGAGCACCCGCCGGCCTAACATATGCTTCCAGGCCAGCACCAATTCGCACAAACCCGCCAGTTTGGAGCACCCGCCAGGCTGCAAACAGGCCACTTTTCTGGTTGACGAAAATGAAGCCTAAAAGTCATTTTTGGTCAATCTTTCTTTAATTTATGCCTAGTTTTCGAGAATAACTTAGACTAGACTCTTCAAGTCTCATTTTCTCTTTATAAACTCATGTAATCTCATTTTGAGAAACAGCCCTTTTTTATAAAACCTTTGAGAGTGATTCTCTTTGTTCCTTGTGAACTTTCGATCTGTCTTGGTGTGTCATATCCAGGGGATCAAATCGGTTAATCAAGTGTTTTTCATCACACTTGTGTGGCCATTCTATCGACTGAAGTGTTAGAATTCGTTCTCAAACTGTTGGTGTGAGGTGTTAGGTTTCATATACCTAATATTGCTACCACGCGTTTTCTATCTACCGAAGTTCCACCGCCTTGTTTCTTTGGAGTTTCCGCTTCCATAGAAAGTCAAGGATTATCCAAACCAACTTTGAGTGAAAGATCTTGGAGGATCGTATCAAGTGGTATCAGAGCAACGCTCATAAGTTCGGTTATTATTCTATCTTTCATCTTTTCATCTTTTCATCTTCTTATTTTCATATTTTTGCAACTCTTCATCTTCTTTTCTTTCTATCTGCTGTAATCACTAGTTGAGCCAGCCAAAAAAAAAAAAAATCCAAAGAAACGAATACAAAAAAGCATACAAAAAAAAGGGATCTGGTTGGTAAATCGACTAGCCAAATTTCTTAAACTGTCTATCTTCTATTATATACCATCTATCTTATGTTCTATACTAGTTGTTGTTTGATTTGCTAATTGATTCTTTGGGGAAAACGCAACTTGTGATTGTTAGATCTATTGGAACTAAGAGAATTCACTGAGTGTCTATTTGTTTGAGTGAAATACTTTGAGAGTTAAACACTTTTGAGGGAAAACACTTGAGAGAAACACTTGTGAGAGCTTTTATTTCTAACTTGTTTGTTGAGTTTTGCAGGAGAATTAATCATGTCTAATCACGATGGAGATAACAACAATGAAGAAAGAGAAGCAGTTACGAATTTACAAATACAAGCACTGATGGGAGAAATGCAAAGAATGCTGAGGATTGAAATAAATGGTGTGTATGAGAGGCTAGAAGAAGTACGTGCTGAGGCTATACAGAGGCAACCACAAGCCGTGCGTGATGTGAGAGAAAGAAATCAACATAGACCAGTGAGGGTTAAAGTAGATGATGACTACTATAGTCGTGATGATCACTCATCTCAGGGAAGCCAAAGGAGACGTAGACGTGCTAGAGACGCAAGAGGACAGGCTGATGACAACTTGGGTGGTCTTAAGCTAAAAATTCCATCATTTCATGGGAAAAATGATCCAGATGCCTACTTGGAGTGGGAGAAGAAGATTGAGCTCGTCTTTGATTGCCAAAACTACTCAGAAAACAAGAAGGTTAGAGTAGCAGCCACTGAATTCTATGATTATGCTATTAATTGGTGGAATCAGTTTGTTACTAGCAGGAGACCAAATGGAGAGCCTCCCATTGAAACGTGGAATGAGATGAAAGCGATAATGAGGAAGCGCTTTGTACCAGGACATTACCACAGAGAGTTGCACCAAAAGTTAAGGAGATTAACTCAAGGGAGCAGAAATGTGGAGGATTACTACCAAGAGATGGAGACTCTTATGATAAGAGCTGATAATGATGAAGATCGAGAAGCCACCATGGCAAGATTCTTGAGTGGTATGAACAGAGAACTTCAGGATCAGATGGAGGTACAACACTATGTAGACTTGGAAGAGATGCTACACAAAGCTATCTTGATGGAGCAACAGCTCAAGAGGAGGGGTACAACTCGACAGTCTTATGGTGCTGGATCTTCTAATGCAAGACCTACTTATTCCAGAGAAGAAAAGACAACCCCAAAACCAAGGTTTGATGCTAAACCAGCAGCTGTTATTCAAGATAACAAAGAGAGAACTGAGCCTACAAAGCCAAGGAACCGTGATGTTCAATTGATGTAAACATCAGTACCACTCCAACCGTACCAGAGGAGAGAAGCTGCATTGGAGCCAAACCGGAGCTAAACAAGCTTGCACCCGAGGTTGAATAGGTTGCCGAGCTTGGATCAAAACGTGAAGCTGAGGCTTACAAATGGGATGTGACCATTTGTACTCTTTTTCCTTATCCTTGGTTTTATCCCAATGGGTTTTTCAGCAAAGGTTTTAACGAGGCAAATTGGTTCACTAGTTTTAACCCCATTTCGATCTCCATTGGACCCGATGTAGACCTACACTCACTCATCGAGTCATTCCGGCCAAACCATGATGAACCAAGCAACAAGTCAAGTT
>JAHZTW010000002.1:63877764-63923213 GCA_020283515.1 Alliaria petiolata | reverse complement strand
CTTAATCATCCCAACCCCAAACCTTGGTGGTTTACTCACAAATCATGTTCATGCCTCTCTTAAACATAAGTTTAGAGCTGATGAACATAATTGGTTTTTAACAAGAAGAAAGATTTGACATTAGAAAGACAAAGATATTTGAATCATATACAAAATACAAGAGTTTTAACAAAACAAATAAACAAGAAACAAACAAGAACTATGAAGAACAAGCAAGAACAATGAAGAACACTCAAGAACTCTATCCTTTCTCTCTCTCACGCTCAGCCCTCTTTTCACCAAAGTGATTGTATGGTTTTTTATGATTTTTGGCTTAGTAAATAATGGATGCACCAGAATCCCTTTTCTCTTTGGTCATGGAGAAATAATATGAAATTCTCCACCCTTTCCTTAAAAGAAGGGCTGCTTGACTTTCATGCCAAAGTGGTTCCCTCAGTAGAAAACAAATACACAAGTTGGAGAAGGGTTGGTTGGCTTGACTCGGCAAATCGAGTCGGAGTGGTCGATCGTCCGGTCGATCTGCGCTTCTTTGGTTTTGTCCGAGCTTTTCTTTTATTCACGCATACTCCTAGGCTCTTCTTTCATCTTCTTGTCAATGCTCAGCATCCATCACAGCTCCAAGTACTCTAAACAACCTGAAAATGATGCAAATATGCAAGAAACCATGCAAATGCCCATGCAAAGTGTTCTAGGACTTAAAATGAGACAAATGATGCAAACTAGCCTATTATGAATGATGTATGCATGAAAACCTATTCTAAATGCATGCTAAATATGTGAAATATATGAGTATATCAACTCCCCCAAACTTGCCTTTTGCTTGCCCTCAAGCAAACAAAATTCAAGCTAGGAAGAGATGATTCGTACTTCAAGCTGATCTGCGTAGATACCTCAGTAAGAGAGGAGTCCAGCCGGTTGTTGATATCAACAAATTTTTGATTATTGGATGCTTGCCCTTGTAGAAGTTGTTGGAACATGGCTAGTACCGAATCTTGAGGTTGCGGTTGAGGTTGTTGTTGCTGTGGCACGAAACCAGGAGGGTACGGTTTGTTCCCTTACTGTTGGTGTCCTTGGTATGGTCCTTGTCTTTGCCCTTGATACCCACCGTTTTGTTGGAATCCACCTTTGTTGTATGGTACAAACGGTTTGCCTTGATTTGCTTGTTGTGGAGGGTACACTTGGTCCTTTGGATTGTCCACGTTTGTGCTTCTATAAGACAAGTTGTTGCTGTTGTTGTTGTTGTTGCCTTGATACCTTGGAGCATATCCCTGTGGCTTAGGATAGTCTTGGCCACCAACCCAATTCGCCTCTTGAAACTCCTCCTCATTCCTCTCTTGGAACAAATCCGCAGCTTCACCAACAAAGTGCACATGTTTTTGGCTAGCAAGCATCATCTTGTCAATTTTTTCATGGAGTGACTTTAGCTCCTTCTTGTGTGCCTCCAGCTCCTGACCTCTTGGTGCTCTGTCATAATCTTCAGAATAGTTTCCATCACTCAAGGCCAAGTTTTCAATCAGCTCCATGCCTTCTTGCACATCTTGTCCAAGGAAATTCCCTTTGCTTGTCGTGTCAAGTAACATGCGAATTTTTGGCAAGGACCCACAGTATATTGTGCTCAGGAGTGTCTCCTCAGTGAATCCATGGTGAGGACACTGGATGGTATAGTCCTTGAACCGCTCCATTGCTTCACTAAAGGTCTCATTGTGCCTTTGTGTGAAGCCGTTTATCTCACTTCTTAGCCGAGCCGTTCTTGTGCTTGAGAAGAACTTTGACAGGAAGGCTTTCTTGCATTCAACCCAGAACGTGATGGTGCCTTGAGGTAAGGTCTTCTCCCAATGTCTAGCTTTGTCCCCAAGAGAAAATGGGAACAGCCGTAGCTTGAAGCTATCCTCCGAGATGCCGTTTATCTTAATAATTCCACACACTTGTTCGAAGTTGTCAAAGTGCTCCAGAGGGTCTTCCATAGCCAGGCAATGGAACTTGCTGTTCTGGACCATAGATATAAATCCAAGCTTGATCTCGAAGTTGTTGTTTTGCACCGGTGGTGGCGTGATGCCAAAGCGATTTGTGTGGGTGTTTGGTGCATCACCCGCACCAATGATTCGTGGTGCTCTTTGGAGGTGGTGAGGGTGTCCAATGGCTCTGCCAGGTGCAGCATGTTGAGGTGGATCCTCCACTTGGTCGTGGTCAGCCATCACCTCTTGATGGTACTCTTCAATTTCTAGGAGTAGCCTTTCCCTCCTATGCCTTGCGCTTCCAAGTTGTTGGATATTGTCTAGTGGCGTGAGCAGGTTGTTGTCACCTCTAGACCTCAGGTTCATGTACCTGAAAACACAAGCACAATAGTAGCAAAATTAGTAACCAAATGGAAAATAAAAACTTAGACTCCACTAATCTTCAAATCCTAATACTTTCACTTAAAACCCAAGTTTGGCAACGGCGCCATTTGATAAACAGGTTTTTTACCGGTTCTTAATCAAAACCTAAAGCCTCTTTTTGCAGTTGTAGTACTTTAGGTGTCAATCAACCTTGGGGTGAAAGGTACTAAGAATACAAGAGTTCTATGAAGCTAAGCAGAATTCGGTTTAATTGGGGAACAATCCTAAAACAATTACTTACGGTTATCAAACAGACACGAAAACTATTTTAAAATCCCCACAGAAGGGTTATACAACTACTAGATGATTCCTAAACAATAACCGATCTACTAATTTTATAAAATCAAAATTTAAAACCGGATTAACTAGACAATTTTTAGCTAAGTGACAAGATTTTCAAAAACTATTTATAAAAATCAAACGACTACCAACTCAACACCAAACAGTAAAATAAGACTCTAAGCAATTTATAAAATACTAAAAATAACAAAAACACANTTGATGTAAACATCAGTACCACTCCAACCGTACCAGAGGAGAGAAGCTGCATTGGAGCCAAACCGGAGCTAAACAAGCTTGCACCCGAGGTTGAATAGGTTGCCGAGCTTGGATCAAAACGTGAAGCTGAGGCTTACAAATGGGATGTGACCATTTGTACTCTTTTTCCTTATCCTTGGTTTTATCCCAATGGGTTTTTCAGCAAAGGTTTTAACGAGGCAAATTGGTTCACTAGTTTTAACCCCATTTCGATCTCCATTGGACCCGATGTAGACCTACACTCACTCATCGAGTCATTCCGGCCAAACCATGATGAACCAAGCAACAAGTCAAGTTTTTTCAGAACGTTGACTCATCAGAGACTCACGCCGAAGTGGAATGAGATCAACCCGAGCTCATATGACCAAGTTATCCAACTTGCAAAACGGGTGATGCCGAACTTACCCGAATCGGATAGACGTGCGTTAATTGGAGGATTCCGACCGAACCAGGAGGAACTAAGCTAAGAACCGGATTGTTATGGAATCTTGGTTCAAAGGAGAAGATCGTCGAATTGGACTCATACCGAAATTCATTATGGTTTAAACGTTATTCAACTTCTAAACCAGAGGCGTCTCAGCTTGCCTTATTTGGAAGCTCACGAGTTTCATGAGTTACAAACGAGACTTTGGCGACCTGGAGAGACATCTGAGCATTCAAGAGACACATCCAACCATCAAAGAGAGTCATCTAGCAACGTTCCATACACCAGCACCCACAGGATCAGGCGGATCCCCTTTGCTTACAAACTTTCCTTTTCCGAACAAGTATGCTTGCCTTGCACAGGAGAGAAAGATCCACGACCATTTACTCCACTTGATCTCGACCCTCCATCCTCCTTAGAAGATCCCAGACGTGCATTCAACCCCGGAGACCTAAAGAAGGTCACTTTCTCCTCAAGGTTCATCCAAGCCGCATCATCTTTAATGTCTAACGGCTAGAAGATCGACCAAGGAGATCATATCACGATTTGCTCATTTATTTCTTTCTCTTTTCATATTTTTACCTTAAACTTATGTTTATGTCGAGCATTATATAAGCTCTTTTCATTCACCTATTGTGGGCACGCTTTTATCAATAGAAAAACCACTTTGTTTGCTTCAAAAGAACTATCTTTGAATCAATCTTGTTCCTGCGAGTTTTAAGTGTTTGTGGAATCAAACTCTTGAAGTTTCGTGTTGTTTCTGACTGTCCTCGCGAGGAATAGCCCTTGGAAGTTAGAAACATAAACCGTTGGTTGTGGATTCAATCAACAAACCGGTTACTCATCATCTTCATCGCCTCCATCTCGCGGCTAAGACTTGAATCAAGGGTGTAAGACTTTGGTGGATTCCGGGTCTTGTGTCATTGGTATCAGAGCTTAAACGCTCCTATCTCAGGTGTATTCGAATTCCCTTTCAGTTTTTGTTATTTCATTTCAGTTTGCATTCTGTTTTGTTTCATCAAATCAAAAAAAAAAAAAAAAACAATTGCTTGCCTGCTTGTTTCAATTTTATAAAACTCATAAAAACTCATAATTTTTTTTTTCTTTTGCTTTGGTTTATTAATCCCTTTTAAAAGCCATAAAAATTGTTTCTGGAATTTTAGCAATCGAATTGATATTTTAAAACGAGTTTGAATCAAACCGGTAAAATCTGTGATTTGTTTTTTTCTTCTGTTTCTGTTTTTGATTTGTTTTGGATACCACTTTGATTTCTCTTGAATTTTCTTTCAAGGTACATCCATGAAGAATGCACCAGTAGACCCTATGCAAGCCATGATGGCAATGATGCAAAACCTTACCGAGAGTGTCAATGCTATCAGAACCAATCTACAAGTCCAATCTGCTCGAATTGACAATACCAACAACCGCCTTGAGCTCCTGGAGACTCCTGAACGCCAAGATCCTATGCTGCATAGAAGAAACGTCCAGCCAGCTGCTCCTAGGGTTCACAATGACCCTAACCGTGTGGAGGAACCACCAGACTTGCAAAAACCTCGTGCACCAGATCCTATGCAAGGGGCGCAAGATCTTCTCAACCGGAGGAATCAAGCTGATCGAAACAGGCCATATAATGAGGATCGAAACCTGCCACCAGAAGTGAAGCTTACTGCCCCAACCTTTGCAGGGAAGATAGATCCAGCATCCTACTTAGAGTGGGAAAGAAGAATGGAGCATTTGTTTGAATACTATTCTTACACTGAGCCAAAGAAGTTAGCCCTTGCAACCGCCAGCCTTACTGACCATGCTTTAGCTTGGTGGGACCGAGAAGTAGCTGAGAAGAGGAGGCTACGCTATCCCCAAATAACAAGATGGGCTGACATGAAGTTTGAGCTACAAAAGAGGTATGTTCCCCCTCATTACCATAAAAATTTGCTAAAGAGATTTCGCTCATTGTTTCAGGGATCCAGAAGTGTAGAAGAGTACTATGAGGAGTTTGATGATTTAAGAAGTCGCCTTGAGTTAGACGAAACAGAAGAATCCCTCATGTCCCAGTTCATGGATGGCTTACAAGATCGAATACAAAGAAAGGTGGAAATGCAACCTTACCATTCATTACAAGAGCTCCTACACTTAGCCATTCAGCATGAGCAACAAATCAAGAAGAAGACATCTAGAAGCCGCTCAAACAACACCGCTTGGAACCAGCCTCAACCGCAACAACAACAAACACCAACACCATCTGTAGACAAAGGCAAAGCTGTAGTAGTGGATTCAAGATTTGAATCCAATGATCGTCGCCAAGAGCAAGGTAAGTCTAGTAATTCTCCAAGACATCATGACATTGTTTGTTATAAACGTCAAGGCAGGGGACATGTATCAAGAGAATGCCCCAACAAAAGAGTTATGATGACCATCCCTGATGGTTATGATTCTCAAGACGAAATCACCATATATGCTGAAGAAGGAGAACTTCTAGTCATCCAAAGAGCCTTAAATGCACAGCAGATCCTAGAAGATCAAGAACAAAGAGACAATCTCTTTCACTCTCGCTGTACTATCAAGGATAAGGTATGTCATTTGATTATTGATAGTGGGTCTTGTGCTAACATTGCTAGTTTTTCTCTAGTAGAAAAACTCGGCCTGCCCACCATACAACATCCTAGACCCTACAAACTCAAGTGGCTCAATGACAAAGAGGAGTTAAACGTGTCTAAACAAGTTGAAGTATCACTCGCCATTGGTCAATACAAGGATCAAATCCTCTGTGATGTTGCGCCAATGCAAGCTGGCCATGTTTTACTTGGAAGACCTTGGCAATATGACAGAGATGTAACCCACAATGGCCGAACTAATGAGTATTCATTCACCATAAACCATTGTAAGTTTGTTCTTGCCCCTTTAGCACAAAAAGAAATCAGAATAATGCAAGTGAGAGCTAAAACCGATACTACAACTAAGGCTAGTTACTTTGCTATACAAGATCCTTTATCATTTAATCCCCCAGATATGATGCACTTGTTCTCCAAATGAGTTATGTGCAGGTTTAAAGGAGCAAACACACCAAAACGTGTTATCCAAGGAGGAAAACGTGAGAAGCAAGGATGAAAACATGATGTACAACAAGGAGAAACTGCCCTTACCTGAGCTGAAACCAACATTGGAGCTCACTGAAGCCAAGAACATTCCATTCACGTCCCTACTCAAGCATTTATTTCCAGAAAAATCCAAAGAACACCAAGGTAAGTTTCTAAGCCCCAAATCTTTTACAAAGACTAACTTACTTTGTTTTGGTGCAGATGAGCTAGTTTCGAGGACAAAACTTCTTCAAGAGGGAAAGTGTGATGTAAACATCAGTACCACTCCAACCGTACCAGAGGAGAGAAGCTGCATTGGAGCCAAACCGGAGCTAAACAAGCTTGCACCCGAGGTTGAATAGGTTGCCGAGCTTGGATCAAAACGTGAAGCTGAGGCTTACAAATGGGATGTGACCATTTGTACTCTTTTTCCTTATCCTTGGTTTTATCCCAATGGGTTTTTCAGCAAAGGTTTTAACGAGGCAAATTGGTTCACTAGTTTTAACCCCATTTCGATCTCCATTGGACCCGATGTAGACCTACACTCACTCATCGAGTCATTCCGGCCAAACCATGATGAACCAAGCAACAAGTCAAGTTTTTTCAGAACGTTGACTCATCAGAGACTCACGCCGAAGTGGAATGAGATCAACCCGAGCTCATATGACCAAGTTATCCAACTTGCAAAACGGGTGATGCCGAACTTACCCGAATCGGATAGACGTGCGTTAATTGGAGGATTCCGACCGAACCAGGAGGAACTAAGCTAAGAACCGGATTGNGACAAATGATGCAAACTAGCCTATTAAGAATGATGTATGCATGAAAACCTATTTTAAATGCATGCTAAATATGTGAAATATATGAGTATATCAGTGTTTAGCTTGAAGTATGAGTTCACTCTGTCTCCGGCAGGCTCTTCTCCATCACGAAAAATGCGTTCAGGCAGTTCGTTGTTTTCCATGGATCTGATAATTACAAAAGATTTTGAAGTACTCTTATCAACAATATCCTAGATACGAGCCCCCTTCCAACAAGGGTATCATATATTAATATCAATACATCTACCAAGCGTACATGCAAATGGAATTCAGATTGTAAGCATAGGAGTTTACCAGAGTAATTGTTGTGACGGTGATGAAGGCTTCGAATTGGAGACTGGTTCTGAGGAACTTCGAGAGGGTGATGACGACGGCGAGGACTCGGAAGCTCTGGACGTTGTACGGGACAAGGCGAGAAGAAATGATGGTGCCAGATCTGTGGCCTTTCCCGGAATTGGGGATTAAGCGAGAAGAAGCGTCAAACAATTAGGATTCTAGGGTAGTGTAAAAGGCGGGATGTGATATGTAGACACGGATCGCGAAGCGGATGCAGTATATATCATAGTTTACACTTTCATTTTTAGTCAATTTAATACTCAACCGTCAAAGAAGAATGTTCAAAATCGGGTAGGCGCGTGAGGTCAGAATGGTCTACAAATGAAGATAAATATTTTCATGTTTGGGCCTTGATAACAATGTATGGATTGGCAAGTTACAGTTTATTTTTGGGTTGTATACCCAATTGTCTCTTAATTTTATATTTATAAATAAATTAATTAAACGGACATATCATTCAGGTCATATTTTTATTTTTTATTCATAAAATACCAATACGGTGTAATTAAGGGTCATTCTTGTTGTTACTTACGTCTGCCCAAGTAGCCCAACAGTCGTGATTAATGTCGTTATTAAACTACTAAACTGTAATCGTATACATCATAATAATGCGCTACACTATTTGTGTGTTGATATATAAGCAGACATATTTATCTATTATCCATATCCCAAAAAACATTATCCAATCTAAAAGATCTAGCGCACAAGTACAACGTACACAAAGATTATAGGTGTCGTCAAGTAATATTATACATCCTAAATACTTAGAGCAGCTCCAACGAAATATTGAAAATGAAGAAGAATTATTGTTGTCTACCCATTAACTTTGATGTAAGTCGAAGAATTATTTGAGAAAAAGTTGTTTTTATGTTTTTTTTTTTTAAATTGTTGTTTTTGATGAAAGTCTTTTATTTGGTTTTGAACTTCTAAAAATCTAGGAAATAGTTGTTTAAAGTTTTTCACAAAATTTATCTATTTTCGTTGAAGCTGGTTTTAATTATACACATATTCAAAGATTGTCGGATTATATTGTACACCAAAAAAAATAACCGACTCTAGCTTCAAAGATTGTCGGATTATGTTGAAATAACCGACTCTAGCTTCACATAATATAGAAAGAGACACTAAAATAGTGAAATAACCGACTCTAGCTTCAAAGATTGTCGGATTAGTTATCCAAAAAAAAAAAAAAAGATTGTCGGATTATATTGTACACCAAAAAAAATAACTTCATATATTGTGGGGAACTGGGGAAGTATGCTTATATACCTCGAGTTACAACTTTGCACGAAATTTTGAAAAAGTTCGTTCTTTTTTCATTGCGTCTTTTAAAATTTTTAAAACCAAACATTTGTTTTTGACAGTGGGTGGAAAAAGACAAACTAAACCCTAGAAACATGCAACTCCAATTCTAACGACAAAACCCTAGAATCTAAAATGAACATACACCATATATATATATATATATATATATCATAGTTAAAGACTTAAAGTCAGTCAATGTCAACAATGGATTGACGTATATAAACAATGGATTGACGTACAATTGAATGCCAACCTGTAAATATTGAATTTTATTAAGGGTGTTTTTTTGTCTTTCCTCGCCCAGTTTAATAAAAGATACTTATAAAACTCAAACAAAAAGCTTAAGAAAAATCCTAAAACTGTCATTCTCCACATCTTTTCCTTTAATTAAGCCAGAGTTTTATAGTCGTTTGTATTGTCATAGTAATATTAGAAACATCATTTAGTGATAAAGACATTCATGCTTAAAATATAATTGGAAGAAATATTAGAAACATCATTTAGTGATAAAGACTTTCATGCTTAAAATATTTCAACAACGATATTAAAGGCAAAAGAAAAAAAAACAACTCTTCATTTTCAATAAAACCGAGTTTAATGGAATAAGGGTATTTATTAAACCAACCCGTTTGTCCGATTTAGGAACAAAAAAGATTAAAACAAGAATGATAGAACATCACTTTCAGATTTAGTTATATATACATATGTATCTAAATAGGACTTACCGGCGTTTCTTGCGACGGTAATCGTGACGAGCTCGAGAAAACAAAAAACACCCTGCTAATGAATACTCAATATTTGGCTCTTTTTCTAAATAATATGTATTATATGTCAATATGACAATATTTTTATAGATAAAAGTACTATATTAAAATTGTTCCCCAGATAGTTGACAGATACGCATACATTTCGACTTGTTATATAAATTATAAGTATTCAATTGAATTATTATTATTATTATTTTTTTTTTAGATCATTCTTCTATTTAAACTTTAAAGCATGAGAAAGCAAATATTACAGAGCAAAGGCCCAGTGTTTGATTTTAATGGACTAAGTAGCCCACAAAATCTAGTAAAAACATAACTTGAAATGATAATGAACCAGACCAGAGTAACCAGATTGGGCTATAACCGAAAGAGTCCAATTAGATTGAAACTAGAATTGAACCAGGAATTAAGAAGAAACCAGAACCAGTTTTCTTTGAAAACAGTTAAACCGAGCCAACTACTCAATTATAATTGATGAGAAATCCCTAACAGCCGCGAGAGAGATAGATCACGAAATGTGAGAGACCCCAATCTCGTTACTCAAGCCGAGAGTGGTTCTCACACGTTAAACCGTTTTTAAAATAAATAATAAATAATAAAAAAAACTTATTAAATACGCTTTTATTGACTAAAATTATTGTATTAAAATCGGATTGAAAACTCGAAACGTTATAACAATAAAATCAGCTTTTAAACTTAAAGATATTATTAACTCGAATAATCTTTTAAAAACATTAAATAAAATCGAAACACCCTTTTTATTCCCGAAAATAGCACCGCTCCGACTTTAACTCAAGTCACCTGAAAAGGGGAAATGAGGGGTGAGTATTCTAACTATACTCAGTGAGGGCACGCTAAAGAGCCCGCGAAACCCTTCAGATACACCTTTTGAACAGCAATATATGTATACTAAATATAGACATTAAACTCAAGCAAACAACCTACATAAAATTTCTAGCATTTCCACTTACAAGTTCAATCATTTCCACACTAAACCATTTGACACACATCAATCAGCCTAGCAAATTTATATCACATTCCCAAGGAACAACCGTCCAAGGTACTCATTCTTTGCCACTGCCCAAATTGGGTTTGACAGGTCACGGTGCCACTGCCCACTACAGGGTTTGACAACGGCTCGTCAGCCCTTTCCCGATCACTACAACTTCATAATAGTCCCTCGTTGAGGCCGTCAATCAACACTAATCCGACCGATCAGCGGTACAAACATCAGCATCTAAGCCACCCCACATCAATACTTCCAAATCGTATAATTTCCAACTAAACAATATTCCAAATATCAATCATATAACAATTACCAAATTCATCAAGCATCAAGCATCAATCAGATCTAATCCCTACAACCAGTAAACAAATATTACTAATTCAACTAATATATCTTTAGGAATCATAAATCAATCCTCACCTTTGCCTTTGGGACAGGTTGACACGCGGGAAAGAAATGGCGATAACTTTCTGGATACACCTGGGAATCACGATCGGAAAGATGATCTGGAAAGAAAACAGAAAGGGCTTTCCAACGGTATCTATATCGGCTCCTGAAGCTCTCTAGATCGTCGGGAAAATGCTTCCAAAGTCGGCGGATCGGAAGTTCGATCTGCAGAAGTTTGTCTCGGGAAAACATGCATAACTCTCAGTAGAAAACTCCAAATGATGAACCGTTTTCTGCTATAGATCGCTCTGGAAATGGAGTACTTACCCTAAAAGTTTCACGCCAACCAATTCCTTTTTGCCCAGCCGTTTCTCTACTGCATCAAAACGGGTCAGAACTGCCTCCTTTGGCCTTCTGGGTTGCTCCTCCTTCAAGGTGGCTGCTGTGGCTCAGTTTTTGCTGTGCTTCGCCGAGTTCTCCCTTCGGCCTCCTCTCTATTTCGTGGTTTTGCTATATATAGAGAAAGGGAAATTAGGTTTTAGCGATTTCAAAGAAAGAGAAATGGGCCAAAATGATGGGTGAGATTTAGAGAACTTTTATTTGGGTTTTGAAATAAATGGTGTAGATTTATCTAACTTAAATCCTATTTTTAACAGCTATGAAAACCTTAAAAAAAAACTGCCTATAAATCTAAGATCAGGGATGTCACAAAATGAGTCAATTGAATTTTGTTATCTGAAAATATACTTTTTCATCCTGTCTTACTGAACAAGTAAATTATTATTTGAAATTCTGACATCACACAAATAGACATTTACCCGTTCAATAAGACACGACTAAAAACTACATTTTTTAGGTAATGGAATTATCTTGGGTATAATATATAGCAGGTGTAAATGTTTGTGCGTACCATGTTCTTGATGTGCATATTTATCATTATCTCCATAATATTCGCAAAAAATAAAATAAAAAAAACGTAGAATTAGCGTTAAATAAATTGGTTTCTGTCATTCCCTTTCTCAGCTCAGGGGCGGACTTCATCAAAGAAATTATTGAGGAGCTCGAGAGAGAACGAAGCATAAACCCAATAGAAGTGAGGAAAAATCACACTACCGATCATTCCTCGAGAAAGAGAGGGCGGGTCATGAGTGGCCTCTATGAACTTACCTGTTCTGAAACAAGAAAAGCCAGAAAATTCTAATGACGATTAATTCAAAAGGATTACCAAACAGATGCTGAGAAAGATCTAGACGGATTACAGTGGTTTAAAGGGCTACATGTTGAGGTTTGTAATTAGATGATATTATTAACAAGAGCAGTGCTCTGAATTTATACAACGAGAGAGACAGAGAAAAGGAAAAGGGAATATGCTGCAGTAATTACAGAAAATATACGACACTAACTACGGAGATACGTTGGCTAACGGCACATCTACTTTCTATATCCAATACGCCCCCTCAAGTCGGACCGGTGGTAACAAGTCCGATCTTGACACATAACGTTTCATGGCGAGTACGAGGGAGAGGTTTCGTCAAGGCATCGGCAAGTTGATCTGCTGAATTGATGTGACGGACATAGCCAGATTGAGCATGATTTCTCACAAAGTGGTAGTCGAGTGCCAAGTGTTTCATGCGCGAGTGAAACACTGGATCCGCACTGAGGTATGTGGCTCCTTTGTTGTCACAATAGATGGCTGGTGTGGAGGTTGATTTGAGTCCTAGTTCCGTGAGCAATGACGTGATCCAACATACTTCAGAAGTCGTATCTGCAACAGAACGGTATTCCGCTTCGGTGGATGATCGAGCAACACCAGATTGCTTCTTGGAGGACCATGCAATGGGGTGTTGACCAAAGTACACGATGTAAACACCAGTGGAGGTGTAGTCGTCTTTGTTCCCAGCCCAATCGGCATCGGTGAAGGCGTGGAGCGACGGTGTATTTGTTGTTGAGTAGTAAATCCCTTGAGATGGTGTTCCCGCAAGGTAACTGAGTATACGTTTCACGGCTTGCCAATGATATGAGGTCGGCTTGTGCATATATTGTGATAGTTTATTCACCGAATATGATATGTCTAGTCGAGTGAGTGAGAGGTATTGGAGACTCCCAACTGTAGCTCTATATTCTGTCGGATCTTCTAGTGGGATGCCGGAGTGAAGTGTGAGTGTCGTGTTGGAACACATTGGAGTCGATACCGGTGTGGCGGTGGTCATGTTGGTCCGATGTAATAGATCTGCAATATAACGGTTCTGATTTAGTAACATACCATGAGAGTCTCTATATACTTCAATACCAAGAAAGTAAGAGAGAGAGCCAAGATCCTTTAGAGAAAACCGAGTGGAGAGAGATGCTATGAAGCTGTTGAGATAAGTGTTGTTGTTGCCCGTGAGAATGAGGTCATCTACGTACACAAGCATGTAAAGTAGAATCCCATTCTTGTTGTAGATGAATAGACTCGCATCAGCTACTGAATTTGTGAAACCAGATTGTAACAGGAATGAGCGGAGCTCATTGTACCAAGTTCGGGGAGCTTGTTTGAGGCCATACATGGCTTTGTGAAGTTTGCAGACGGCCTGTGGCTGGTGTTTGTCACGGAATCCGGGTGGTTGGGTCATGAAGACCTCGTCGTCAAGTTTCCCTTGCAAGAATGCATTGTTCAAGTCAAGTTGACGGAGCTGCCAATTGTGGGATACTGCGACACTAAGAACAAGACGAATTGTTGCTGGCTTAATGACCGGGCTGAATGTCTCATGGAAGTCCACCCCAGGGTGTTGGTGAAAGCCCTTGGCGACCAGGCGTGCCTTGAATCTGTCTATAGAACCATTTGCGTGTCTTTTGATTGTGAAGATCCATCGACATCCGACTATGTTTGCAGCGTTTGAGGCTGATGTGAGGGACCATGTTTTGTTGCGAGTCATTGCCTCCAACTCGTCATACATTGCACGTCGCCAGTGAGGGTCTTTTAAAGCTTCTGCTACTGATGTTGGAATTTTTTCAATGATGGGAACCACGACTGCACTCAGGTTGAGTTTTTTTACTGGTTTTCTGGTACGATTGCTTGTTCTGGTTGGTGGAGCTGGTGGAGGAGCAGGTGCAGCTGTTGTAGAGGCAGCTGCAGGGGACGGTAAAGGTGGTGCTGGCGCAGGTGGTGCTGGCGCAGGTGGTGCTGGCTGATATATCATGGTTTTTACCCGTTTTTAAGCCATGGTATAAGTCTTTTTATAGAGTCTTTTACTAGTTTTGGAGTCTTTTTAGAGTCTTTACAGGATGGAGAGCATTTGGAGCTAAATGGAAGAAACTGGGACGTTTTGGAGCATTTTGGAGAAGCAGCCGAAGTGATGGAGTCAAAAGGCTGGATTTACGAGCAGAGTGTCGATCGACACCATCAGTGTCGATCGACACCGATCGACACCAAGGATGGACGGCGAAGCTTGACGGTTTCCAATCAGGAAAAGGAAAGAAGAGCAAGTTTGAAGAATTACAAGTTTACCCCTGGACGAAAAATCCCCTTCTATAAATAATTTTCAGGCATTGTTTAGCCAAATAACTTGATCATTATTTTCTGTTTTTGAGACTTAGAAGAGAGATTGATCCTGAGCTTTTGGGGAGACAATTCTAACTCATCTGAACCAGATTTCGAACCCCTGTATCATTCTCTATTCTTTTATGCAATATTATTCAGCCATGTTTTGTGTTTGCATTATTATGTCTGAGTAGTTTGTTAGTTAGGTTAGGGTGATTTAGGGTTTGATGAAGAGTTTGTAGAATCACTAGAATTATTAGGGAAATCAATTGGATCTTCACCTTGATTTGTGCTTAACTTGATTCTCTGAATTGATCACTTAGAAATCAAACCTTAGGTTGTTTAATAGATGCGAGAGCATTATTAATAACTTGAACTAATCTTAGGTGAGCAAATTATCTATTCGCAAAGAGATTTGGTTTAGGTAATTTGTGAACAAATCGAACCTGTTCTTATTGCTTGCCTTAATTGTTTAAATTCGCAAAGAGATTTGGAATTTAGGGATTTAGGCATAGATAACTTCTGCAACGAGAGTTGATTGGTTTTAACTTAGAGTTTCGAGTTCTAGACGGTTCTTAATAAAATCCCTAATAAACTTAGGTTCTGCATTCTTGCATTCAAACATGATAATTATCCTTGCCTAGCGCCTTTGTCTCTGAACTTACATCGCTATATAGAATCGTTTGCTTATTTCTGCATTGCTTTAGACTACTTTAAATTAATCGCCTAGCATAATCTAAACCTAGAAACCATAAGTGTAGCTTTAACTTCCCTGAGGATTCGATACCCCTTATACTTCAACTGCATTGATGTGCACTTGCAGTAGTTGATTATTTGGGTAAAACCTGAGCCCTATCAAGTTTTTGGCGCCGTTGCCGGGGAAGTAATAGCTACCTACGGGATCTAGTATTAGGATTCTGTCTAGGTTTTACTTTTGTTTTTGTTACTAATTTAGTTTTCTCTCTTTTGTTTCAGGTGCATGCCCAGTACTAGAAGCAACAAGGAAGAAGAACTAGTCACTTTGAACCAGGAAATCAACCGTCTCGAACGTACGAACCGCAGGTCTGCACGAGCGTCGAACGACACAACCGGCGTCGATCGACACATACACATAGTGTCGAACGACATCACTGGTATCGATCGACACCTTGCGAAGACAGAGATGGCTGAACCTGTAATCATGATACGCAACGAGGATGGTGACTTTGTTGACCTGCAGGGCAACAGAAGGAACGCCCAAGGACATAGACTTGATGAGGCTGGCGCCGTCATAGTCGAACCGGCGATGCAAATCGCCCCTGCAGTAGCTGGACGTGGAAGAACACTAGGCGAGCACAACCGCCCAGACCAGTTCTATGCTAATAGAGCTGCGATCTGTCCTCCTGCTTTTCAGAGGAATGACTTCGAGCTGAAGCCCGCCTACTACACATTGGTGGGGCAACATCCTTTCCATGGTCTTCCTAATGAGCATCCGATGGATCACATCGAGAGATTTGAGGACCTCGCATCAAGCATCAAGGCTAATGGAGTGACCTATGATTATCTTTTCTGCAAGCTGTTCCCATACTCGCTTGCAGGTGATGCTTCGTACTGGCTGAAGCAGTTGGATCCAGGATCCTTGACTACATGGGAAGACACAAAGAATGCATTCCTTTGCAATTTCTTTGATGACGCGAGATCTGAGGAGCTGAGAACCAAGATCACTGCGTTTTCTCAAGGACCTACTGAAGCATTCAAGGCTTCTTGGGTACGCTTCAGGTCATACCAGAGGGACTGCCCTCATCACGGATTCAGCGAACCACAACTTCTTGGTATCTTTTACCGAGGGATCGACTGGAGGTACCAGATGGCTTTAGACGCAGCAAGCAATGGCAACTTCAACACCCGATACCCAGAGGACGCAATGGTGTTGATAGAGAACTTGGCTTCTTGTAACAGCACCAAGAACGCAGACTTCGAAAGGAGACAACATGCTGGAGCGAGTGGAGGAGGTCAAATTGCTGAGGTCAATAGGAAGCTAGATCTTTTGGTGGGGAAGAAGCAAGTCCACTTTGCCAATGAAGTGGAGTCATTCGAACCAAGTGAGGTCTGTGAAGAAGAGGACGTGAACTACATCAACGGAGGTGGATTTCAAGGCCAGCATTATGGGAACCAGCAAGGGAACAGAAACTTCACTGGGAATTATCAGAAGAGTTCCTTCACAGGAAATCAAAACTCTTCTGCTTATACCCCGAAGCCCCCATTTCAGAACAGCAATTACACTAGGAGCTATGGAAATTCTTCATACCAGAAGCCTCCTCCTCAAGACAACAAAATGGAGGCAATGCTAGAGCAGATCCTGGAGGGACAGCAGAAGCTTACAGTGAATTTCAATGGCAAGATTGACTCATTGTACCAGGACCTGAATGGAAGGATTGAGAGCTTGAGTTCTCATATGAAGAAGCTGGATGTTCAAGTAGCTCAGACTGCAGAAGTTGTTAGCAGGCAAGAGGGATTCCTTCCAGGAAAGACGGATACCAATCCGAAACGCCAAGTGAATGTTGTCACATTGAGGAGTAGGAAGAACCTTCAACCTGTCCAGAAGAGAGGGCTTAACATTGAGGAATTTGAGGAGCTTGAGGATGTAGAAGATACTGCGGACCCAACGTCGATCGACACACACCAGTGTCGATCGACACCCGAGGAAGAGAAAGACGATCCTGAAGCTGAACCAGAAGCGAAGGAAACACCTTCTACGATCAGTGTCGATCGACACCAGGAGGGTATCGATCGACACCCACCACGGACTGAACCAGATCGAGCTAAAACCAGGACTGTTGCTGAAGAAAGGATCTACAAACCGAAGATCCCTTTCCCCTTAGTGACAAAGAAGTCTAAGAAGGAGCTGTTGGAAGCTAGATGCAAGGCTATCATGGATAGACTAGTGGTTGAAATCCCTTTGATGGATGCCATTAGAACTACTCCAGTGATAAAGAGATATTTGAAGTGGATGATGACAAGCAACATGGACATGGAGGAAAGCATAATGATGATATCGGAGCAAGTTAGTGCTGTCATTCAGAACAGGCTTCCAGAGAAACTCTCCGATCCGGGAAGCTTTGTTCTTGACTGCTCCATCTTTTCAGACAAGTTCGGGAGATCTTTGTGTGATTTAGGATCAAGTGTCAACTTGATGCCTCTTTCAGTTGCTCTTAGGCTGGACATGACAGATTTCAAGGCCACAAGAATCTCCCTAGTACTTGCTGATCGATCCGTCAGAATTCCTGAAGGTGTTTTGGAAGATGTGCCTATCAAAGTGGGAGATTGCTTGATTCCCACAGACTTCGTGGTTTTGGCATATGATGAGGAACCCAAAGACCCTCTCATACTTGGTAGACCATTCTTGGCTACAGCTGGAGCGATCATTGACGTGAGGAAGGGCAGGATCGCGCTGAACCTTGGAGATTTGGTGATGAATTTCGACATGGAGAAGCTGATGAAGAGGCCAACAATTGATGGCAGACCTTCTATGTCGATTCACTCACCAACCTTGCTGAAGAAATTTTCCAAGAGGACCACCCTACAGACCCTCTGGAACATGCATTGACAACTTCCACAAAGGACATTGAGTGCTTGGACGATGCAGCTGCTGGATACGCGAAGATGTTGGATGCAAGCGAGCAAGTGATGCAACTAGTCGCTGCTGAGGACCTGTGTCGATCGACACCAAGCAGTGTCGATCGACACCATTCGCGATCATCAACAAAAGCCACACTCGCTGATTGGAGTGAGGCTAAGGCACCTAAAGTCGAGCTTAAACAGCTCCCTGCCGGGTTAAGGTACTCATTTCTTGGTCCTAATTCCACATATCCTGTAATTGTTAATGCTTCTTTGAACAATGCAGAGCTCACATTGTTGCTAAGCAAGCTGCGCAAATATCGCAAAGCTCTTGGCTATTCTCTTGATGACATTTCAGGTATCTCACCAGACTTATGCATGCATCGGATTCACCTTGAGGATGAACACCAAAGGAGGCTAAATCCGAACCTGAAAGAAATTGTCAAGAAGGAGATCATGAAGCTCTTGGAAGCAGGAATCATCTATCCCATTTCGGATAGCACTTGGGTCAGTCCGGTTCACGTGGTTCCTAAGAAAGGAGGAATTACAGTGGTGAAGAATGAGAGGAACGAGCTGATTCCAACAAGGACTGTGACTGGACACAGGATGTGCATAGACTACAGGAAGCTGAATGCCGCGACCAGAAAAGACCACTTTCCCTTACCATTCATCGACCAGATGCTTGAGAGATTGGCAAATCATCCATACTACTGTTTCTTGGATGGCTATTCAGGATTCTTCCAGATTCCGATCCATCCAGATGATCAGGAGAAGACCACCTTTACATGTCCTTATGGTACATTTGCATATCGCAGGATGCCATTTGGACTTTGTAATGCTCCTGCGACTTTTCAGAGGTGTATGATGACGATCTTCACGGACATGATTGAGAGGTTCATGGAGGTCTTTATGGATGACTTTTCTGTTTATGGGTCATCCTTCAAAGACTGTCTGGACAACCTATGCGCAGTGTTGCAGCGATGTGAAGAGAAGCACTTGGTTCTGAACTGGGAAAAGTGTCACTTCATGGTCACAGATGGGATTGTACTTGGACACAAGGTTTCAGCAGAAGGCATTGCAGTGGATCGCGCCAAGATAGAGGTCATGACAACACTACAGGCACCAGATTCTGTGAAGTCAGTAAGGAGTTTTCTAGGACATGCTGGATTCTACAGAAGATTCATCAAAGATTTCAGCAAGATTGCAAGGCCACTCACTGCTCTTCTGTGCAAAGATGTGAAATTCGAGTTCACTGCAGAATGTCTTTCAGCCTTTGAACAGATTAAGCAAGCATTAGTGAGTGCTCCAATTATGCAACCTCCGGACTGGGATTTACCTTTCGAGGTGATGTGTGACGCCAGTGATTTCGCAGTGGGCGCGGTATTAGGACAGAAGAAGGACAAGAAACTTCATGTCATCTATTATGCCAGCAGGACTTTGGATGATGCTCAGAAGAACTATGCAACTACAGAGAAGAAATTGTTAGCTGTGGTATTTGCCTTTGAGAAATTTCGGCAGTACCTTGTTGGCTCGAAGGTGATTGTTCACACTGACCATTCTGCATTGAAATACTTGATGCATAAGAAGGATGCAAAGCCAAGGTTGCTAAGATGGATTCTACTTCTTCAAGAGTTCGACATAGAGGTCAAAGACAAGAAAGGAGTTGAAAACGGAGTAGCTGATCATTTTTCAAGGATCAGAATTGAAGATGATGTGCCCATTGATGACTTTCTACCTGAGGAGAACATATATCTTATTGAGAGTCGCTTGAAAGGCATGATCTCGGACCAGATACGCTTAGTGTCGACTGACACTAGGGGAGTGTCGATCGACACCCCGTCCGAATCGAAGAACGACAACTCCTATGCCCGAGTGTCGATCGACACCCTACGCGTGCTTCAGTTCGCAAGCTCTTAGATGATGTGTTTCTGCAACCAATCTTTGCTGTTCATGATACAACTCGACCATGGTATGCTGATATTGTGAACTACCTTGCTGCAGACATTGAGCCTAACCATCTCAAAGGATATGAGAAGAAGAAGTTCATGAGGGAACTTAGAAGGTACTATTGGGATGAGCCACACTTATATAAGCATTGTTCAGACAATGTTTACAGAAGATGCATTGCAGAGAATGAGGTTCGTGATGTCCTGTTCCATTGTCATGGTTCAGAGTATGCTGGACACTTTGCTACATTCAAGACGGTGTCCAAGGTTCTTCAAGCAGGCTTTTGGTGGCCTACTATGTTCAAGGATGCGCAGCTCTTCATCATGCAGTGTGATGTTTGTCAAAGAAGCGGAAAGATCAGTAATCGGAATGAGATGCCACAGAACTTCATCCTTGAAGTTGAGGTCTTTGATTGTTGGGGTATTGACTTCATGGGTCCCTTTCCTCCATCATTCGGAATGCAATACATCTTGGTGGCTGTGGATTATGTCTCTAAGTGGGTGGAAGCAATCGCTTCTAAGACCAATGATGCTGCAGTAGTTCTCAAGATGTTTCAGACCATCATTTTTCCAAGATTCGGAGTGCCTCGGATTGTCATTAGTGATGGTGGATCTCACTTTATCAACAAGGTGTTCGACAAGCTGCTAAAGAAACATGGAGTTCAGCATCGCGTCGCGACCCCTTATCATCCCCAAACGAGTGGACAAGTGGAAATCTCCAACAGGCAAATCAAGCAAATTCTGGAGAAGACAGTAGGCAAGACAAGGAAGGATTGGGCAACAAAGTTAGATGATGCACTTTGGGCCTACAGGACTGCATACAAAACGCCTTTGGGAACTACACCCTTCCAGCTACTCTATGGCAAAGCTTGCCACCTTCCAGTTGAGTTGGAACACAAGGCACATTGGGCTATCAAGAAGATGAACTTCGACTTGAAGCCTGCTGCAGAAAGGCGCCTACTTCAGCTCCACGAATTGGATGAACTTCGTTATCATGCTTATGAGAACTCAAAGCTCTACAAAGAGAGAACTAAAGCATATCATGATAAGAAGATCATCTCCAGACAATTCGAGCCAAATGACCAGGTACTTCTCTACAACTCTCGTTTACAATTGTTTCCTGGTAAATTGCGTTCACGTTGGTCCGGTCCCTTCACAATCAAAGAAGTTAGACCATATGGAGCAATTGTCTTGACGAACGCCAAAGGAGAGGAGTTCACTGTGAATGGCCAAAGGGTGAAACACTATTGGGCTCAAGCCGAGATTCCAGATGGAGATATTGTGTCTTTGGATGATGCACCCAACGCCTACATCACGCAAGCACAGTCAAGCTATTGACGTTAAACGAGCGCTGAGTAGGAGGCAACCCACTGTTAGGTAAGTTTTTCTTTATATTTTGAATTTGGTTTTACTAATTATCTTATTTTGCCTTAAAAAAAAAAAAAAAAAAAATAGAGGGCATCACCACGCTCAGTGTCGATCGACACCCACTGCGTCGATCGACACCAAGCACGGTTACGGGTAAGTCTTCAAAACCCGACACTTCTTCTTCATTCTCTCATATTTTCAAAACCGTGAGTTTGAGAGGCTTTTTCCCAAAATCGCAACTTCTTCGTTTCTTAACCAAATTGAGCGTTTCTTTGCCCCAATCCGTGCAGATTTTACCCCTCTTTCACATTCCATTATCCATTCTTTCGATCTGCCAAGGTATGTTCTTCAAATCTCCCAATTTTGATTTCGACCCCAAAGTGAAATTTTTTGAATTCGCCCTATTTGACTTGATTTTTTGTTTGAATGATGCTCCTTTAGGGTGTATATCATGATTAGAATCATTACCCAACCGTTTTTCACACTCTAAATTGCACAATTTGAAATTTTCGAATTTTTGATAATTAATGATGCATGTTGCGAATTTTGGAGTTTTTCTTGGGTTTTATGGTTAGAACTTGGTTGATTCACGATGTTGGGCATGCGTAGCCTATCAATTGCTTCTGAATTTGGGTTGAAACTCGTGATTTGGTAAAATTTTGAGGTTCTGTACCTGGTGTCGATCGACACCCTATGTGTCGATCGACACCAGACCATTACAGCAACATTGCGTTTCGTTTGTTGGACTTTGGATGTTGATTTTGGTTTTTCTTTTCATTGCAGATGCCTCCTGTGAGTAAGAGACCACGCCACACTGAAGCGTCCGCCTCTGGGACTGCTAATAATGAGGCGATTCCCTCTCTTCCTCCATGACCAAAGCGTGAAAACGCAAAGATCCGGATTACGCGAAGTTGGGACGAGTCACCAGCTGCAGAGGTGGCAAAGGACGCATGCACTTACAGAGACATCAGCGAGTCATGGGATGATTACGACACGCTGTTCTACAATGCGTGGCAGCGAGTAGAGATCGCTCCAACTCGCTTCGCTTGTGAGAAGACGATGAGCGCGCTAGGAATCAAGGATGACATCCTTTCCTTGATAAGCAGAATTGGGATGGGCACCATAGCGACGAAACAGTTCGATCTCTATCCAGACCTAGTCCGCCAGTTCATTGCCACAGCCAGGGTCTACTATTGGAACGAGATCAACAGGAATGCTCTGGAAGGCACATTGACCTTCCTAATCCGCGGAATCAGATACCGCATTTCCCTTCCAGACCTCTGTGGGATCTATGGATTCGCCGACGAGCATGCCACTGGGGTCTCTCTTCAGACTCAGCTTCCAGATAACCAGGACTTCTGGTCGCACTTCGGGAATGGGAGGTATGATTCTAAGACCTCCACTCACAGCGACATTCGTCATCCTACTCTGCGCTATTTGGTTCGATTGTTCTCCACTACACTTCTGTGTAAGCACGAGCCAGGGAAGATGCGAGTGTCTGAGTTGGTGCTGCTCTATCGAGGTCTCTGGTCTGAGATCTATGAGGATGATGACGCGCCAGTTAGCGCGAACCTTGGCGCGGTATTTGCTCATCATTTGGCTTCCTTGAAGACGAAGCCTTTCAGCGGGACGAAGCTGAAGCCAGAGACCATAGGGAGTCTTCTTACACCCATCTTCCAGCACTGCGGGATAGACACTTCTACATGTTCCATTGTTACATCGCGTGCCTTGGTGGATATGGAGTACCTGAAGAGGACTCACTGGGTGACCGGAGAGAGATTGTGGGCATTTAGCGACGAGCAGAGAGTGCAGCGTTTGATTCAGCTACCTGACAGAGACCTCACTCACATTACCAGCAATCCGGGGCGCCTCGCATTTCAGCCTAGTCCGACCAAGCTCAGGGATGCTCCCGTTGCCAGACGCAGAGGTACTTCGTCACGCACAGCTGCGGATCCTCCATGACCATCCTCTTCTAGACGCAGAGCACCGGCTACTTTAGAGCCTATTGGACCGCATCACCTTCCAGACGCTCCTGAGATTCCTATGGAGCAGGCTGCTTTCCAGTGATACGTGGTTCAGAGCTTCCAGGCCATCTGGAATGCCATTGCCTCTGTGTCTACCTGCGTTCGACCACCTACGCCACCACATTCCTCTCCACCACATGCTGATGACGACGAGTGACTTTCTCATCCTTTTTCTTTTTAATATTTTGAGTCAGTTTTTCTTTTCACTTGAGTCTGCATTTTGTTTCATTTGTTTTAGTCCCTTGTTTCAAACTTGTTGCAGTTATTGAGCTTATTGGATTATCTTGTGCTTTTAACAACAATCTGACTTAACAACTTCAATGTTCGACACAATCTGTGTCGATCGACACCAACTTCAGACACAGCATCGATCGATAACATCTGTGTCGATCGACGCTACACGCAGAAGTCAGGTAAGAATCCGATTTTTCTCTTTATTGCCACAATTTGGTACGAATTTTTTCTATCCAACCTCATTCTTAGTAACACTGGGGACAGTGTTATTCAAGTCTGGGGGAGGTGATTACTGACTTTGTGTTTTGTTTTGAGAGTCTTGAGTCAAAAGTTTTCAAAAATTGTTTTATTGAGTCAAATTCAGTTGGAACTTTCAGTTTTTTTTTTAGGAACTAACCGCAAGTAGTTAACACTTGAAAGAACCATTGCTATAAGAGTTGATTGCAGGACTTACTAAGTAGAAAGCTACAAGTGGAATCAGTCTAACAGGGCGAGTTCAGATCCCCTTAAAAGAACTAGGTATGCGCAGAACTTGATTCCTCTTTCAGTCCGAACATATAGGCAATTGCAGTCTCTCCTTGATCTTCCCTTAAGAGAAAAGAAAAGAAAGAAAAATAGTCTACTTCTGGAATAGTGCCTTGTCATGAGCCTGTCTCCTCACAAGGAACAATATTAGTGATGCTCTTGAACACGTCTCCTCACAAGGAACACAAGTAGAGAGTAGCACTATTCCAGAGATCCCAAAGAGAATAATAAGAGTCAATGAAAAGATCTTAGAACACCCTGAAAATGGGTAGAAGTTGACTAAGGGAAGAGAAAATAGGGGAGCCGCATGAGAATATCTTGTTTTGGTACTAAAGAAGGGAAAAGAATCAGAAAAGTTCTATGGCCTTTAATTAATCATGGTTTTAACCCTAGCGCCTTTGTCTCTGAACTTACATCGCTTTATAGAATCGTTTGCTTATTTTTGCATTGCTTTAGACTACTTTAAATTAATCGCCTAGCATAATCTAAACCTAGAAACCATAAGTGTAGCTTTAACTTCCCTGAGGATTCGATACCCCTTATACTTCAACTGCATTGCTGTGCACTTGCAGTAGTTGATTATTTGGGTAAAACCTGAGCCCTATCACTGGCGCAGGTGGTGCTGGTGCATGTGGTGTTGGCGCAGGTGGTGTTGGCGCAGGTGGTGCTGGCGCAGTAGGAGAATTATCGGGAACTGTTGGTGGTATTGTCGTAGTGAGTTGAGGTAGCGAGGATGGTATTGAGATGGTGGAGATTTCAGGAGTGGCAGCTGTTGGTAATTCTGAGACCTCATGGTTTGAAGACAAATGAGACATTAGAGGAGTAGGTATAGAAAAAGGAAATACATATTCGTGAAACACAACATGGCGGGATGAGTAGATTCTAGATGTTGATCTATCTAAACAAAAATATGCACTTTGAGTTGTGGAGTAGCCAATAAAAATGCAGGGGGTTGATCGAGAATCTAGTTTATGTGATGCATATGGTTTTAACCATGGAAAACACAAGCAACCAAAGATTTTTAATTTTTGAAAATTTGGTGATTGGCCAAAAAGACATTGAAAAGGTGATTTAAGAGAAAGATTTGGGGTGGGCATACGATTGATAAGATACACCGCTGTGGCAAGAGCATATGTCCAATAGGACTTAGGCATTGACGCGTGAGTCAAAAGAGAAAGACCGGTTTCGACTATGTGTCGATGTTTGCGTTCTGCAATACCGTTATGCTCCGGCGTATGGGGAGGGGTGGTAAAGTGTGAAATACCATTACGAGAGAGAAATTCTGCTAGTGCAATAAACTCACCGCCATTATCCGTATAAAACCGTTTTGAGCTTGGATTGAAATTGGTTTTCAACCAACGCTCTGAACTTGACAAAAACATCAAAAACTTACGATTTACGTTTTAAAGGATACAACCATGTGTATCGAGTGAAATGATCAATAAAAATCACGTAGTATTTAATACCATCGATAGAAACTAATGGCGATGTCCATACATCAGAAAAAGCAATATCAAGAGGACGAGAAGAAATAAGAGTAGAGTTTTTGAACGGTAACTTATGCATTTTATTAAGGGAGCAAGCACTACAAGGCTTGTTTGATAAAGAGTTTGAAGACAAAGGTAAATCGAAAGATGAAATAACGTTTTGAAGAATCAGTAATGCTGGATGTCCTAAGCGCGAATGCCAATCAAAAATTGATGTTTTGATGGCAGACGCGTAGGCGAGTGACGGAGGAGTAGATCGATGTGTTTTTGGCCATTCATAGGTGCCATCTTTAGGCTTGCCTTCGAGGCGGAGCGCCCCCGTGGTCAGGTCGCGAACCTGGAAATATGTCGGAGTAAATGTGACAGATACACCATTAGAGCAACATAATTGAAAGACTGAAATAAGGTTTTTGTCAAGAGAGGGAACGTAGAGAACATTGTTCATAAAGAAAGGACTAGTAAATGAGGGAAGTGAGAAGGAACCCGTATGAGAGATCTGTAAGCCTGAGCCGTTACCGAGAAGCACATCATCGCCCCCACGGTATGGTGAATGGAGAGACAAATTAGAAAGATCTGATGTCATATGGTGTGATGCTCCGGTGTCAACCAGCCATGTAGAGGAATCTGAATCGGACATCAAGGCAGGATTGGCTCGTGGTTGCCATGGTTGATGATTTGATGAGGCTTGCCACGGTGCAGATCCACCACGTACGATGTGAAATTGAGGACAGTATTTGGCACTATGGCCTTGGATGCCACATGCTTGGCAACGACCGAGATATGGACGAGGGGTGCGGTTGTTGTTGTAGTTGGTGTGGTTGCGTGCTTGGTGATTATGTGAATTGTTGGATCTCCAGTTCTGATTCTGTCGAGGACGCGTGTCTGTTGCATTGGCTGTGATGGGACCAGAGGGTGGTGGCTTGGCGCAGAGAATCATAGCCTCACGATTGAGCAGCCGTTCATGTAGCTCGGTGTATGAGATGGGCGCATCTCTGCCGTTGACAGCATCAATCTCGGGTTTGTAGTCGTCAGTGAGGCCTGCGAGAATCTGTTCGGTTAGATCCTCTGGATCGAGAGGCTTGCCGAGGAGTGCAAGTTCGTCGGCTTTGCCTTTGATGATCCGGAGATATTCAGAGATCGTGTTGGTGCTTTTAACACATGTCTTGATCTGAAATTTGAGTTGTCGGATGTGACCTCTGGTCGGATTTCCAAACGTTGCAGCCAAGAGACTCCACACATCACATGTGGTTTTGGCGCTGGATACAACAGGCTGAACCGGTAAGGAGATGGCTCCAATGAGCGCACTGTAGAGGAGACGATCTTGACGGCGCCAAGGAGCAAAGTCGGGATTAGGAGAGGATTCTCCATCGATCGTGATGTTGGTGGGAGGGATCATGTCAGACTCATTAATGAATCGATGTAGTTCGTGTCCCTCAAGGAGAGCACGGATCTGATTGCTCCACATTATGTAATTGAGATTGGTGAGTTTTGTAATGTTGGACATGTTGATGGAGATGAGCGTGGTGGATGAATCTCTGGTGTTAAAGACCGTTGTGTGATCTGTAGTAGCATCCGGAAGAGAAATTTCGGGAGCTATATTGAGAGAGGAGAAAAAAAAAAAGGATGAGAAAAGAAACGCAGAACTGGAATATAGAGATGAATAAGAGAGGAAGAAGAAGCTTTTTTTTTTTTGTTATGATCGCTACTGCTCTGATACCATGTTGAGGTATGTAATTAGATGATATTATTAACAAGAGCAGTGCTCTGAATTTATACAGCGAGAGAGACAGAGGAAAGGGAAAGGGAATATGCTGCAGTAATTACAGAAAATATACGACACTAACTACGGAGATATGTTGGCTAACGGCACATCTACTTTCTTACATTGGCCGGTTTGAGCATAGCTTGCAGGAGGCTTAAGTCCCTAACATAGGAGTGAAGAACATAAAAAAATAAAATTTGGAAATAGTTTTTCAATAATTGTGAACAAGAGTGGCATGGAGAGATGACCGGTCGGTCTATGGGGTTTTCAACAAGTTTGGGAAAGAGTGGCATGGAGTGGTGACCGGTCTATGAGGTTTTCAATAAGTTTGGGAAAGAGTGGCATGGAGTGGTGACCGGTCTATGACTATGAGGTTTTCAATAAGTTTGGGAAAGAGTGGCATGGAGTGGTGACAGGATTCTCTGTACTAAAATTTACTGAATAAAATGATTCTCGGTTCTGCTTGCTCTATCGAGTGTCTGTTTCACCACATCCAATGTCCAAATTCATTGTTCTAGCTGCATGAGTCTTATTTTGGACTTGATTGTCTTAAACTATTTATACTTAGTTTGGCGATCAAAGAGAAATATGACATGTGTATAAAGTTGTTTTTCTCAGATATACTATATATATGTTGAAGAGAAACCAACTCCGATAGTGCTTAGTACTAGCGCAAGACCGTAATATCCGAGAGATCCGAAAGAAACAAGAGACCTTCTAAGTATGAAGAGGAATATGGAAAATCACTTAAGAGAAACTTAAAAACTTTTAGAGAGGAAGAATACTTAAGAGAACTTATGAAGAAACACTCTTTATTAACTTGTTCAACTTCTTATATATGTTTACAAATGAGAGGGTAAGGAGGTATGTATAGCTTCCCAAAACAATCTTACAAAGATCTAGACTCTTCTTCTCAACCTCCTTACTTCCTAGATTTTTTCTAAATCTCTAAAAAATTCTACACAAATATCTAGTTAATTAACTATTTGGATTTCTCTAGAAAACACTTAGAAGAGCGTTTCTAAAGATTTCTTGGAACTTAACTTAATTTTGGACTTGGTCCAATTAATAACAATTTCATTATGGACCCAAAATTATGTTTAACCCAAAATCAAGTTTAACTTTAATACTCTCCTTTTTTCTGTTTTGGTCAAACTCTGATTATATTAAACTTAAACGATTACACTGATGCAACAGGTTTTAGAGTCTGTTTTAGAGTCTGTTTTCGAGTTTTAAATTTATAACTCTATTGCATGCAAGTGCACATATGTGTGTTGTAGTATTTAGGGTGTCGAACCACAGAGACTATGATGTTTCAAACGAATTCACTAAAACAGAAAATCAAATTAGAACGATCAAATTAAAAGTTGGTTTTGGAGAGGTGATGGTTTAATAACCGAACGGAAATCAAAAGAGGGTTGTAAAACTATAAAACGGAACGCTGGGCTTCAGGGATCTCTCGGGGTATTTCACGGAATTATTCTACGGATTAACAAATTTGATCTAGACGAAATCAATTCTACTGATTCTCAAGCTCAAACACGAAAGTGGTCGGGTCTCTCTTTCGGAAAACCAAACACCTAAACCTATACTACTCGTTCGCTCACCTTTCGGTAGCGGCGTCGCAGCAAGATCATCTATAAGAATAGGTTCAATGAAGCTCACAAAACACCGCCGATATGCTTAAGCATCCTTCGGTATCTGCGCGTTTAAAACTATATCCGGCCAAAATATTCAGTGCTTACGCGGCTCTAATGATCCTACAGTCGATCCTATGTGGCCAGTCAAGGATTACGCAATAAGAAAGAATCCAAACGAAGAATAGTGAAAAGTATTCTATCTACGATCTAACAACCTATCGAATCAAACCATAAAATCCCTTTGAGAAACCCCCTTTGAAACCCAACTGAAAGACTACTCAGACATGGAATCGAAATTCATTATCATTGCAATAAGTAAAAATCACAAAGGTCTGAAAAGAAAAGAAAGAAAGTGATAACGATGCAAAAGTATTGAAAGAGAGATGAGGAATAATGGTAGGGCAGGGTGACGAGAAGGGGATTGAAGAAGATGGTTTTCGCTCCTCTTCTCTTCCTCCTAAGCGGCGAATCCTCCTCTAGGTCGTGGATTGGGTGGCTGACTTCGAACTCTCCCCAAATGAGAGTAGCATCGCGTATTTATAGGCTTTTAGGTCTTCTTAGGCGTCACTTAGGGTTCCACAAAGTTTGGTGGCTATCGGGCTTGATTTGAGCTTGAAAACGGGCTTGGGATTTGTCAAGTGTTGCTGTCGCGCGAGCGACTGGCCGTGGCCCGGCCGTTGTTCTTCTGGATAGGCCGTGACGCAGCAGGCTTCTTCTGAGGATGAGTCTGACAGGCTTCTTTCTCCTTCATAACTTGAGATCCAACTATGGGATTGAACTCAAATCACTTCGAGGTGAAAGACAGCTGATAAAGCTATCGTGTCACCAAAATTCAGCTTGATCTCGTGGTGGGAAGGCCTCCGTCATATGCTAGACTTTTGATAGGGTCAAACTTTTGAAGTGTATGGGGTTATCGTATCCCAAAGGAAGTAGATGCTACACTATGGTTTCTAGGTTCAAATTATGCTAGATCGATCAATAAAAATAAGGTAGACTACTAAGTAAATCAGTAAACAAATTTAAAGGTGATTAAAGTTCGGGAGACGAAACGCTAGGCAAGGGTAATTATCAGGTTGAATCAGAGAATGCAAAAATTATATTGTCAGGAAATTATTAAGAACTGTCTAGAACTCGAAACACTAATTTAAAACCAATCAACTCTTGTTGCAGAAGTTATCTATGCCTAAATTCCAGAATCCCAAATCTCTTTGCAAATTCAAACAATTAAGGCAAACATTAAAAACAGGTTCGATTGTTCACAAAATCTCTAAAGTAAATCTCTTTGATAATTGATATTTTGCTCATCTATAATTAGTTCAAGTTATTAATAATGCTCTCGCATCTATCAAACAACCTAGGGTTTGATTTCTAAGTGATCAATTAAGAAATCAATATAAGCACAAATCAAGATGAAGATCCAATTGATTTTCCTAACAACATAATAATTCTACAAACTCATCATCAACCCTAAATCACCCTAACCTAACTAGAAAACTACTCAGACATGCAGATGAAAGCACAAATCATGACTGAATTAAATTGCATAAAATAAGAAAAGAGAATGATACAGGGGTTCGAAAACTTCTCGGAAGAGTACAGATTTGTCTCCCCAAAAGCTCAGGATCAATCTCTCTCTAAGTCTCAAAAACAGAAAATAATGATAAGGTGTATGGCTAAACAATGCCTCAAAACTATTTAAAGAGGTAAATTCGCGTCAGAGGCAATCTAGTAAATAATGAGAACTTGAAGCAATTTCTTTTTCTTGATGGAAATCGCGAAACTTGGCCTCCTTCATTGGTGTCGATCGACACCAAGGGTTAGTGTCAATCGACACCCTTCGTGTATTTTGATATATCATGGTTTTTACCCGTTTTTGGATCATGATATAAGTGTTTTTATAGATTCTTTTGGTACTTTTAGAGTCCTATTAGAGTCTTTACAGGATGGAGTGCAAATAGAGCTTAAAAGGAGATTCTGGAGCTTTTTGGAGCGTTTTGGAGAAGCAGACAAAGTGATGAAGTCGGAGCTGATTTACGCGCAGGGTGTCGATCGACACCATCACTGGGTGTCGGTGTCGATCAACACCGATCAAACCGACCAAAGCTGCGCAACTTCCATCAGAAACAGGAAATCAATCCAAGTTTGAAGAAATTACAAGACTGCCCCTGACGAAAAATCTTCCTCTATAAATAGTTTTCAGGCATTGTTTAGCCATATACCATATAATAATTTTCTGTTTTTGAGACCTAGAGAGAGATTGATCCTGAACTTTAGGGGAGACAATTCTAACTCTTTTGAGCCAGATTTCGAACCCCTGTATCATTCTCTATTCTTTTTATGCAATTTATTCCAATCATGATTTGTGCTTTCATCTCTATGTCTGAGTAGTTTTCTAGTTAGGTTAGGGTGATTTATGGCTGATGATGAGTTTGTAGAATCATTAGAACTGTTAGGAAAAATCTCTTGGATCTTCATCTTGATTCGTGCTTATATTGATTTCTGAAATTGATTACTTAGAAATCAAACCCTGGGTTGTTTAATAGATGAGAGACCATTATTGATAACTTGACCTAATCATAGATGAGCAAAATATCTATTCGCAAAGAGATTTGGTTTAGGTATTTTGTGAACAATCGAACCTGTTTTTAATGCTTGTCTTAATTGTTTGAATTCGCAAAGAGATTTGGTTTTCTTGAAATTAGGCAAAAATAACTTCTACAACGAGAGATGATTAGTTTTAAACTAGTGTTTCGAGTTCTAGACGGATCTTCATAATTTACTGACAATATAATATCTGCATTCTCTGATTCATCCTGATAATCATCCTTGCCTAGTGTTTCGTCTCCTGAATTTTAATCCACCTTTAATTCTGTTTCTGATTTACTTAGTAGTTCTATTTATTTTAAATTAATTGATCTAACAAAATCTGAGTTTAGAAACCTTAGTGTAGCATCTACTTCCCTTGGGATTCGATACCCCTTATACTTCAATTGCATTGCTGTGCACTTGCAGTAGTTTTATTTGGGTAAAACTTTGACCCTATCAAGTTTTTGGCGCCGTTGCCGGGGAAGTAATAGCTGCCTACGGAATCTAGTATTAGGATTTTGACTAGGTTTTGTTTTTTTTAATTTTTGTTACTAATTTAGTTTCTTATTTTTGTTTTTCATGTGCATGCTTAATCGCAGTACCAGAACCAACAAGGAAAATGAGCTAATTGCACTCAACCAGGAGCTCGGTCGTTTGGAACGCAAGAACCAAAAATCTGCACGAGTGTCGATCGACACCAACACTAGCATCGACCGACACCTTGCGCAGGACGAGATGGCTGAGCCTATGGTTTTGATACGCGACGCAGATGGTAATCTAACCGACGGAGAAGGCAACAGAAGGAACGCCAGAGGACAGAGACTTGATGAGGCTGGAGTTGTCATCGTCGAGCAACCAGTACAAGCCGCATATGCAGAAGCTGGACGTGGAAGAACGCTTGGCGAGTACAACCGCCCAAACTAGTTCTATGCTAATAGAGCTGCGATCCGTCCTCCTGCATTCCAGAGGAATGACTTCGAGCTGAAGCCTGCTTACTCCACGCTGGTGGCTCAACATCCCGACATGGTCTTCCTAACGAGCATCCCATGGACCACGTTGAGAGATTCGAGGATTTAGCTTCAAGCATCAAGGCTAATGGAGTATCCTATGATTATCTTTTCTGCAAGCTTTTCCCTTACTCGCTTGCTGGAGATGCATCATACTGGCTGAAACAGTTGGATCCAAGATCTTTGACCACTTAGGAAGAGACAAAGAATGCATGCTTATGCAACTTCTTTGATGATGCAAGATCAGAAGAGCTGAGGACAAAAATCACTACATTTTCCCAAGGACCTACTGAAGCATTCAAGGCTTCTTGGGTCAGATTCAAAGCCTACCAAAGAGATTGCCCACACCACGGATTCAGCGAGCCGCAGCTTCTCGGTATCTTCTACCGAGGAATCGATTGGAGGTACCAGATGGCTTTGGATGCTGCAAGCAATGGCAACTTAAACACCAAATATCCAGACGACCCGATGGTGCTTATAGAGAATTTGGCTTCTTGTAACAGCACCAAGAATGCAGATTTTGAGAGAAGACAACACGCTGGAGTGAATGGAGGAAGCCAAATTGCTGAGGTTAACAGGAAGCTAGACAGCGTACACAATCTCTTGGTGGGGAAGAAGCAGATCCATTTTGCTAAGGAAGTGGAGACATTCGAGCCTAATGATGAATGTGAAGAAGAGGATGTCAACTACATCAATGGAGGTGGCTTTTAAGGCCAAAGGTTTGGGAACCAGCAAGGGAACAAAAACTTCAATGGGAATTATCAGAAGAGCTCATTTACAGGAAATCAAAACTCTTCAGGTTATACTCAAAAGCTCCCATTCCAGAACAGCAATTACACAAGGAGCTATGGAAATTCTTCTTACCAAAAGCCTCCTGCGCAAGACTACAAGATGGAGTCTATGCTAGAGAAAATTCTGGAAGGACAGCATAAGCTAACAGTGGATTTCAATGGGAAGATTGATTCACTGTACCAAGACCTTAACGGGAAGATTGAGGGCTTGACCGCTCATATGAAGAAGCTGGATACTCAAGTTGCCCAAACTGCTGGAGCTGTTAACAGGCAAGAAGGATTTCTTCCAGGCAAGACGGATACCAATCCCAAACGCCATGTGAATGCAGTCACATTGAGAAGTGGAAAGAGCCTTCAACCTCTGCAAAAAGGAGTCTTAGAGATGAGGAATTCGAGGAGCTTGAGGATATTGAAGATGAAGAAACTGCTGCGGAGCCAGTGTCAATCGACACCACAGAGGTGTGTCGATCGACACCCATGAAGGAACACGACGGATCGAACGAGCTCGACACGAAGAGCTCGACACCAAACACGAGTGTCGATCGACACCAGGAGGGTGTCGATCGACGCTCTACTCGGACAACACCAGATCAGATCACATCAACAAAAATTGCAGAAGAAAGGGTCTACAAACCAAAGATTCCTTTCCCCTTGATACCAAAGAAGTCTAAGAAGGAGCTACTTGATGCCATATGCAAAGCTATCATGGATAGACTAGTGGTTGAAATCCCTTTGATGGATGCCATTAGAACTACTCCAGTGATAAAGAGATACTTGAAGTGGATGATGACCAAGAACATGGATATGGAGGAAGGAGTAATGATGATATCAGAGCAAGTCAGTGCTGTCATTCAGAACTGGCTTCCAGAAAAACTCTCCGACCCCGGAAGTTTTGTTCTTGATTGTTCCATCTTCTCAGACAAGTTTGGTCGATCTATTTGCGATTTAGGATCAAGTGTCAACCTGATGCCTCTTTCAGTTGCTCTCAGACTGGATATGACAGATTTCAAAGCCACAAGGATTTCTTTAGTCCTTGTTGATCGTTCTGTAAGGATCCCTGAAGGTGTCTTAGAAGATGTTCCTATCAAAGTGGGAGATTGTTTAATTCCCACAGACTTTGTGGTTCTAGCTTATGATGAGGAACCCAAAGACCCTCTCATTCTGGGCAGAACATTCTTGGCAGAACATTCTTGGCTACAGCTGGAGCCATCATTGATGTGAGAAAGGGGAGAATTGCACTGAATGTAGGTGACTTGGTGATGAATTTCAACATGGAGAAGCTGATGAAAAGACCAACAATCGATGGACATACCTTCTACGTCGATTCACTTACCAACCTTGCTGAAGAGATTTTCCAAGAAGACCATCCTACAGACCCTTTGGAAAGAGCATTGACGACTTCTACAAAGGACGCTGAGAACTTAGACGATGCTGCTGCAGGTTACATAAAGATGATGGATGCTAGTGAGCAAGTGCTGCAGTTAGTCGCACAAGAGGACTTGTGTCGATCGACACCACCTAGTGTCGATCGACACTCCGCGAAAGCTGCGAAGGCTGCAACATTGGAAGACTGGAGCGAGGTTAAAGCGCCTAAAGTTGAGCTTAAACAACTCCCTGCCGGGCTAAGGTACGCTTTTCTTGGTCCTAATTCAACTTATCATGTAATTGTGAATGCTTCCTTAAACCATGCAGAGCTCACTTTATTGCTAAGCAGGCTGTGCAAATTTCGCAAAGCTCTTGGCTATTCTCTTAATGACATTTAAGGTATCTCACCAGACTTGTGCATGCATCGGATTCACCTTGAGGATGAGACGAAGTCATCAATTGAACATCAAAGGAGGCTGAATCCGAACCTGAAGGAAGTAGTCAAGAAGGAGATCATGAAGCTCTTGGAAGCTGGGATCATCTATCCCATTTCAGACAATGCTTGGGTCAGTCTGGTCCATGTGGTTCCTAAGAAAAGAGGAGTTACAGTAGTGAAGAACGAGAAGAACGAGCTGATTCCTACCAGGACTGCGACTGGACACAGGATGTGCATAGACTACAGGAAGCTGAATGCCGCGACCAGAAAGGATCACTTTCCCTTGCCTTTCATCGATCAGATGTTGGAAAGATTGGCAAATCATCCCTACTACTGTTTCCTGGATGGCTATTCAGGATTCTTCCAGATCCCGATCCACCCAGATGATCAGGAGAAGACCACGTTTACATGTCCTTATGGTACATTTTCATATCGCAAAATGCCATTCGGACTTTGTAATGCTCCTGCGACCTTCCAGCGATGCATGATGTCAATCTCATGGACATGATCGAGAAGTTTATGGAGGTCTTTATGGATGACTTCTCTGTTTATGGGTCATCTTTTAAAGACTGCCTGGATAAAGTGTTGCAGCGATGTGAAGACAAACACTTAGTCCTGAATTGGGAAAAGTGTCACTTTATGGTTCGAGATGGTATTGTGCTTGGGCACAAGGTTTCAGCAGACGGAATCACAATATATCGCGCCAAGATAGAGGTGATGACGACGCTGCAAGCACCTGATTCTGTAAAATCAGTGAGGAGTTTTCTGGGTCATGATGGGTTCTATAGAAGATTCATCAAGGATTTCAGCAAAATTGTAAGACCACTCACTGCTCTTCTCTGCAAAGACGTGAAATTCGAGTTCACAACATAATGCCATTCAGCCTTTGAACAGATCAAGCAAGCCTTGGTGAGTGCTCCAATTGTTCAACCTCCATACTGGGATTTACCTTTCGAGGTGATGTGTGATGCCAGTGATTTCGCGATAGGAGCTGTGTTGGGACAAAAGAAGGACAAGAAGCTCCATGCCATTTACTATGCCAGCAGAACATTGGATGATGCTCAGAAGAATTATGCCACTACGGAGAAGGAATTGTTAGCTGTGGTCTTTGCCTTTGAGAAATACCGACAATACCTTGTTGGCTCAAAGGTGATTGTTCACACTGATCATTCTGCATTGAAGTACTTAATGCAGAAGAAGGATGCCAAGCCAAGATTGTTGAGATGGATTCTACTTCTTCAAGAATTCGACATAGAAGTCAAAGACAAGAAAGGAGTTGAAAATAGAGTAGCTGACCATCTCTCAAGGATTAGGATCGAAGATGACGTCCCAATTGATGATTTTCTGCCTGAAGAGAATGTCTACTTTGTTGAGAGTCGTTTCCAAGCTGTGTGTTCGGAGCAGATACGCCCAGTGTCGATCGACACTAGGAGAGTGTCGATCGACACCCTGTCAGAAATTTTGACGACAAGTCGCGACTCAACACTTCAAAGTTTGAAGAATTCGAGAGCATCGATCGACACCATCTACAGTGTCGATCGACACCAGACGTCTACATCACTTCGTAGGATCTTGGACGAGGTGTTTCGACAACCAATCTTTGCTTTATCAGATACAAATCGACCATGGTATGTTGACATTGTGAACTTCCTTGGTGCTGACATTGAGCCTAAACACCTCAAGAACTATGAGAAGAAGAAGTTCATGAGAGAACATATGAGGTACTATTGGGATGAACCACACTTGTACAAGCATTGTTCAGACAATGTGTATCGCAGATGCATAGCAGAGAGTGAAGTTCGAGATGTGCTTTTCCATTGTCATGGTTCTGAGTATGCTGGACATTTTGCTACCTTCAAGACAGTGTCCAAGGTTTTTCAAGCAGGCTTTTGGTGGCCTACTATGTTCAAGGATGCGCAGCTGTTCATCACTCAATGTGATGCTTGTCAAAGAAGGGGGAAGATTAGCAAGAGATGAGATGCCACAGAACTTCATCCTTGAAGTTGAAGTCTTTGATTGTTGGGGTATCGATTTCATGGGACCTTTTCCTCCATCCTTTGGAAAGCAATACATCTTGGTTGCAGTGGATTATGTATCTAAGTGGGTGGAAGCAATTGCTTCTAAGACCAATGATGCTGCAGTGGTTCTTCAGCTGTTTCAAACTATCATTTTCCCAAGATTCGGAGTGCCTCAGATCGTTATAAGTGATGGTGGTTCTCACTTTATTAACAAAGTATTCAACAAGTTGCTGAAGAAGCATGGTGTTCAACATCTTGTAGCCACTCCTTATCACCCCCAAACGAGTGGACAAGTCGAAGTCTCCAACAGACAGATCAAGAAAATCCTGGAGAAGACAGTGGGCAAGACAAGGAAGGATTGGGCTGTGAAGCTGGACGATGCACTTTGGGCTTACAGGACTGCCTACAAGACGCCACTTGGGACTACACCATTCCAGCTGCTCTATGGCAAGGCTTGCCATCTTCCTGTGGAGTTGGAACACAAGGCACATTGGGCTATCAAGAAGATGAACTTCGACTTGAAGTCTGCTGCAGAGAGGCGCCTAGTACAACTCAATGAGCTAGACGAACTTCGTTATCATGCCTATGAGAACTCGAAGATCTATAAAGAAAGGACAAAGGCATATCATGATAAGAAGATCATCTCCAGACAGTTCGAACCAAATGATCAGGTACTTCTGTATAACTCTCGTTTGCAATTGTTTCCTGGTAAATTGAGTTCACGTTGGCCAGGTCCCTTCACCATCAAAGAGGTCAGACCATATGGAGCAATTGTCTTGACAAACTCCAAAGGTGAGGAGTGAAACACTATTGGGCTCAAGCCGAGATTCCAGACGAACACATTGTGTCTCTGGATGATGCGCCCACCGCCTAAACGCGTGAACAGTCAAGCTATTGACGTTAAACGAGCGCTTGGTGGGAGGCAACCCACTGGTAAGTATTTATGAGGATTTTATTTTACTTTTACTAATTTTTTATTTTGTTTTCTTATAAAAATATAATAAAAAAAAGCATGAGGAAGCTCGACAACATTCAGTGTCGATCAACCACGCGAGGACACATGTAAGTCTTTAAAACCCGACACTTTGTCTTTTTCTTCCCCAAAACCCACAATCGCGACCGTTAGAAATTTTTTCACCAAATCACAACTTCTTCGTTTTTCAACGAAATTGAGTGATTCAAAGCCCTAAACCGTGCGGATTTTCATCCTCTTTCATTATCCATTATCCATTTATTCGATCTGCCAAGGTATGTTCTTCAAATCTCCCAATTTCATTTTCGACCCTAAGGTGAAAAATCTCGAATTCGGCCTATTTAGCTTGATTTCTTGTTTGAATGATGCTCATTTAGGTTGTCTACCATGATTTAGATCATTACCCAACCGATTTTCATCCTTGAAATTGCATAAATTGAAATTTTCGAATTTTTTGAAAATGGATGATGCATGTTGCGAATTTGGGATTTTTCTTGGTTTTGATGGTTTAAACTTGGTTGATTCATGATATTGAGATTGTTTGCAAGGCTATTTGATGCACCATTGGGTATAGGATCATGATTTGGTCTCGATTTCAGATTCCACGCTTGGTGTCGATCGACACCAGTGCAGTAACGACTTTGATCGCAAATTTTACAGACATTGGATTTTGATTTTGGTTCTTTCTTTCCTTGCAGGTGCCTCCAAGGACTAAGAGAGCACGGGAAACTGAAGCGTGTTCTTCTGGGACTGCTAATGATGCAGCAATTACCTCTCTTCATCCTTGGCCAAAACGTGAAGGCGCGAGGATTCAGATTGAGCGAAACTGGGAAGACTCGCCCGCAAAGGAAGTGGCGAAGGACGAGTGTCTCTACCGAGGCATCAATGAGACTTGGGATGACTATGACACGCTGTTTTACAACGCGTGGCTGAAGGTGGATGTCACCCCGACTCGGTTTGCACATGAGAGGACGATGACAGAGTTGGGCATCAAAGATGACGTCCTGCAGTTGCTGAGCAGAGTTGGGATGGGAACTATGGCGACACGGCAGTACGATCTCTATCCCGATCTAGTACGCCAATTTATCTCCACAGCTCGCGTCTACTACATGAACGAGATAGTGCGGAATGCTTTGGAAGGGACATTGACCTTCCTAATTCGCGGGATTTGCTACATGATTACATTTCCAGAGCTTTGTGTCATCTATGGATTTACGAATGAGCATGCTACTGGAGTCTCCCTTCAGCAGCAGCTTCTGGACAACCAGGATTTCTGGTTACACTTTGGGAATGGGAGGTATGACTCTAAGACCTCCACGCAGACATATTTACGCCATCCTACCCTTCGCTACCTTGTTCGCCTACTTGCTACCACACTTCTGTGTAAGCATGAGTCAGGGAAGATGCGCGTGTCTGAGTTAGTGCTGCTCTATCGTGCTCTTTGGTATGAGATTTATGAGGATTCTGACGCGCCAGAAAGCACGACAAAGCCTTTCATTGGCATGAAGACCAAGCCCGAGACTGTAGGAAGTCTTCTCACTCCTATCTTCCAGCACTGCGGGATAGACACTTCTAGCTGCACCATTGATACATCGCGTGCTTGGGTTGATATGGATTACTTGCGGAGAGCTCATTGGGTGAAGCCAGAGAGGTTATGGGTTTTCAGCGACGAGCAGAGAGTGCAGCGTATGGTCCAGTTACCTAACAGAGACCTTACACACATCACCGGAAATGTAGATCGCCTCGCCTTCCAGCCCAGTCCGACCTTACTGAGGTCTGCTCCCGTCGCCAGACATAGAGGTGCTTTCTCCAGAGCTGCAGCTTCACACGCAGAGGATGGACCAGCTGAGGATCACACACGCCCTTCACCAGCGAGGCGCATCAGAGCACCGTTGCCTATTGGTCCTCATAATCTTCCTGATGCTCCCGAGATTCCTATGGAGCAAGCTGCATTTCAGAGATATGTGGTCCAGAGCTTTCAGGCCATTTGGAACGCCATCGTAGTTGTGTCTAACTGCGGCTGCGTCCGTCCACGCACACCACCACGTTCTTCACCACCACGTTCTGATGACGATGAGTGATTCCTCCATCCCTGTTTAGTACTTTGAGTCAGTTTATCTTTTCTCTTGAGTCTGCATTTTGCTTCCATTTGCTTCAGTACTTTGTTTCCAAACTTGTTGCACTCATTGAGTTTATTGGATTATCTTGTACTTTTAACCGTTTGTTTGAGTTTTCTAGCAGCTTGGATGAAATCTGACTTAACAACATACATGTTCGAGTGGCAGAACTCTGTTTACGGACATAGTATCGATCGACACCACATATTATCGATCGACACCATCATCATACACAGCAACGTGTCGATCGACGCTGCGCGCAGGTTAAGGTAATCCGATTTTCTCTTGGTTCTGTAACAGTTTAGCACAAGTTTTTTCTATCCGAACTCATACTTAGTAACACTGGGGACAGTGTTATTCAAGTTTGGGGGAGGTAGTTGCTAACATTGTGTTTTGTTTTAAGAGTCAGTTAAGTCTGTCAAAAACATGTTTTATTGAGTCAAAATCAGTTGAAACTTTCAATTTTTCTTGGAACTAGCCGCATAATGTTGACACTTGAAGGATCATTGCTATAGTAGTTGATTACAGGTCTTACTAAGTAGAAAGCTGCAAGTGGATCAATCTAACAAAGAGAGTTCAGATTCCCTTATAAGAACTAGGTATGCACTGAACTTGATTCCTCTTTCAGCTCTGAACAAAATAAGCAAGTTGCAGTCTCTCCTTGATCTCCTCTTGAGAAAAGAAAAGATATAAGAAGCTTGACCAAGGAATAGTGCAAAGATCCTCATGAGCCTGTCTCCTCACAAGGAACAATATTAGTGAGAGCTCATGAACCTGTCTCCTCACAAGGAACACAAGTAAAGAGCAGCACTATTCCAAGGCTTCAAAAGAATAAGAATGAGTCAATGAAAAGATCTTAGAACACCCTGAAAATGGGCAACAGTTGACTAAAGGAAGAGAAAATAGGAGAGTTGTACAAAGAATGTCTTGTTCAAAGCACTAAGGAAGGGAAAGAATCTGGAAAGTTCTTTGATCATACCAATGTTAGAGTTCGAAATTTCACTAAAGAAAGGATCTGAATTTAAACTGTGAGATTGCTAAGCTTGTGGTAAGTACACTGAACATTACCTAAGGTTGGCTCTATAGCATGTGAATTCAAAGTGTGTTAACGATTTGTAACGCTCTAAAGGATAGTTGGAAGTTTCTGTTTTCAAATTTCTACTTCATTCTAAGTTTCTGTTTTGGTTGAGGGCAAGCAAAAGCTACGTCTGGGGGAGTTGATATATCATGGTTTTTACCCGTTTTTGGACCATGATATAAGTGTTTTTATAGAGTCTTTTGGTACTTTTAGAGTCCTATTAGAGTCTTTACAGGATGGAGTGCAAATGGAGCTTAAAAGGAGATTCTGGAGCTTTTTGGAGCGTTTTGGAGAAGCAGCCAAAGTGATGAAGTCGGAGCTGATTTACGCGCAGGGTGTCGATCGACACCATCACTGGGTGTCGATCGACACCGATCAAACCGACCAAAGCTGCGCAACTTCCATCAGAAAAAGGAAATCAATCCAAGTTTGAAGAAATTACAAGACTGCCCCTGACGAAAAATCTTCCTCTATAAATAGTTTTCAGGCATTGTTTAGCCATATACCATATAATAATTTTCTGTTTTTGAGACCTAGAGAGAGATTGATCCTGAACTTTAGGGGAGACAATTCTAACTCTTTTGAGCCAGATTTCGAACCCCTGTATCATTCTCTATTCTTTTTATGCAATTTATTCCAATCATGATTTGTGCTTTCATCTCTATGTCTGAGTAGTTTTCTAGTTAGGTTAGGGTGATTTATGGCTGATGATGAGTTTGTAGAATCATTAGAACTGTTAGGAAAAATCTCTTGGATCTTCATCTTGATTCGTGCTTATATTGATTTCTGAAATTGATTACTTAGAAATCAAACCCTGGGTTGTTTAATAGATGAGAGACCATTATTGATAACTTGACCTAATCATAGATGAGCAAAATATCTATTCGCAAAGAGATTTGGTTTAGGTATTTTGTGAACAATCGAACCTGTTTTTAATGCTTGTCTTAATTGTTTGAATTCGCAAAGAGATTTGGTTTTCTTGAAGTTAGGCAAAGATAACTTCTGCAACGAGAGTTGATTAGTTTTAAACTAGTGTTTCGAGTTCTAAACGGATCTTCATTATTTCCTGACAATATAATATATGCATTCTCTGATTCATCCTGATAATCATCCTTGCCTAGCGTTTCGTCTCCTGAATTTTAATCCACCTTTAATTCTGTTTCTGATTTACTTAGTAGTTCTATTTATTTTAAATTAATTGATCTAGCATAATCTGAGTTTAGAAACCTTAGTGTAGCATCTACTTCCTTTGGGATTCGATACCCCTTATACTTCAATTGCATTGCTGTGCACTTGCAGTAGTTTTATTTGGGTAAAACTTTGACCCTATCATATTTCAGCTCCGACTGCATCACTTCGGCTGCTTCTCTAGAATGTTCTAATAAACTCCAGAATCTCCCATTAAGCTCCAAATGCACTCCATCCTGTAAAGACTCTAATAGGACTCTAAAAATAACAAAAGACTATAAAATGGACTTATATCATGATCAAAAACCGGTAAAAACTATGATATATCAACTTTTGTCAAAAAGCTCATGTTCCGAAAATATCCGTTTTGCTCCGTTTTGCATCCTTTTTCCTAAGATTTCCTGAAAAGAGTCTTGGACACACAAATATTCGAAAACCACTAAATATACACTAATACCTTAGTGAAATGCTTATTAAAGCATACACTTACGATGGTAAAAATGGGTAAAATATGCATGTTATCAACTCCCCCAGACTTAAACCTTTGTTTGTCCTCAAACAAAAACAGAAATCTAAGTAAGGAAAAGAGGTTTGAAAACGTGGAAACTCACCAATACTTGAGAACTCATCAAGTCTAGCAATCGACCTGTTTGAGCCACGTAACTCGAAATTCAGACTCAAAGCTTTTGGGTCTAGTTACCTTGAGCTTTTCACCCTTCTCGGATACGCTTCATGGTCCCTTTGAGTATTTCGAGCTTTCTCTTGTTGATCCCTTTATTCAATTAGGCATGCAGTCTCTATCGAGAGAGTATTGGTCGACGAGACATTATACTCTTCTCTTCCAAACATCTAGACAAAGACATTTCAGACACAACTCTCATATTTTCTCTTCCCTTAGTCANTTTATTCCGTATTGGTGTGATATCCCAGCAGGATCCGCACTCTTGCCACTAGCACTTTTGGATGCAGAGAGGTGTGATATCCCAGCAGGATCCGCACTCTTGCCACTAGCACTTTTGGATGCGGAGAGGGTTGTTGTTTTGTGATCCTTCTCACAGCCGAACACTGGTACCTCATGAACTCGAAACCGTATTTTATGATGATGCTTTCTCTGCTGAATCCATCGGAGATCCTGAAGTTGTTGTTTTTTTATCCTTCTCACAGCCAACCATTGGTGACTCATGAACTCGAAACCGTATTTTTATGATGATGCTTTCTCTGCTGAATCCATCAGAGATCTTGTTTGTTATTTCCCGAGTTTAATCTCGATTTAATAAATTTGATTTATTGCCAATGCATGATGTAATCTTTGGTTCTAACGGCCATCAAACTGTTTGTGTGTCCAAGTTTGTAACTCTTCGAGATGTGGTTATGGTCCAGAGTCTTGCTTCTAGTGTTTATATTCAAGGATGATGTCGTTTCTTTCTTGCTTCCCACTTTGAATGGGATTTGTGTAAGCCAAGAGTGAGTTTTGTCTTTTGGGTTGTGTTGTAGCTAATCATTTACTAGATTGATGTCGAGAAGATGCATATAAGCTTGCCATGTCATTTTTCTTGCAGGGTTTCCGGTGGAATATTCTTAGCTCTTTAGTCTATAGCTGGTTGTGTAATTTGTCCAAGATTAAACTATAGTACTATTTCATGTTATATTTTTGTCTCATAAAGGTATATCAAAGAGGCTTATGTACATTATGGTCTATGTTCAGGTGTTACTTGTTAGTAAGTTCTTTCACAGCTCTTTGTGATAGATATTATAATTGTACAACTGCATAATTTCCATGCCGTATCAAAAGTTTGGAATTCCAATGGTTAACTAATATGCTCTCAAATTTACCCTAGAGGTACTCTCTCAAATTAAGAGATCAGTCGCATTACTTAGGGATCGAATCCACAGAGAAGGGATAGTCACACAACAAATTTCTAAGTTCGAATTAAGTTAAGAAGAAAGATGGAATTAAAAACAGAAAGCAATTAAAGACTTAGTAATTCAGGAGACGAAACGCTAGGTTCAGAGAAATTCTCAGGTGATCTAAATTGCAGGTCTAGACAGAATGTTAGGAAATATTAAGAACTGTTCTTGAACTCGAAACACTAATGTAAAATCAACCAACTCTCGCTGCGAAGATTTTCTATGTCTAAACCCTATAATTCCAAATCTCTTTGCAAATTCAAACAATTTAGACAAGCATTAATAACAGGTTCAATTGTTCACAAAATCCTAAACCAAATCTCTTTGCGAATAGGTATTTTGCTCATCTAACATTAGTTCAAGCAATTAATAATACTCTCGCATCTATTAATCAACCTAAGATCATATTCTAGGTCGTGAAGCTAGAATAAGCATTACACACAAATCCAGATGAAGAACTCTAATGATTTTATCCTAACAATTTAATTCGACCTAACAATTCATCAATCACCTTTGAAAAACCCTAAACCTAACAAGCAAACTACTCAGACATGATCAATGAAACAGAAATCATTATTTGAATAGAAAGCATAAAAGAAATCAATAGAAGAAAATAAGGGAGTTCCAAATCTGCTCTAAAGGAGTCAAATTCTTCTCTCTAAAAGCTCTCTCTAAATCTCTCTCTAAAATAATGTGTGTGTTATGCCTAAACAATGGCTGAAAAACTCTATTTATATGCCTAGGTTCGCATATTCAATTCCTTGGAGGATTAGGAAAAGTCTTGGAGATTTCCTTTTCTTCAAAATATGGAAACTTCTCGATTCTGGAAATTGGAAAACCTGGT
>JAHZTW010000002.1:63862355-63873484 GCA_020283515.1 Alliaria petiolata | reverse complement strand
TTTACACCAATCGCCTTATGTCCATGTGGAAGTGAGGCTAACTCCCATGTCTCATTCTTTTGTATTGACTTAATCTCTTCATCCATTGCGTTTCTCCATGTCTTCTTCTCCATTGCTTCTTGAAAGTTCATGGGTTTGCAATCCGCATATAGAAAAAATAAAGTAAGATTGTCTTGATTTTCGTTACCTCGTAAATCTCTTGTAGACTCCTAAAACGTGGAGTCCTTTCACTCGAGCTCTCATCCCTTGAGAACTCGATGTTAGCGAAGTTGGTGGTGTAATAGGCTCCTCTCTTGGTTGCTCTATATTCTCTTCTTCAACAAATGGAAAGAAGTTGTAGTTTTCATCATTTGATCTCCAATCCCATTCTCCTTCTTCATCGAAGATGACATTTCGACTAACAATTGTCTTCTTTGTATCAGGATTGTAGAGCTTGTAACCTTTGGAGTTGGCATCATAACCAATGAAGATGTATTTTTCACTTTTATCATATAGTTTGCTCCGCTCCTCGTCCGGTACATGAGCGTGAGCAATACTCCCAAATACTCGTAGGTGTGAAACACCGGGCTTCCTTCCACTCCCAGCTTCTTGTGGAGTTTCTCCGGAAACACTTCCCGGAAACGCTTCTTGTTGGAGATCGGTTTGATAAATAAATCGTACATGCAACTGCTTCTGCCCAAAACTGATTTGGTAGTTTCTTACTTTTGAGCATGCTTCTTGCCATCTCAAGAATTGTTCTGTTTTTCCTTTCCGCTACTCCATTTTGTTGAGGGGTTCTTGGTACCGTCAATTGCCTTCTAATACCGTTATCTTCACAATATTTTAGAAATTCTTTGGACATGAACTCTCCTCCACGATCAGATCTCATGGCTTTGATCACAAGGCCACTTTCCTTCTCAACATGGGCTTTGAACTTTTTGAAATTTTTGAAAACTTCCGATTTTTCTTTCAAAAAGTAAACCCATGTTTTTCTTGAAAAATCATCAATAAAGAGAAGGAAGTAGTTACTCTTACCGAGTGATCTTGGTTTAGTTGGGCCACATACATCTGTATGAATGAGTTCCAATGGCTTCCGTGCTCTTGATTCTGACTCCTTTGGAAAGCTCATTTTGAATTGCTTTCCAAGTAAACACCAATCACAAACTCGATTTGGATGATTGATGAAAGGTAATCCTCTCACCATTTCTTTCTTGGAAAGTAGCTTTAATCCTCCAAAATTTAGATGTCCATAGCGTAGATGCCAAAGCCAAGACTCATCCTTGTAGCACATCTCGAGACATTGTGCCATGTCATTTTGAATGTTAAGAACAAACATTCTATTCTTTGACATTGGCACCTTGGTAATGAGATTGTTGGCTTGCTCTCTTATAGAAAGGTTGTTGTCCTTTAGTCGAATATCATAACCTTTCTCCAAGAGTTGTCCTAAGCTCAAAATGTTGGTTTTCATGGTTAGAATGTAGTAGACGTTGGAGATGAATTGGTGATCTCCATTCTTCATCCGGATGAGAATATTTGATATGCTCAAATTTAACCTAGAGCCACTCTCTCAAATTAAGAGATCAATCGCAGTACTTAGGGATCGAATCCACAGGGAAAGAGATAGTCACACATCAACCTTCTAATTTTGATTAAGCTAAGAATATAAATTAAAAGTAAAAGACAGCGAATAATTAAAAGCGGTGTAAGTTCAAGAGACGAAACGCTAGGTTCAGAGAAATTCTCAGGTGAATCCAAATTGCAGATCTAGACAGAATGTTAGGAAATATGAAGAACTGTTCTTGAACTTGAAACACTAATGTAAAATCAACCAGCTCTCGCTGCGAAGATTATCTATGTCTAAACCCTAGAATTCCAAATGTCTTTGCAAATTCAAACAATTCAGACAAGCATTAATAACATGTTCAATTGTTCACAAAATTCATAAACCAAATCTCTTTGCGAATAGGTATTTTGCTCATCTAACATTAGTTCAGGCAATCAATAATACTCTCGCATCTATTAATCAACCTAAGATTAGATTCTAGGTCATGAAGCTAAAATCAGCATTAAACACAAATTCAAATGAAGAACTCTAATAATTTTATCCTAACAAATCAATTCAACCTAACAATTCATCAATCACCTTGGAAAAACCCTAAACCTAACAAGCAAACTACTCAGACATGATCAATGAAACACAAATCATAATTTGAATAGAAAGCATAAAAGAAATCAATAAAAGAAATAAGAGAGTTCCAAATCTGCTCTAAAGGAGTCTGATTTTTCTCTCCAAAAATCTAAACTTCTATTATTCTTAAAATATGAGATAATGCCTAAGCAATGGCTTTGAAAACTATATATAAGGGTAGAAACACGAGCTGGGGCACTTTTGCAAATAAGGAAAACTTTTGGGCAATTTTCTTTTCCTTCAAGACTTGTAAAATCAGGCGGCTTTGTGAATCCAAGATTGGTGTCAATCGACGCCAAAGTAGTGTCGATCGACACTCCTTGTAAAATCTGGCTCTTGACTTCATCACTTCGGATCTTCTTCCACAATGCTCCAAAATGCTCCAAAATCTCCAATTTTGCTCCAAACGTAGTTCAACCTGCAAAGACTCTAATATGACTCTAAAAAGACCAAAAGACTCTATAAAACGGACTCATATCATGGTCAAAAACCGGTAAAAACCATGATATATCAACTCCCCTAGACTTAGCTTTTGCTTGCCCTCAAGCAAAACAGAAACTAAGTATAGAGTCGAGGTTTGAAAACAGAAACACTCAGCTAACCTTCAGAACGCCACATTGATTAACACTCTTGAATCCACACACCTTAGCGCCAACCTTAGACAATATTTCAGTGTACTTACCACAAATCAAGTCCAGGTCCCTTTCTTCTCAAAATTTCGAACTTTAAACAAACAGTATTGACCAAAGGACTTACATATTCTTTTCCTTCCTTAACGCCTGAACAAGACATTCTTTGTACAGCTCTCCTATTTTCTCTTCCCTTAGTCAACTGCTGCCCATTTTCAGGGTGTTCTACAGATCTTTTCATTGACTCTTTTTTTTTTCTTATTCTTTTGAAATCTTGGAACAGTGCTGCTCTTTACTTGTGTTCCTTGTAAGGAGACAAATTCATGAGCTCTCACTAATATTGTTCCTTGTGAGGAGACAGGCTCATGAGGATCTTTGCACTATTCCTTGACTTAGACTCTTTTTTCCTTGGTCTCTTTTCTTAAGGGAAGATCAAGGAGAGACTGTAGTTTTTTTATCTTGTCAGTGCTGAAAGAGGAATCAAGTCCAATGCATACCAAGCTCTTAACAGGAACCTGAACTCACTCTATTAGACTGATCCACTTGCAGCTTTCAACCTTGTAAAATCTCCAATCAAATGCTTTGGCAATGGTTTTTCAAGTGTCAATGTGTTGTGGTTAGTTTCAAGAAAAACTGAAAATTTCAACTAAATTTTGACTCAATAAAACACTTTGGACTTACACAACTAACTCAAAACAAAAGACAAAGCAAAATACATTAGTATTTTCCTCCCCCATACTTAACCAACATTGTCCCCAGTGTGATTAAATCTTAAGGTCAGAAACAAACCAAATCGAAAAGATAATGGACATGATGGATAGAGGACGAAAATCTACACAACTTAGGCTCTTAAATCACTCAAATCCGTTAAGAATTGAGAGATATATGAAGAAAACAAGTTGAGTAAACTTACCTCCGAGGGGGTGTCGATCGACACCATGAACAGTGTCGGTTAGAATTTTTTTTTTTTTTTAGCANTAAAAAACTAAAAAATATAATATTTGTAAATTTACTAAGTATAAAAAACTAAAAAATTTACTTAGTATAAAAATTTATTATTTGCAAATTTTACTATTTATATTAATAAATCTAAATTTATTATAAAATATTTAGGGCTTCATATGGAAATTTCGCTTCGTACGATAACCGATCCCCTCGGTTATCTCCTCATATTCCGGAGTCCCCGGCCTTTGCTCCCGGTTCGAGTTCTTCTCCCGGTCAGACTCATGTTCCTCCTACTCAGATGGACATAAATGAGTTTATTGAGCAACCGGGGCGTCACCGTATGACGAAGCTCGATCCTCACCGTCAAGGTGAAGCGACTTGGTTTGGCCACGAACAAGGGATTACAAAATCTATTTTGAAGATGCTTCATGGGATGCTAAAGATACCTTACAAAAAGTATTCGGACATGCCCTCCGATGAGAAACAAATGTGGCTTCGCTCTTTTGCGGTGAGTTACATAAAAAAATATTATGATTTTTTTTTTGTTTTAAAAAATATTTATAATCTTTTTTTCTTAAAATGTAGCAAGATTATAATTGGGACCGTGTCGACACCCCTACCGTTGAAGCCTTCTTCCACCGTAAGGTCGCTATCTGCTACTCAAAACACATGAATGCGTGGAAGCAGAAGTGGAAGAAGGGCATACTAGAATGTCCTAGAGGATTGAACAATACTTGTTGGTTAGCGTTCCAAGTTTATTGGGCCGACGCTGCGACGGAAAAAATCTCCAAAAGGAATTCGAAAAATCGAATGAGCCAACGAGGTGGTAAAGGGATAGCAACGCACAATGCGGGAGCCACTGGTTTTGTTCGACTAGCAGACGACTTGGTAAGAATTATACAAAATTTATTTCTTTTTTATTTTTTTTTTGTTTTGTTTTTACTAATCTTGTTTTTTTAGGCGGACAAAAACGGTGGTGTCCCCGTCAATTTGTATGAATTTGTGCAAGTCTCTCACACCAACAAGGTGACCGGTCAATTACAAGATGGAGTTGCTATTGATCTTGTCGAGAAAGTAAAGAGGCTCCAAGAAGAACGCATAACTCAGCTGACTCAGCAAGGGACGCCGGTCGAAGAGCTGACTCGCGAGGAAATTGACGCCATGGTTTTAGAGGTAATCAATCCTTTTATATTAGAATTTTTACAAATATTTCATTTGTCTAATAATTTTGTTTTTTTTCTTGTAGCATACTCCGAAAAGCAAGGGCCGTTTCTTCGGGTTAGGATGTATTCCCGAAGTTTATAAGAAGGGATACGCTTCTGCTTCTTCTCAACGAGAATCCGCTCTCCAACATGAAGTCGATGAGTTGAAGAATCAAATGGTGCAAAAAGACACTAGACTTGCGGCTATGGAAGATTTTATTACAAGAAAATTCCCGGGAGAATTTTAAAACCCGTTTATGTAATTTGTAATTTGTTTTTTTTTATTTTGTTTTGGAACAATTTTTTTTTTTCAAATTTTAATTTTAATTTTCATTTCAATTTCAATTTCTTTTTGGATTATATATTTTATTTTAAATTCTGATTTTAATTTTCAATTATTTTTTTTTATAAAATATTATATTAACCGTCGGAATTCCGTCGGAATTCGATCGGCGACTATTTCCGACGGATACAATTTCCGACGGAATTCCGACGGATGCAATTTCCGACGGAATTCCGACGGGTTTGATTTTCGACGGAATTCCGACGGGTTACGATTTCCGACGGATTTCCGACGAACCGTTCCCGACAAGGAATTTTGTCGAAAATCCGTCGAAAAAATTTTCGACGACCTTTCCGACGACAATTTCGTCGTTACTTCTCCGATAGAACTCTGTCACAATGCCGTCGGAAAACCCGTCGGAAAATAATTCCGTCGGAAATCCCGTCGGAAATAGTTTCCGTCCCAATCCCGTCGGAAATTTCCGACGGACTTTTGCCGTCGGAAATTTCCGACGGGATTGCGACGGGAACACGTTTTGCGACGACCTAGATGCGACGAACTTTTTTCCGTTGTGAAACATCTTCAAGGTTACTTTGGAGAAACTTTCATGAATTTGAAGAGCAGATATAAAAACGATCCAGAAAGAACCCGGAAATGGGAGGAAGCTTTAGCATCTGTTCCCCAAAAGTTTGGCTTGTCATTTCCAGAAAACAGGTTTCTTTCTTTTTTGTTTCTTTTATAATTTGACATCCTGAATCGAAATCCAAACTAATCTCTGGAATCTGCAATTTCAAAGTTACTATAGCAATAGCCAATTAGGTCTTAAAAAAAACATCTGAAACTCTATAATGTTCTTCTCTTATGGATCACCCCTTTGTTGAGTCTTAAAAAATGTTTATGTCGAAGTAGAAAGGCAAGATAGTTAATAATTCGTACGCGTGACAGTGACAGCCTAACAATAATTTGATTCTTTATTGATAACTTACCACACAAGTCGTTTGTTAGATGTTACGACAAGTTGAAAACTTATTAATTTTAATAAAAGAACGTTTATTCGAGGTATGGTTCAAGCCATCTTGAAAAACACAAAGGGTCAAAGAACAATCAACCAAACCTCTATTTTGGCCTCCAAAAAACTCTTCATCTTCTTTTTTCACTACAAGAAATCAGGTGGGTTTCTGACGGAAATTCCGACGGCAAAAGGTCTGTCGGAAATTTTCGAGGGTTTCCGATGGCTTTTCATATTTCACCATGTGCTCGTCGTCTTAATATCTTGATTTTTCCGACCCATCAGAACTGTCAAAAAATTTCGACGGTTCAAGGTTTAATGGTTGCAAAAATATCCAAAACAATGAATTGAACATCTAAACACGTATAAATTGTTATATCCCACGCATTAACACGGTTGTGCGCAACCTCGTTCATGTCTTATGATAGTGACAGGACAGATAGGGAATTCATAAACTCAATAGTCGCGGAGGTTAAGAGAGTGCTCGAGCATATTGGAGGAAATTCAAATCAGAGAGGACAGCCTGAAGTAATTCAAATACCACAGCCGGATGTAAATCACCAGGGTGCTATGTTCAGTGTAAGGCAACTCAAGATAAGCGGTTCACACAATGCCAGATATTGGACTTTTGAGTCTATATCCGAATCACCCAAGTAAGAGTTTTCTTACAAGTTCATAGAATAGATAATTGTTGACAACACACATTATGCGGTTTAAAGTTATGGTGCTGTGCAAGAGCAATAGTATAAAGTACAAACCATGTCTTGATCATAAATAGAATTTCCCTATTCGTCTATTAATAATTAAACATATTATTTGTCATCCTTTTTTGGAATTGATTTTATCTCCATTGGAGTTACATATGAAATTCTCTATTTTTAGGATACAAAGTATTATTGGAGATGATTTTACTCTTTTTGGTGATAATTTTATTTTAAAATAGAGTTTAGAAGCAAAATATAATATTATTAGAGATACTTTTAAAAACGTGGTCTAACTAAGCACAAAGATATAATTATTTGGAAATGATTTTTTTTTTTGCTAAATAGAGCCTCGATACTTAATTTTATTAGTTCGATCACGTAAACTATAAAAAATTCACGCTGGGTAGCGCATCTGTTTCGGGATGGAGGCGACGAGGGCGAAGCAGGCCAGGCCAGGGTCGGGCCGGTCATAGGTTTGAATCCTGCCATCTTCCTTGGAATCTGCCCGAGGAGGGGCTCGCGTCTGATTAGCTAGTTGTCAAGTGCCTTGCCCCTAACAGCTGATTCACTAGCTAGTTTATCTCTTAAAATAATTATATCCTTGTGCTTAGTTAGACCACCTTTTAAATCGACCTAATTATATTTGAAAAGATGTGGCTAGAATTACATAATACCAGGATAGACCTATATCTGGGTGAAGGACTTTAATACTAGATAATTATCCGCGTCAAAACAATTAGCTTAAAAATACATGTTGATCTGGTTTTATTTTTTCAGTTACTTAACTTTTTTTTTTAACAATTTTTAAACGTTTTAAAATGCTCACATCATGGACTGGTTAAGTTGCTTATAACTTAACACTTGACAAATGGTGATATCATTTTCTTATACAAAATCTGATGGGTTTTTTTATTTTATTTTAATTATTATGCTCAGTGAGGCGGCCGTTGAAGTTGCAAAGATGAGAAGATGTTATTATCTAGAAGTGTGCGGAAAGATCGACACCAAAGAACTGATTTACGGGACAAGATACGAGGTGGTCTTTGTGGTGAAAGTAGAGGATACAATGACCAGATGGAACAATCCGGTAACAGCGCAACTAATGATACCCGATAACGGTCTGCAAGAGCGGGAATTTCAATTTGTTGATCTCGTAAAAAACAAGTGGATTGATATTCCGGCCGGTGTTTTTGATGCACAGCCGCATAAAGAGAAGATTGCTTTCTATTTGTATCAGCACCAGTCTGACATTCGGATGACGGGGCTTCTGGTTAAAGGTGCTATGGTTCGTCCCATGGAGTAAGCAAGGGCGGATATGCAACACCCTTGATCAGTAGGTGGCAATTGCCCCACATGAAAATATTTGATTCATTATAGTTTTCCTAAGGACCAAGTCAATGTCCACAGTACTAAAAAATATTCCTGCCACTCTTGTTTGTTAGGCTTTTGTAACGCCCGTGAAAGTTTTAAATAAATTCAGAACGTTATTAAAATAAATAAATAAATATTTATAGATAAGCTTTAGCTAAATTCAAAAACACTCTCAAAACCCTAGAGAGTGTTTAATTGTTAATCTATTTTGTGGTAATAGGTTAATCTACTTGTTAACCGATAAAACAAAATAGGTTAACAAGTAGATTAAGACTAGGTGATTCCTGCGCAGGGTTCAGTTTATTTTTAAAAAATGATAATATAATCTCGACTTTGTTTGTAGTTAAGAATATTGTGTTTGTAAAGAAAACAGCAAAAGATATTGTTGTTTATATCTTATTTTCTAATATGTTTTTTTATATAATTTGATAATAACGTACTATGTGGTTTCTGCGCGTCCTGCACGGTTCAATTCATTTTTTTGAAAATTGATAATATTGGTTTGTTCAGAGGTGGACAAATACTATTTTATAATCAGGTTTTGATGGACTTTTTCAATTATCTGAGTACTCATGCATGTAATGACAGTGTGTTGTAACTACATAGAAATCGTCCATCAAACTTAATAAGATGAAATCATTTATATTAAACTATGATACATATGCACAATAGTCACGAAACAAAATGCATAAAGAAAAAAAGTTTCGTTACCCTAAATTAAGTAAAGGTTTCATAAGCTTGGACATGTCTAAACCATATATTTTTTTTAACATTATGTCTAAACCATTTTTCTCACATGCTTTTCTTCAAACCTTCATCCCCATCCTTTGAAAACTTTAAAAATAAAAACAGATTTATTTTCAGTTACCAATGATTTTTAACAACTCCTAGAGATTTGAAGTAACCCTATTTATTCGTTTACCTCTTTAAATGAAGTAATTTCACATCCCCAAAACCAAGCGTCATAGCCTGCGTCATAGCCTGCGTCATAGCCTGCGTCTAGCACCGCATCATCATGATTCACTCCTAACAATTCACAAGATTCAAAGATACTCGGGATTGATTTCTCCGTTTTAACCTACAAAACAATCAACCAAAAACCTTTAATACACACTCACTTCCAAAACGTTTTCAGATCATCAACCAAAACTTGTAAAGTATTCCTCAAGCGTACGGAGAAATAGTAATGGATACCAAATCTGTTATGTAGAAGCAGAATATAAATTAATCCTTCGCTTCTAAGGTAAGCGAAAGAGAATTTATCATGACGCTAAATCAAATCTAAAATTATAGCAAGAACTTTCGTTAAACTCTCAATCTTTTTCTATTTTTTATTCTTTCTGGACACAATTTGTTCCTTCTCATATGAGAAGAGCACAATCATCTAGTTTCTAAAAAAAAAAAAAATTAGAAATGATCAATAAATTTATTGACTAATTAGATTTCTTTGAGACCGCGACAACTTTTTGGTTAAGACATTTAATTAGTTATTGTTCTTGTTGCTTCTTGAGATATCTCTATGCAGTTGCAGTCACAATTTTGCCAAAGTAATTTAAAAGAATAAGCCACACAATTCTGTTCTACACCGATGCAAATAAAATCCCATTTTTTTATATGACACGCCCAAACAATCATCTAAATACTTCAAAATGCAAAAAAATACAAAACCGTAATGATTATGTAAAGAGAAACAACAATTTAGCATATTGTTATCAGAAGTTACCAGAGACGAAGCATGTAACGACCGGATCTTTAGTTTTGGGCCAGGTTTTTCTTGGTTTGGTTCATTTTCGTTCAGGCCCAAGTAAGGCCCAGCTTCTCTTGTAATGTTGTGTGTGCATGCGTTTAATGGTGTAAGCATCTCCCTCTTCGTCCAAACCTAGCCGCACGAGAAGGAAAACCAGAGAGACGGGGAAGAGAAAAATGAGAGGGAGAGAGATCACGCATGAGGAAGGGAGAAGGGGTTCGCGAGAGAGAGGAAAGAGAGAGAAGAGAAAGAGAGAGAAGAGAAAGAGAGAGGGAAGAAATAGATCATCACCAATCCGCCACCTTGTGGGACGTTTTACCGGCGAACCGTGAGCAACCAAGCGACGTACTACCTATGGATAGAAAGCCCCGAGTCTCAGCTTTCCAGAAAGATCTCGTTCGTGCCGATCGGAGGTTTGTGATGAAAGTTATATCTGTTTCTTCTCGTCTGGTTCAATCTGCCCGGATATCTAACCAGCGCGAATCTGTCCAGTTGTATTGGAAGAAGGAAACGAATGAGTAAATCTATCCTGATCGATCTGCAATTTGGTAAGAGAATCCCTGACTTCAATATCTGTTCATAGCCGAAATCAGATTGCCATTTGGGATTTTGTTATGAAAGTTACGAATGCGTTTTTGGACCTGACTTGTGTAATGCAAGTGTGAGACCAGGCAGAGAGGAGAAGTTGCGTTTCGGGAGATTCTGTGATGCGTTGGAGCTGATTTTTGGTAAGGAGACTCCAGACCCTTAGTCCTAGCTGTCTGTCGTATATCTCTGTGATCCGTCATGTTGTTTGGGAGCTATGACTAAACTACCGAGACTATTCTGTGCAGCGAGCAAATCAGACGAGTCTAACGGATTGAGTTAGTTGATTGGGCAAACGACGTCCGTTTGACCTGAAAATTTGCAGAGACTTTTATAAGACATGTTTATATCTCTCGGTTGAAGGATAACCTATTTGAGACCCAGGAGCATATGAAATCATGCTGTTGAAGTTAAGGCAGCGAATCTGCCTAAAAGAGTAAAAAGGAGATGAGTTGGTATTCAACACCAAAGTGGCTAAGGTGAGGAT
>JAHZTW010000002.1:63831835-63851247 GCA_020283515.1 Alliaria petiolata | reverse complement strand
GGTTTCCGGATGGAGCCACTGAAGGGTATTACCGCACAAAACCCTTACCCGGTTTACACGAACGGAGACAATCATCAACCTAACGGATCACAAAGGTCTTATGTACAACGTGGAGCAGCAGCACAATTGTCAAGATTCTCAAACTCTGTAGCACCGTCTAGAGATGGTTCACAGTTTGGAAGTGTGAGAGACGCATTAGTGAACCAACGATGGCTTGAAGATGGTTCAGGGAATTGCAATCTATCACAAAGATTGCTTGAGAAACCTTTCAATGGTTTGAGGAAAGATGATGACCACCCGTCCTCAAGCAAAGAATCTATAATGGTAAATAGAAAAAAACGCGTTTAACATTGTCGTTCTTTGTCAGTTCCTCGTGTTCTTGTGGCTGATCACCAATCTGGTGAATTATAGGGTTATGATGGTGAGAAGAGAGAGAGGATTCATTACTCAGGACCATTGATTCAAGGAGAAGGAAACTTGGATGAGATGTTGAAAGAACATGAAAGACAGATCTTGTTGGCTGTACGGCGAGCTCAAGCTGATAAGGCTAAGAGGGACGATAACCGACAGGCCCGAGCCTCGCTTCCGGCTAACGGAAGGTGATTTGAGGAGATTTATTCATAATAAGTTTCTTAGATTTCTTTTCTTGGAGAAAAGTTTAAAACAAAAGCAAACTTTTGGGAAAAATCTTGATGATGGTTCTTCTTCACCATACTTACTCACCTTTTTGTTTAGACTTGTATGGTTAAGATAGAAAGGGGTTACGACTTAGGATCTGTTGCCTGCCTTGTATAGTCAATTGCTAACGTTTATCTGATTGATTCTTTTTTAAATAATCTAATAAAATAATTACTTTTTTCAAGTTGGTTTGGTTGTGAAAACGATGTTATTCGTCAACGTGCTCTCAGACAAAAAGTTGTGACACATCACAATCTTTCTTCTACACGAATGCTGATGATTTCTTGATTTTGTTATAAGCATCACCATTACATCAAAGCACTTTCTTGATTTTGTGATAAGCGTCACCATTACATAGTAGTATTTTTACAAGAGTATAAAAATAGCATGAACTTGCAAGTTTCACATGATGATGCTCTTTGTTGCAGCGGGTGAATCAAAAAGCTTCTCGGTTGTCAATAGATTCCGATAACTCTTGATGCTTATATATCTCTTGCTTTCTTCTTGAGAGAAAGACAGAGATGCAAGTCTTATAAATTTGAGAAAAAAAAATCTCTTTATTAATATCAAAGCCACCTCTCGATCAACAAGAAGTAAAATACTTATACAACTCTTACTAATAAAAACCCTAATAGTCTTAGCTTGGAGATAAAGTATACTTATACAACTCTTACTAATAAAAACCCTAATAGTCTAGCTTGGAGTTAAAGTAATTCGACATAGAAAGCCCAAAGAGAAACATAAAATAGAAACAAAACAATAAAGCCCGAAACTGAAAGAGAAAAGGGATGTAGACGCTACATCACTCTTTGAGATGAAGATCATCATCAAACTAGTTGTTCACCGCCTTTTTTCTCAGTCTTTGCTTCTGGTGCGACTGGTGCGACTGGTGCATGTTGCATTCCGATTTCACTGTCTGTGATTCTCTCTCGAGGGGGACACAAGAGTCTTCCGAGAAACTGGGAAGCAATTACCAAGATTATGATTGCTATGACGATCAAACACCATGCCCAGATTGACGTTCATTTTCTGTTCTTTAGTTTCTTTCTTTCTTGGTCACACCAAAGTAAACGCAGAGAAGAAGAGGAAGAAGAGAGAAGTTGTTGGTACTGTTGACCAAAAGGGCTGAGGCTGTGAAGAAAAACAACAATGCGCAAAGAGTTGTGGATGGTAAGCCAATGTTATGAATTTTTCGTTGAAGAAATTGAAATCAATAAAAAAATTGTATGCATGACAAGAGGACAATGATATAGTTTAGTGCACCTACCAATAATGAACTCTATTTGAAAAGAGGCGCAGAGATAGAAGAATGTTTCTTGTCTTATTCACATAGGAGATGATGCATATATATATATATATATATGAGTTGTACAGAGTAACCTATAGCTCTAAACAACTATGTAAACATTCCTTTATATGAATGATATAGTAATAACTATCGTATATATTCCAATTTACATTAAACAAAGAAAAATGTTAAATATCATTAACAAATTAGTTAAATTAAACACAAACAAAAAAATCAAAAAATTTAACTTGATATGCAAACTATGTTTTGAAAAAATTAACATAAAAAGCTATTAACAAAAAAAAAATCAACATAAAAAGCCTAACTAACAAAAAACATAAAATGGAAACTGTGTACTACAAAAATGTCAATACTTCCACATAAAAATATATGTCAATATAAAATCGAAAGAATAATAAAAATATAAAAAAATATCGATATCATATTTCTCAAAATAAAAATAAAATCAATATAAAAACTAATTAAAAATTTAAAACAAATCTAAAACGAAATTAACTTGACATTTATGCTATTTTTTTGTAAAATCAACATAAAAACAAAGAAAAATATTAAATATCATTAACAATTTAGTCAAATTAAACACATACGCAAAAAAAAAACAATTTAACTTGATATGCAAACTATTTATTTGGAAAATTAACGTAAAAACTATTAACAAAAAAAACAAAAAGGAAAATCAACATAAAAAACCTAACTAACGAAAAAATAAAATAGAAATTATGTCTTACAAAAATGTAAATACTTCCACATAAAAATATATGTCAATATAAAATCGAAAAAGTAATAAAAAAAAAATCAGTATCGTATTTTTCAAAATAAAAATAAAATCAATATAAAAAACTAATTAAAAAATATAAACGCCGAGCAGCAGCACAATTGTCAAGATTCTCAAACTCTGTAGCACTGTCTAGAGATGGTTCACACTTTGGAAGTGTGACTGTGTGAGAGACGCATTAGTGAACCAACGATGGCTTGAAGATGGTTCAGGGAATTGCAATCTATCACAAAGATTGCTTGATAAACCTTTCAATGGTGTGAGGAAAGATGATGACCACTCATCCTCAAGCAAAGAATCTATAATAGTAAATAGAAACAAAAAACGCGTTTAACATTGTCGTTCTTTGTCAGTTCCTCGTGTTCTTGTGGCTTATCACAATCTGGTGAATTATAGGGTTATGATGGTGAGAAGAGAGAGAGGATTCATTACTCAGGACCATTGATTCAAGGAGAAGGAAACTTGGATGAGATNCTTAGATTTATCCATGAATTATGTCCAAAATTCCTTTTGTTTGCAGAGTTTGTCGAGAGATCTGAAGACATATTGCTGGATCTGACCAATAGAGACTTCTTCGATTGTTTGACATTAATCTCTCATATACAACTTAGTTTGTTGTCCGAGGTAGTCGTCAATGGAGGAGATATATACGTGCTTCAGGCTAGGATTGTTGAGACCGTTGAGAGCATAATACCGGCGGATTTGTCGTTCAAAGTGTTTCGCCAAATCTCTTTTCTGTAGGGAGCAACATTTCGCTGAGAAGAATTCTTCTTGTAGTTGCTCTTTCAGATGGTTAGGAGTGCCTATGAACTCTCTGTGGATTTCGCCTAGGAGCAATGGTATTGTTGTTTGATAGACTTGTTGCTGTCTATATTCGCCGAGTGAATTCCACCATTCTTTAAGTGCTCCGGACAGTCGTGCTGCAAAATGTTGTATTACGAGCTCTAGTGGTGATGTGATAGCTTCTGAATTCATCCATGCATGGAATTCGTCAAGGCGGTCATTCCATTTCTCGAAGGGGATATCGTCGAATGTGAATGTTATGATTTTTGCAGCAAATTGTTTTGCCGGCGTCTCTTGATGCCTAGGGGCAGTGTATCTCATTTCTTCGTCGCTCGAGTATACTTCATTCACATTCGGTTCGCTTTTTGGGAATGTTGATGGTTCGCCAATAACGAACTGCTTTGGTAGAGATCTTTCGTCTGAACTGGAACTATAGCCACTGGAGTCTGTACTCGAGAAATGATTGATCATTGTTACTGGCTTTGGGTGTTGCTGTAATGGGGCTGTCGTCACTCCGGTATTATTGTTGCCGAGAGTGTCTAGTAGATTAGTCATTGAAAACTCGATAATTTCGATATCTGGCCCCTTTTTCTTTGTTTCTTCAACTAATTCGTGGCTAGATGAGGACTCGAGGGTTTGCCTCTTGATAGGACTGGCAGGAAATTCTGGTTCCTTTTCACGCCTTGGCTTTACCCTTGCTGGTTTTGCTTTTGAAATACTGGTTGTAGTTGTACCATAACGAGATGTGAATGCTTCGTCGGAAGATAGAAACCCGAGAAGGGGTTTTTTTTGCCGTTGATTTTGATATCCGGTGAGAAATCCTGATGAATAGGACTCTTGGTACATAGGAATGCTTGATGGTATGCTTCCCAAAGGATTGAAGAAACANCCCGAGAAGGGGTTTTTTTTGCCGTTGATTTTGATATCCGGTGAGAAATCCTGATGAATAGGACTCTTGGTACATAGGAATGCTTGATGGTATGCTTCCCAAAGGATTGAAGAAACAAAGAAATGGCTCAAATAAGAAACAAATTTAACTGTATGTTCGTGAGGATGTCATTATGTAGGTTTTGGAAAAAAAGGTTGAACATGAATCAAGTAAGCACGCAATATAACAATGAAGGAAGAGTATAAGGAAGAAAGCAAGCAAGCACGCAAGGAACCAAGGAAATAAACAACAAATCAAGAAAGCAAATAATCAAGCAAGCAATTTAATGAAGGAAAAAAAGAAAGAAAGTAAGCAAGTAGGAAGAAACCTAGTAAATTAGCAAGAAAAAAAAATAAAAAAATAAAAAAATAACAAAAGCTAGTAAACAATAAAAGATGGAAGAAAATATGAACGTAAACAAATAAGTATGCAAGTATGTATGAATGTGCGTGTGTATGTGTGTATGTATGTATGCATTTGTGCATTTGTGCATGCATGTATGTGTTTGTATTCTCAAGTGATTGGGAAAAGAACCCATAGAGAAATCCATGGTTTCAAGATTTATAAATCTCCTATGATTTTGGATGCTTATTCAAGCACTTGTCCTATGAAAACCAAAATTAGTCTTTACAAGCAAGTTTCAAAAGCACATACGTGTCACAGACTTCAACATATACCTGAAAAACAAAAATCAGAATTAATTAGTCTTTGCTTCACGTAGATGCTTGAGGTAATGTAAAGAATCTGTTTTTGATTCGTAGTCTTTTTTGAAGCAGTGGATTGTACTTTCCATCCGACGAATCAAAAGATAGTCTTTGTCTAAAGACCTTTAAGCAGTGGTGGGTAAAGTCAAGAACTTGTTTCTCATAATCTTCGTCTACAAGCCAATGATCGTATTAGATCTTTGATTCTTAGCCTTTCTGCAGCAGTTAGTCGTTAATTCCATCCAACAAGCCGGAAACCAAACCCACAGTCTTTGTCTTCAATTTTTTTTAAAGCCGTGAGTGGTAAAATAAAGAATTTGACTTGGTTTTAGTCCTTTGTCTTCAGACTTTTGTTTCAGTCCCTGGTCGTTAGTTCCATCCAAAGAATTTGTCTTCGTTTCAGTCCTTGTCTTTGGACTTTTGTTTCAGTAACTTGTCGTTAATTCCATCTGGCAAGTGGTTGTTAGTTCAAGTCTCTGTCTTGAGACTTTTTTTTCAGCCATTGGTCGTCAAGCTGAAATATTCAAGAGCCTTTTTCTACTTTATAATCCTTGTGGTTATAGTTTTATCGAACATAAACGGTTCTCGCCTTTGTCTTAAGTCGTTGGTAGTTTTAATCTAACCCATTGTCTTTATCTCAAGCCTTGTTTTCAGCTATTGGTCGTTATCCATCCAACAAACTGAAAGCTAAGCCATAGTCTTTGTCTTAAATCTTAATACTTCTCAAAGTTGTTGGTTGTTTTTGTCCATCCAACAAGTCTTTCTAAGCCATTAGTCATTGTTTCCTTAGCCGTGAGTTACCTGTTTTCGTCTTCATTCTTTGTCTTCTTTAAGCCACTTGGTCGTTTTTTGTCCATCCAAATGGTTCTCTGTTCATAGTCTTTGTCTAAGAGCCGCTAGTCATTTTTTTTTCCTATCCAGCAAGACTTTTAACTGTTCCATTGTATTTGTCTAATGACTTTTTGTAAGCCGTTTGTATTTGTCTAATGACTTTTGTAAGCCGTTGGTAGTAAAGTAAAGAATCTGTTTTAAATTTGCAGTCTTTGTCTTAAGACTTTTTTAAGCCGTTAGTCGTTATACACCATTCCATTAAGCCGTTGGTCGTTATACTCCATTCCATCAAGCTGTTGGTCGTTATACTCCATTCCATCAAAGCCTTTTGGTCGTTAAACTCCATTCCATCCAAATAATCCAACACAGATTTTCTTAAGCTGTGGGTGTAGTAAAGCAAGGAATCAGTTTCCCATTCCTAGTCTTTTGTCTTACGACTTTTAAGCCGTGTGGTCTTATTTTGCCATCCCCTAACATCCTTCCTTAGGCATGCACTACCAACCCAATATTATCGTTTCGCAGCTACGGGACAATGTTCCCAAATAAGAATCTGACAGAACACTATTAGATTAGTGTCTGCCTATGATCTTTTTTGGGTTTCAAGTGAATAACTAAAAACACCAAAACAAAACCAAAACAAGAGTTCGTAGAACATTAGAAGAACAAAAGGGTTTGAAGTCTTATAAAAAGAGGAATTTTGTTGTTAAATTAAAAGACGAAACCAGTTAAAAGAAATCCTGATTCCAAATTCCCAACCCATCAGATATGTTTAAAAGAATCTCACTGAGTGCAGAACTGATCACATTTGTTTGTCATCCATCCTCAAAGAGAGAAATTCGGAAAACTCTAACATAGAAAGACGGTTTCACGAAAAGTTAAAGTCTGAACGATTAGGAAAACAGGAGGCTATCTAAAGGGAAATGTTCATAGCATCACTATAATCTGTTCAAACCAAGACCATGTTCAGCCACTAAATATAATTATCAAGAGGTTGCCTGGGGAATAAAGATTACGAGTTTCAACACTCCTATAGCCAAACCTACATTGAGAACAGAACATAATGCTGAATGAAACCATGTGGGATTCCTGAAATCTTCAAAGATAAAAAACACAAAGCTAAGAATGTAGTGAGAAGATCTTTTCACAGACCGGATTCAGCAGTGTATGTAGTAAGGCTATCATCTGTTAGTGATGAAGCTTCTAATCTTGGATGTAATAGTACTCTACCTACTATAAAAACATCATTAAAGATGTAATTTTTGTCGATGGTTAAAGATTAGAGATGGAGTAAAGGGAATGACTTACGGTAGCGGGATCAGCCACAAAGATTCTTGAAATCAGATGACAGCATTCAGGTGAAATCCGTATGTCTTCAGGTGGAATCAGTATTTGACGCTAAGGATTCTCCTGGTTTAGAATCGTAAAGAGAATTAAGAAGATAATAAAAGAAATAAGCAAAGAAACAATTTTTATGATGTTACATGTATCGTCTTTCGATAGTCTCTAGGCTCTTCTGGATCTTCGAATGGATAAGCTCCAACCAACATGACGTATAAAGCTACACCGCACGACCATACATCTGCAATCTGTTATTGCAACACTCGGTAATTATTCATAACATGGACCCAAAAAAACAGATTACAGAAGAATTTATATTAAAAGCTCTTACCTTGCCATCATATTCCTGACGAAGAACAGAGTACCAACAGTTGACTTTGGTTGTGAATGAAGAACAGATGACTGTCAATGAATAGTGATTGAAACAGGAAAAAAAGCGAAAACTCAATAATGGGTGATTGAAGTGCGTTAAACTAGTAAGACAGATCCACCGCCATTACTGAAAGTCTCACTCTCTGACTTGCCACTCTCTCATACTTGATCCGATTTTGAGTGTTAACAAAGATGCAGTGAATGTAATAAGGCTATCATATGTTTCAACGCTCCTATAGCCAAACCTACAGTGAGAATAGAACATAGTGCCGAATGAAACCATTTGGGATTCCTGAAATCTTCTAAGATATAAAACACAAAGCTATGAACGTAGTGAGAAGATCTTTTCACAGACCGGACTCAGCAGTGAATGTAGTAAGGCTATCATATGTTCATGCACACCTCTGCTGACACATTGGCTCAATGAGCTTATCCCAAGAACAACCTATTGAAACAGGAAAAAAACAAAACTCAATAATGGGCGAGTGATTGATCATAATCTTTTTTAAACTAGTAGTAAGCAACTTCACTAAGACAGATCCACGGCCATTTATGAAAGCCACAGTCTTTGACTTGATCCGATTTTGAGTGTTAACAAAGGTGCAGAATCTTGTAAGAAGTAAGATTTCATGATCCGATTTTGAGTAAGATTTCAAAACGAGAAAAGGGTAAAAAGACACCCTAACCAACCAAGATCGATGCAAAAATTAAACTTGAGATCGATTGGAAAATTGGAAACAACAAAATCAAAATCGCCAAGATCAATGCAAAGATTAAACTTGAGAACGATTGGAAAATTGAAAACACGAAATCAAATTGAGAACGATTAGTGAACCCAAACCAATCGGATCGGATCGAATTGGTTTACAGCAAACTTAGAAACCCTAACTCAGACAGTGGTGCAGCGTACCGAAGTGAAACCTAGCTCAATCTAGGGATTCGAAGAATCTCTAGAGAACGGCTTCCTGTTTTGATGAAGTTAATCGAATCAAGAACAAGGTTTAAAGAGAAATCTCTTGTTTATTAATTATCAAAAGCTCCCTCATCAAGTACGCTTACAAAATGCTTAAATAGAACTATGTTCGGGTATAAACCGACTCAAAGAAAAAGGAAAATATCCATAAGATAAACTTGAAAACCAAAGAAAAGGCAATACTAAAACCAATCGTAAAAGGAAACACTAAAGTTATTAAAAATGGAAACAATAGATCACGATGCTGCTGCAAAACCCGTTAGTACTCTTTCCTTATGGCGCAAGTTACGTCAAAGGTGATGCTGCATCAGACAGAGACATACCTCGACGACAACCAATCGGATCACAGATTACACGAAACTTGGAAATCCTTAAAACAAATTCACAATTTACAGAGATCGAAACACTTACTAATTTAAAAGTTTAAACGGATAACGGATTTTCCGTTTTGTCAAATTCTCCAAGAATCGATCGAGAGATTTCTTCAAAAGAAGAAGAGAACAAAATTGGGGAAAAAAATTGTGAAGAACGGTGGAAAAACATAATTGAGAGTAAGGGGGTGTTATTGGTTATTGTATTTTATTGGATTTAAAAATCCAAATCAAATTTAGTTTATTGGTTGTATGATTTTAAAATTTATATTGAAATCCAGTGTTATTGGTTATATGATTTTAAAATTTATATTGAAATCCAATGTTATTGGTTCTATGATTTTAAAATCCAAGTATTATAAGAATTTTATTTTTAATAGAATTTGAGTGGATTTAGAAGTGTTTTCATGACTAAAATATAAAGACCCAAATACTAGGTCCAACTTTGTTATTTTGATTGGATTTGTGTATTTTCTAATTTTTTTTACTACGTCCTTTTTTCCTCAAACGCCACGTAGGTATTGAGTGAATTCACCAACTATGATTTTTTATAATATTTATATTATAGTCCACTTCAAAGTATAATTGAGATAGATTTTTATTTCTCAAATCTTCCATTTTACACGATGTTTGTCTTCAAATTTTTTTTTCTTTCTATATTACGTGTTTATCATAAATCTTAAAACCTATAAAAGATATATAATCTCTTCATTATAATACAAAACCCTAAAACCTAATAAAGTATCAATGAAAGGTTCGCAATAAGGACAATATCAAAAACGAGTAAAAGGTTCATATACTCAATAAAGTTCCCAAGAAACAAAAAGTTTGATACAATTACTCCTAGATGATATTGCTGCAGGTTTGCATGATATTAATAACACATACATGAATGTACCAAAACTTATTGTAAATCTATATAATTGATTTACAATAATCTATATATTTGATTTTAAAATCCATTTATTTGATTTTGAAATCTACTTGCCTGATTTTAAAATCAATGAATTTATGAAAATTTTCTAAATCCATGAAAGATTTCCAAATCCATTAAAATACAAGAACCAATAACCCACCTAAATATTTTTTATGTATCGGTTGCGTATCTTTCTTCTTCTTTATAATTGAACCGGTTCTTAAAGTTTAAACGGTTATATTTCAATTTTAAGTCGATTTATTTTATAATTGAACCGGCTCTTTATTCTTTAAAAACAAGCTACAATTGAAATTCTATAAATTAATATTCGATTCATTAATCACTCGCTAAATTAATATTTGTTGCCAGTCCCAAAATTAGTTTTACAACCAAATAATATATCTATAAATTAATAACCACTATAAATTAATAATTTTTTTATAAAACCTCATGGTCCCAACATTATTGATGTTGTAGAGTTTCTACTGTAAATCGACCCGTTTTACATATTCTACGATATATACTAATATATATTTTTTGGAATAAGTTCTGGACCAAAATCCGTACATGGGCCGGAACTGTGCTCGTGACAATACCAAGACATGGCGTAAATTATCCCTCCCAAGGGATATATATATATATATATATATATATACTAATATTATTGCGTCATTTTCTGAGTTTCGATAATTTCAAACAAAAATAGATTTTTTACGAGTGAATTTGGTAGATAAAAGATTTGGATACAAAATTAGCATATAGACACTGACCAAAAAAATACCAGCATAAAGATATTCACTGAGAAAATTTTACAAAAAGAATTTAGTGGATACGCGTCGGTTTAGCCATAAATAAAAGGGATAATAAACATAAATACGAGCCCCACGATTTGATTTCGCCATTACATAAATCTGAGAAGAACTGATGGAAGCCATTAATACAAATTTATTTTTCATCTTCCTCAATCTCTCTCCCTCTCTCTCTCATTCTTCCATCTTCCTTTTTTACATTTTTTTTCTCTCGAAAATCATTACAAACGAAAATAAACAATTTCACTCATGTTGACATATATGCAACACGTTAGAACAAATGGATTTTGTTCACACACATAGTCACATAGATACACTAAAAGGGGTGTATTGAAACTGAAATTTGGGAAAATTTGAAATGATTTGAGTTTTAATGAGATTTTAGATGTTTTTGGGTGAATTAGAAAATTTCTTATGATTTGTTATCAAAGTCTATGAAATTCCACCTAAAACTATGGGATTTGGTTTTTTATATTTTTAACTAACAAACTCCACCAAAACCACTTAAAATCACTCATAATCCTCTAAAATCTACTACTTAAAATATTTCCAATAACAAGGGATTTGATTTACCTTTTATAAATTCTTGATTGAAAAACATAGGATTTGATAAAACATTTAGAAATCATTAGTTCAATAACATGAGATTTTAAAAGAACCATCAAATCTTCTAAAAGTCATAATTCAATACACCCCCCTAATACAAATGTTCACATTGCGGGCATGAGATTTTTATTAAAAAGTTAGCTAATTATACTATTTAATAATAAAATTTATTAGTTATAATAAATAGGTGATTGTTGTACACAGTCGAATAATATGTTTGTAAAATTTCTTAATTTTTAAAAAAATATTTTAGTATGTTAGAAAAATTAAATATTGCGAAAAATAGAAGAGACACATAACTCAAATCTTTCAAAAAGGCATGAAATCAAACAAAATGATTATTCTTTCTTCTTCGTCTTCTTCGTATTCTTTGACTTCTACTTTTTTATTGATATTTTTCTTTATCTTATTATGTTTTTCTTCCCATCCCATCATTTTTTATCCCATTATGATTATAAATTCTTGCTTTATAATGAAAATGCATTCACATATTATATAAATATTTTTTTTGTTTGGAAATGGAACAAGATGGGATGGTAGCAGAATTTCCGAAAATTTCAGTCTATCCGTCCTTTTTGTTCCATTTTTGGTCATGAATTCTCGCTTTACAATTTGTTCTGATTAGGAAATGTGACAAGATGGGATGGTAACATAAGTTCTAAAAATTCAATTTGACATACTTAGCAATATTATTAGCAGTGTCACAATTGGTAAATACCAATTGGAAAACACAATGGAATGGACTGAAATTATTGGTTCTATTGAGTCAAATGGATTGGTTTGAAATAAGTTGAATTATAATGGATTGATGAATCCGAATGAGTTAACCATTAACCCATTGAATTATTAAAAACATTAAAACAAAACTACTTAAACTATCTAATGAATTAAATTAAATTAAATATATTAGTTCAATAATATGATTACGTCAAAAATATGATATTCCAAAAGTTTTTTTGCCAAAAATCTAATTGCGCAAATTTCCCATGCAAAAACTTGAATTCGTAAATTTCCATACAAAAATGTTACAAAATCCTAATCCAAACACTTTTCGTGAAAAACCCAATTCCCCAAATTTTCTGCAAAAACTTGAATCAATACCAACAAATTTACATCAAAATATGATAACAAAATATTTCTGTCAACATTTTGATTTCATGAATTTCCGGCCAAAAATGAGCCGGTAAAAATTTATGCCAAAACTTTTACTTTGAAAATTTTATTCTAAATTTTCCCGTCAAAAATTTGATTTTGTGAATATCCCTCCAACAAAGTGAATCCGTAAATTTTTCGTTAAAAGAAACGTCGAAAAAGTGATTTCAAAAACTTTCCAAAATTCCAATTTCAAAACTTTCCAAAATCCTATTTCTTAAATTTCTGTCAATATTTTGAATCCATAAATTTCGTGTCAAAAAATTATTTCAATAATGTGATATCAAAAAAATTCCGTCAAAAGTCGCATAACACAAATTTCTCACCAATTTTTTTAAAATTTGCAACTTCATAGTATTTTTGAGTTTCTCTTGTTTTTTAACTTTTAATCTTAGTGTTATGATTGAACAAAATTTTATATTTGTTGAATATTCCTAATCCAACCAATCAAAATATTTCCTTTTTTTATGGAAAATTGACATGTCATATTTCTTTGTCATCTTTAAAATATACTAATTTTGAATGTGGAGGTGACACATTATTTTTTTCACTAATTCTACTTGACAAATAATAGTAAGAGGATGTTAGAGATATATCTTTATATTTACATGATACAAAAAAAACAAGTTACCATGTTAAGAAAACATATAACTTTATATTTAACAATATATACGTGTATTTTAAACAATTTTGAGTGATGATACGCCTAGTTTATTTTTTAAATGTTGTTCATGTTTTGGATGTTGTTCCGCCTAGTTTAGTTTTGATTTTGAGTGATGATATGATCGGGTCTGCGCGCCCGAGGAGAGTTCATGTGTAATTGTTTGCTTCTATGGTTTAAATAAACAGTCTTTAAACCTGAGCTTAATCTAATTATTTTTTTACTCTGAAATTCTTTGTAAAAGTTCTGATATATTTTATTTAGCTTAATAAATGGTGAAAAAGTAATCCAGTCTTCCTTTCTGTTCATCAACATTGTCTTGGCTTGGACAATATGTCAGAACTGATCAAGTTCAAAAGAAGAAAAAAATAAGAGGAGAATAAAAATTGTGAAGAACTGTAGAAAAACAAAATTGAGAAAATGTTTTTTCATGTATCGTTGCGTACCGGTTCTTTAAATCGATTTATTTTGCAATTGAACCGGTTCTTTATGCTTATGAAACAAGCTAAACCGTACCGATTTTACATTTTCCACGATATATACAAATATTACGTCATTTTCCGAGTTTCAATAATTTCCATTTTTTAAACAAAAATAGATTTTTTTATTTTTATTGTTTCAACAACATTCATTTTGTAGTCTTTATCAAAAAAAAAAAACTGAAAACCGTAGGAATTTCTGTCATTCGACCCATAATCTTCTCCAGCATCCAGAATCAACCTTTAGATAATCCGATTTAAATATTAATCTTCCGTCCCAAATGTAGTTTGAATCTGAGGCACAAATAAACTAATCCCATTGTACTATCCCTACACTACAAGAATAAGTTACCATAGCTACGTTTTTTGTGACAAAAAAAAATTGTAGCTAAATTTTGTCACATTTAGCGAGAAATTGATACAATGAAAGATAAATGATAAAGTGGTTCGCCCTAATAGAAACGCTCCCATGCCCGCTTCCCAAGACGCCGCTCTGATGGATCTCCTCGCTTCACCTCCGTCGTTCAATCCTCCTCTTTCTGAAGCAGCTCTTCTCCTCCTCCATGGCCCTGATGGTGAAAGCTCCTCCTCCGTCGCGGTCCAGACCTCCTCCCGATTCGCCGCCGTGTAAGTTTCCTCTTCTGCCGCTTGAAGCTCTCTCCCTCATCGAACCGCCTGAACCACCAGACCCTCCAGACGCACCCTTCTTCCTCGCTCTCCTTCCGATCCTCGGTGCCTCCCTCGTCTCCCATCCCGACATGCTCATCTCCCCTCCTCTCCCGGTCCTTCAGGTTCGCCACTGCCCATCACTCTCTGTTTTCTATTCTTTAGAATGGTATGTGATGTTTGTTAAGTGGGTGGTACTGAATCTATGGATTCTGGTTGGAGATAATGCTGATCCGATGGATTTGGGTTCTGATTTTATGCCCCTGTGTGGCTTCTCTGCCGCCTCCGTGCGGTCATTTACTGCAGTATGCAGTCTTTTTATTATGTTCAATCCGGCTTTTGGTGCTGTGATTTTGGGTTCTCCTTCTTTGTGGCAGGTTGAAGAGAAACAAATCGTCATGTTTCCCCCGGTGGAGCTGATAATGGCGGGTATTTATTACCCCGTTCCCTCCTCTATGGAGCTGTCTCTTTTTCCAATATTCCCTCCTATGTGGAGTGGTTTGGATGTTCAATCGTCGTCGGTATTGCAAGGATCTTCCTCCCGACTGATGGTGTTCTCTGCCTTTGTTGCAGTGTTTGTGACCTTTTGGGTTACATGGGATGCGGTTATTCAAGAGATTTATGAGTTCGTTGTTATGCGAGTTCTTATGGTTTCTTTTTATGATTTGTATCTTCAATCTATCCCTTGTTTAACCATCGTTTGGTGGTTTTTATTGGCCTTTGTTGTCTTGTTTTTATTGATGTCCCTTTGTGTGGACTGTAATTTGTACTCTTCTGATGGAGTTTGAAGCTAATGAAATATCAGGTTGCACAAAAAAAGAAAGATAAATGATAAATTGTAACTAATTTGTAATTTTTGTAGATACTTTGCTACTATTTTCGACGAAATTTTATTTGTCGCAAAATTGTTTCAAAAAAGCAAAAAATACGTAACAAAGTTAGTTACAAAATAGTTTGTAACTTTTCTGTAGATATTTTGCTACGGTTTCCCGATAAAGTTTAATTTGTCGCAAAATTTGTAACAATCTGTATCAAAAAATATAAATAGATAAAAAAAAATGTTAAAGGTTATATAGACACGAAATTTTCTTTGTGACAATTTGATGTGTAATTGCTTACGGATAGCCACAAATAGTTTGAGAATATTACACCTATAGGCACTTTATCAAACTCCAATTACATGTAGAGACACTTCTTGCTACTAAGGTACTTTGTGTAAGGTTAAAACCTATTATAACCTCAACTAAACATTATCATCTAACTTACATTTTACACACATATAACTCTCATATTTTCTTTCTTCCTCTTCCCGTGAAAATCATCTCTTCTCTTTTTATCTCATCTCTCTCTCTTTTACTCATGATCTCAGCTTCTCTCTTTCTCTCTCTTTCTTTTACTCTGATTTAATATTTTTTCATGGTTGTTATCTTCACTTTCTATTATTCTCTCCACTCTATTTTTTTATATCTTTCTATTTTACGGACACTTCGAGCTTTGTCACTGACAAAATCCGCCAGATCGGAGAAAAACTTTATCCTTAAAACATTTGGGCGCATACTACAAAAGACGCGTGCAAAGTGTTCGACGAAATGCGTGAGAGAGGCATGGATGTCCATTTAGCAATGAACATATATTCTATACAAGATGGACGAGTTTTTGTGGAAGCATCAAATGTGGTCAAAACATTATGTGGACAAGTGAGCATGGGCATCTTATTGGGTATACGCTCAATTAACATTATCGTATCTAAAATATTTGTGGATTAATCTTGGATACGAATGAGTAGACACATAAGCATTTTGATAAAATATGTGATCAGATACAGATATGTGGATACAATACGTATGGACACAATCACATGGACAACATCATCTGTATATGCATAGTGTTGATTGGGGATATTGTTGATTGGAATTGATCTTTGAAGCCTTTCGACATTGCAGAATTTGGAGAAGAGTTCGATCACATCTTCAGAGTAGAGTGCAATGCTTTTGGGAGCTTATTAGTGGAAGGAATTGTTGTCAAGTGTATTATGGATACATAAGCATGGATAGAAACTAGTGAACATAGAAACATGGATAAGAACTAGTGGAACCATACATGTTCATGACTATCTTCTCTATTTGTTTTTGTCATTGAATTTGTGTCCACGAGTTTGTATTCATTCATTTGATTCCATATATACGTACATACATATGTTGAGAGTATGTCTGGTGTGTTTATCATGTTGAGAGTATGTCTAGTGTGTTTATCAATTTTTGGAAAAAACATTCAAGTGTGAACATGAATTCGTGGACATGATGGTGTGGACATGACGTGGTGGATATGGTGGCGTGGACAAGATAACATATGCATATTTTGCTCGAAACAAATGTGTCTACACAAACGCTTTAAACTATCAAATTATGTAACATGCAAAAATTATCCTTCAGAAATGTGTCTTCGTTTTGATCTTGAAACTAAATGAACAACGAACTAAAAAAAACAAACTTGTCTAGTGTCCACAACACAAACATCCACATAAATGTCGATTGAAACATGACAAACATTTATTGAGGGTAAAATCGGAAAACCAAGGCATGAAAAGTAAATAAAGTGCTCCTCCTTTGGAAAGTGCCTTATTTTATAAGAAAAACTCAAAAAGTACCTTTATATGTAATTCACTCAAATAGTAACTATATCTAAACACTACTTTCTCTTTCTTTCTTCTCTGCCTCCACACTTATCTGTTTTTCAATCTCCCCGATTTCCTCTTCGTTCTTAGCGATTCTCCCCAATTAACACTTTCGTCGATTCATAAGATCAATCAGCTAGTTTTATTTTCTAATCTAAACAAGTTCTTCGCGATTCTATCCCCTTTTAATTTATTCATGGGTTTCTGGATTTATCCAGATCGCTTATTTTCTAGGGTTTTGATTCTATTCTGCAGACACTAAAGGTTTTGCAAATCAATATGGCGGAGTCGAAGATGTTTCTCACTAGGTATCTATTTACTTTCTTCCTCCGTCTTAACCCAAATCTAGGTTCTTGGTTCACTTAAATTTTCGTCTTTTTTGCTTGAATCGTGGTTTTTGCTTATCGTAATTTCCGATTTTGTTGCTCGAAAGACTGAGTATGACAGATGAGTCAACACTTTCTCTCCTGAAGGCAAGCTATTCCAAGTCGAGTATGCCATTGAAGCTATCAAGGTAAATTTTCTATTAGTTTCCCTGTAAAATAGATAAGTAGCAGAATCGAGAAAAGTTGAAGAAAGGGGTTTTCCGTAGATAATGATTTGGGGGTTTCCTTTGACAAGGGGATCCTCAAGTGAACGAATCCCCTTGTCTTAATGAAGTGTGTGATCGAAAGCGTCAATACTTTTGTTTGTGTTAAGACATGTGTGTTAAACTAGAAATGATCGAAAGAAGACATATTTATGCTATGGTGAGAGCTGGCGCGAGCTCGCCTTCTTCTCCGCCGTCTCTTAGCTTCCTGAAAATTGAATCCGCCATTGTTGAGAGATTCTTAGCTTGGAACTTCAAAAGCGAGAGACGAGAGCGGCGAGATGGGGAGTCAAAGCGCAAGCAAAAAAAAACAGCGGAAACAAAAAAGCTTTTTGGGCTTTATGAATTAGCCCAATGGGCTTTAACAAAAAAACAGCGGGTCGTTTTTCCACGGCTAAAAAACGTCAACCATTTTATCTGCTTCTCAAAGAAAAATGAAATCAAAGGAGAAGGTTTTAAAGCCGGAGTGATCTAGATCCGCCGGCGAAGAAAAATAGCTCCGTCCCATTGGTCCTCTTTTCTTTTCGCCGGAAAGCAAGAAAGGTATCTATTGTTCTTCTATATGGATCTCTCACTATCTTCTTCTTCTTCTTCTTCTACTCCTGGCTATTCCAATGAATCACTTTGTGACACCCCGACCCAGCAAAGCTGAAAAGGTCGGCGATATCAGGACACCTGTCTCCAGGCACACGGGCCCAGACAGCATGTCTTTTACCAAAGTAGGATCCCAAGATAATCTTTGACCAAAAACCCACCAACATGATCCGAACCTGCAAAACAAAACGAAGAAACAGAAAAGGGGAAAAGGAGGGGTGAGCATAACGACAACAGCTCAGTGAGTGCAGATCCTAGGGACCCGCGATATACCACTACAAGAAAACATAAGTTTTAGAAGGGACATATTCGTGGCAAATTCGTCCCAAATCGGAATTCGCTACGAATTTGTGACGAATATTGAATCGTCGGTAATCGATCGTCGCAAACGCAAAATCGTCGGGAATTCGTCGTTAATATTGGAAGTCCCAATATTCGTCGTAAAATCGTCGTTAAAATATTCGTCGCAAATTCCTCGTAAACTTGAGAGAGACCAAATTCGTTGTAAATTCGTGGCTAACTTGGAAAAAATAAACGTCGTTAATTCGTGGTAAAAACAATTTCGTCGTAAAATCGAAGCAAAAGATTTCGTCTTAAATTCGTGGCAAAAAAAATTTCGTCGTAATTTCCTTGTAAATTATATTTTCTCATAGTGACGAAATAACGAGGATTAGTACCCAACAAATAAAAAAAAATTATATATAAAAATACCTAAATCTTAAAATTAGAATTAATTTTTTTTTAATAAAAATTCAAATAATCTAATCTATGGTATAATCAATTGTGAGTGATCCGATTCAAATAAACTAAACTAGTCGTTGTGATTCCGGCCGTTGTTCGGTCAATATAGTTAATAAATAAAATTAACCATTTTTGAAAATAAAAATTATTCAAAATTTAAATCATCCAATTCTAAAATTTCAGAATATTATGATATCCTAACGATATTCAAAAGTGTATAAATATTCCAAACCTAACTAAAATAAAAAAAACATAAATAAAATTTAAGATCCATATCTTTGAGTTTTTGGTGGAAGTAGAGAGAGATCCGAGTAGAGAGAGAGAGAGAGAAGTAAGATTGATTTGGGGTTTGAGAGATGTGAGGAAGAAGGGGAAAGCTCATGGGTTATATATATGATTTATATTCGTCGCAAATTCGTTGGTAATTTACGACGAATTTGCGACGAATCGTGGCTAATTCGTA